>JALHAQ010000154.1:0-24324 GCA_023838395.1 Holcopasites calliopsidis
GCTAACAACGCCCGTAACTCCTGAACGCGACGTCGGATCTTTAATCTGCTTGCGGCATTCGCTTCAGCAGCACAAATTGCATGCGAAATGACAGTTGCCGACGTCGAAATGAAGTAATTTCAAGAGAGATCGTCGTAATTACACGTTTTCGCTTAGGTTAGGTTAGGTTCGGTTTGCCTCGTGTAACCGCTACAAATGCCCGTAATTCCTGAACGCGACGTCGGATCTTCAATCTGCTTGCGGCATTCGCTTCAGCAGCACAAATTGCATGCGAAATGACAGTGGCCGACGTCGAAATGAAGTGATTTCAAGAGATATCGTCGTAATTACACGTTCTCGGTTAGGTTAGGTTTGCCTCGTGTAACCGCTACAAACGCCCGTAACTCCTGAACACGACGTCGGATCTTCAATCTGTTTGCTCCATTCGCTTCAGCAGCACAAATTGCATGCGAAATGACAGTTGCCGACGTCGAAATGAAGTGATTTCAAGAGATATCGCCGTAATTACACGTTCTCGCTTAGGTTAGGTTAGGTTCGGTTTGCCTCGTAAAACCGCTAACAACGCCCGTAACTCCTGAACGCGATGTCGGATCTTTAATCTGCTTGCGGCATTCGCTTCAGCAGCACAAATTGCATGCGAAATGACAGTGGCCGACGTCCAAATGAAGTGATTTCAAGAGATATCGTCGTCATTACACGTTCTCGATTAGGTTAGGTTTGCCTCGTGTAACCGCTACAATCGCCCGTAACTCGTGAACACGACGTCGGATCTTCAATCTGTTTGCGCCATTCGCTTCAGCAGCACAAATTGCATGCGAAATGACAGTTGCCGACGTCGAAATGAAGTAATTTCAAGAGATATCGCCGTAATTACACGTTTTCGCTTAGGTTAGGTTAAGTTCGGTTTGCCTCGTAAAACCACTAACAACGCCCGTAACTCCTGAACGCGATGTCGGATCTTTAATCTCCTTGCGGCATTCGCTTCAGCAGCACAAATTGCATGCGAAATGACAGTGGCCGACGTCGTAATGAAGTGATTTCAAGAGATATCGTCGTAATTACACGTTCTCGATTAGGTTAGGTTTGCCTCGTGTAACCGCTACAAACGCCCGTTACTCCTGAACACGACGTCGGATCTTCAATCTGTTTGCTCCATTCGCTTCAGCAGCACAAATTGCATGCGAAATGACAGTTGCCGACGTCGAAATGAAGTGATTTCAAGAGATATCGCCGTAATTACACGTTCTCGCTTAGGTTAGGTTAGGTTCGGTTTGCCTCGTAAAACCGCTAACAACGCCCGTAACTCCTGAACGCGATGTCGGATCTTTAATCTCCTTGCGGCATTCGCTTCAGCAGCACAAATTGCATGCGAAATGACAGTGGCCGACGTCGAAATGAAGTGATTTCAAGAGATATCGTCGTAATTACACGTTCTCGATTAGGTTAGGTTTGCCTCGTGTAACCGCTACAAACGCCCGTTACTCCTGAACACGAAGTCGGATCTTCAATCTGCTTGCGGCATTCGCTTCAGCAGCATAAATTGCATGCGAAATGACAGTCGCCGACGTCGAAATGCCGTGATTTCAAGAGATATCGTCGTAATTACACGTTTTCGCTTAGGTTAGGTTAGGTTCGGTTTGCCTCGTAAAACCGCTAACAACGCCCGTAACTCCTGGACGCGACGTCGGATCTTCAATCTGTTTGCGCCATTCGCTTCAGCAGCACAAATTGCTTGCGAAATGACAGCTGCCGACGTCGAAATGAAGTGATTTCAAGAGATATCGCCGTAATTACACGTTCTCGCTTAGGTTAGGTTTGGTTCGGTTTGCCTCGTAAAACCGCTAACAACGCCCGTAACTCCTGAACGCGACGTCGGATCTTTAATCTGCTTGCGGCATTCGCTTCAGCAGCACAAATTGCATGCGAAATGACAGTTGCCGACGTCGAAATGTAGTAATTTCAAGAGATATCGCCGTAATTACACGTTTTCGCTTAGGTTAGGTTAGGTTCGGTTTGCCTCGTACAACCGCTACAAATGCCCGTAACTCCTGAACGCGACGTCGGATCTTCAATCTGCTTGCGGCATTCGCTTCAGCAGCACAAATTACAAGCGAAATGACAGTGCCCGGCGTCGAAATGCCGTGATTTCAAGAGATATCGTCGTAATTACACGTTCTCGATTAGGTTAGGTTTGCCTCGTGTAACCGCTACAATCGCCCGTAACTCGTGAACACGACGTCGGATCTTCAATCTGTTTGCGCCATTCGCTTCAGCAGCACAAATTGCATGCGAAATGACAGTTGCCGACGTCGAAATGAAGTAATTTCAAGAGATATCGCCGTAATTACACGTTTTCGCTTAGGTTAGGTTAAGTTCGGTTTGCCTCGTAAAACCACTGACAACGCCCGTAACTCCTGAACGCGATGTCGGATCTTTAATCTCCTTGCGGCATTCGCTTCAGCAGCACAAATTGCATGCGAAATGACAGTGGCCGACGTCGGAATGAAGTGATTTCAAGAGATATCGTCGTAATTACACGTTCTCGATTAGGTTAGGTTTGCCTCGTGTAACCGCTACAAACGCCCGTTACTCCTGAACACGAAGTCGGATCTTCAATCTGCTTGCGGCATTCGCTTCAGCAGCATAAATTGCATGCGAAATGACAGTCGCCGACGTCGAAATGCCGTGATTTCAAGAGATATCGTCGTAATTACACGTTTTCGCTTAGGTTAGGTTAGGTTCGGTTTGCCTCGTAAAACCGCTAACAACGCCCGTAACTCCTGGACGCGATGTCGGATCTTTAATCTCCTTGCGGCATTCGCTTCAGCAGCACAAATTGCATGCGAAATGACAGTGGCCGACGTCGAAATGAAGTGATTTCAAGAGATATCGTCGTAATTACACGTTCTCGGTTAGGTTAGGTTTGCCTCGTGTAACCGCTACAAACGCCCGTAACTCCTGAACACGACGTCGGATCTTCAATCTGTTTGCTCCATTCGCTTCAGCAGCACAAATTGCATGCGAAATGACAGTTGCCGACGTCGAAATGAAGTGATTTCAAGAGATATCGCCGTAATTACACGTTCTCGCTTAGGTTAGGTTAGGTTCGGTTTGCCTCGTAAAACCGCTAACAACGCCCGTAACTCCTGAACGCGATGTCGGATCTTTAATCTGCTTGCGGCATTCGCTTCAGCAGCACAAATTGCATGCGAAATGACAGTGGCCGACGTCCAAATGAAGTGATTTCAAGAGATATCGTCGTCATTACACGTTCTCGATTAGGTTAGGTTTGCCTCGTGTAACCGCTACAATCGCCCGTAACTCGTGAACACGACGTCGGATCTTCAATCTGTTTGCGCCATTCGCTTCAGCAGCACAAATTGCATGCGAAATGACAGTTGCCGACGTCGAAATGAAGTAATTTCAAGAGATATCGCCGTAATTACACGTTTTCGCTTAGGTTAGGTTAAGTTCGGTTTGCCTCGTAAAACCACTAACAACGCCCGTAACTCCTGAACGCGATGTCGGATCTTTAATCTCCTTGCGGCATTCGCTTCAGCAGCACAAATTGCATGCGAAATGACAGTGGCCGACGTCGTAATGAAGTGATTTCAAGAGATATCGTCGTAATTACACGTTCTCGATTAGGTTAGGTTTGCCTCGTGTAACCGCTACAAACGCCCGTTACTCCTGAACACGAAGTCGGATCTTCAATCTGCTTGCGGCATTCGCTTCAGCAGCATAAATTGCATGCGAAATGACAGTTGCCGACGTCGAAATGAAGTGATTTCAAGAGATATCGTCGTAATTACACGTTCTCGATTAGGTTAGGTTTGCCTCGTGTAACCGCTACAATCGCCCGTAACTCGTGAACACGACGTCGGATCTTCAATCTGTTTGCGCCATTCGCTTCAGCAGCACAAATTGCATGCGAAATGACAGCTGCCGACGTCGAAATGAAGTAATTTCAAGAGATATCGCCGTAATTACACGTTTTCGCTTAGGTTAGGTTAAGTTCGGTTTGCCTCGTAAAACCACTGACAACGCCCGTAACTCCTGAACGCGATGTCGGATCTTTAATCTCCTTGCGGCATTCGCTTCAGCAGCACAAATTGCATGCGAAATGACAGTGGCCGACGTCGAAATGAAGTGATTTCAAGAGATATCGTCGTAATTACACGTTCTCGATTAGGTTAGGTTTGCCTCGTGTAACCGCTACAAACGCCCGTTACTCCTGAACACGAAGTCGGATCTTCAATCTGCTTGCGGCATTCGCTTCAGCAGCATAAATTGCATGCGAAATGACAGTCGCCGACGTCGAAATGCCGTGATTTCAAGAGATATCGTCGTAATTACACGTTTTCGCTTAGGTTAGGTTAGGTTCGGTTTGCCTCGTAAAACCGCTAACAACGCCCGTAACTCCTGGACGCGACGTCGGATCTTTAATCTCCTTGCGGCATTCGCTTCAGCAGCACAAATTGCATGCGAAATGACAGTGGCCGACGTCGAAATGAAGTGATTTCAAGAGATATCGTCGTAATTACACGTTCTCGGTTAGGTTAGGTTTGCCTCGTGTAACCGCTACAAACGCCCGTAACTCCTGAACACGACGTCGGATCTTCAATCTGTTTGCTCCATTCGCTTCAGCAGCACAAATTGCATGCGAAATGACAGTTGCCGACGTCGAAATGAAGTGATTTCAAGAGATATCGCCGTAATTACACGTTCTCGCTTAGGTTAGGTTAGGTTCGGTTTGCCTCGTAAAACCGCTAACAACGCCCGTAACTCCTGAACGCGATGTCGGATCTTTAATCTGCTTGCGGCATTCGCTTCAGCAGCACAAATTGCATGCGAAATGACAGTGGCCGACGTCCAAATGAAGTGATTTCAAGAGATATCGTCGTCATTACACGTTCTCGATTAGGTTAGGTTTGCCTCGTGTAACCGCTACAATCGCCCGTAACTCGTGAACACGACGTCGGATCTTCAATCTGTTTGCGCCATTCGCTTCAGCAGCACAAATTGCATGCGAAATGACAGTTGCCGACGTCGAAATGAAGTAATTTCAAGAGATATCGCCGTAATTACACGTTTTCGCTTAGGTTAGGTTAAGTTCGGTTTGCCTCGTAAAACCACTAACAACGCCCGTAACTCCTGAACGCGATGTCGGATCTTTAATCTCCTTGCGGCATTCGCTTCAGCAGCACAAATTGCATGCGAAATGACAGTGGCCGACGTCGTAATGAAGTGATTTCAAGAGATATCGTCGTAATTACACGTTCTCGATTAGGTTAGGTTTGCCTCGTGTAACCGCTACAAACGCCCGTTACTCCTGAACACGACGTCGGATCTTCAATCTGTTTGCTCCATTCGCTTCAGCAGCACAAATTGCATGCGAAATGACAGTTGCCGACGTCGAAATGAAGTGATTTCAAGAGATATCGCCGTAATTACACGTTCTCGCTTAGGTTAGGTTAGGTTCGGTTTGCCTCGTAAAACCGCTAACAACGCCCGTAACTCCTGAACGCGATGTCGGATCTTTAATCTCCTTGCGGCATTCGCTTCAGCAGCACAAATTGCATGCGAAATGACAGTGGCCGACGTCGAAATGAAGTGATTTCAAGAGATATCGTCGTAATTACACGTTCTCGATTAGGTTAGGTTTGCCTCGTGTAACCGCTACAAACGCCCGTTACTCCTGAACACGAAGTCGGATCTTCAATCTGCTTGCGGCATTCGCTTCAGCAGCATAAATTGCATGCGAAATGACAGTCGCCGACGTCGAAATGCCGTGATTTCAAGAGATATCGTCGTAATTACACGTTTTCGCTTAGGTTAGGTTAGGTTCGGTTTGCCTCGTAAAACCGCTAACAACGCCCGTAACTCCTGGACGCGACGTCGGATCTTCAATCTGTTTGCGCCATTCGCTTCAGCAGCACAAATTGCTTGCGAAATGACAGCTGCCGACGTCGAAATGAAGTGATTTCAAGAGATATCGCCGTAATTACACGTTCTCGCTTAGGTTAGGTTTGGTTCGGTTTGCCTCGTAAAACCGCTAACAACGCCCGTAACTCCTGAACGCGACGTCGGATCTTTAATCTGCTTGCGGCATTCGCTTCAGCAGCACAAATTGCATGCGAAATGACAGTTGCCGACGTCGAAATGTAGTAATTTCAAGAGATATCGCCGTAATTACACGTTTTCGCTTAGGTTAGGTTAGGTTCGGTTTGCCTCGTACAACCGCTACAAATGCCCGTAACTCCTGAACGCGACGTCGGATCTTCAATCTGCTTGCGGCATTCGCTTCAGCAGCACAAATTACAAGCGAAATGACAGTGCCCGGCGTCGAAATGCCGTGATTTCAAGAGATATCGTCGTAATTACACGTTCTCGATTAGGTTAGGTTTGCCTCGTGTAACCGCTACAATCGCCCGTAACTCGTGAACACGACGTCGGATCTTCAATCTGTTTGCGCCATTCGCTTCAGCAGCACAAATTGCATGCGAAATGACAGTTGCCGACGTCGAAATGAAGTAATTTCAAGAGATATCGCCGTAATTACACGTTTTCGCTTAGGTTAGGTTAAGTTCGGTTTGCCTCGTAAAACCACTGACAACGCCCGTAACTCCTGAACGCGATGTCGGATCTTTAATCTCCTTGCGGCATTCGCTTCAGCAGCACAAATTGCATGCGAAATGACAGTGGCCGACGTCGGAATGAAGTGATTTCAAGAGATATCGTCGTAATTACACGTTCTCGATTAGGTTAGGTTTGCCTCGTGTAACCGCTACAAACGCCCGTTACTCCTGAACACGAAGTCGGATCTTCAATCTGCTTGCGGCATTCGCTTCAGCAGCATAAATTGCATGCGAAATGACAGTCGCCGACGTCGAAATGCCGTGATTTCAAGAGATATCGTCGTAATTACACGTTTTCGCTTAGGTTAGGTTAGGTTCGGTTTGCCTCGTAAAACCGCTAACAACGCCCGTAACTCCTGGACGCGATGTCGGATCTTTAATCTCCTTGCGGCATTCGCTTCAGCAGCACAAATTGCATGCGAAATGACAGTGGCCGACGTCGAAATGAAGTGATTTCAAGAGATATCGTCGTAATTACACGTTCTCGGTTAGGTTAGGTTTGCCTCGTGTAACCGCTACAAACGCCCGTAACTCCTGAACACGACGTCGGATCTTCAATCTGTTTGCTCCATTCGCTTCAGCAGCACAAATTGCATGCGAAATGACAGTTGCCGACGTCGAAATGAAGTGATTTCAAGAGATATCGCCGTAATTACACGTTCTCGCTTAGGTTAGGTTAGGTTCGGTTTGCCTCGTAAAACCGCTAACAACGCCCGTAACTCCTGAACGCGATGTCGGATCTTTAATCTGCTTGCGGCATTCGCTTCAGCAGCACAAATTGCATGCGAAATGACAGTGGCCGACGTCCAAATGAAGTGATTTCAAGAGATATCGTCGTCATTACACGTTCTCGATTAGGTTAGGTTTGCCTCGTGTAACCGCTACAATCGCCCGTAACTCGTGAACACGACGTCGGATCTTCAATCTGTTTGCGCCATTCGCTTCAGCAGCACAAATTGCATGCGAAATGACAGTTGCCGACGTCGAAATGAAGTAATTTCAAGAGATATCGCCGTAATTACACGTTTTCGCTTAGGTTAGGTTAAGTTCGGTTTGCCTCGTAAAACCACTAACAACGCCCGTAACTCCTGAACGCGATGTCGGATCTTTAATCTCCTTGCGGCATTCGCTTCAGCAGCACAAATTGCATGCGAAATGACAGTGGCCGACGTCGTAATGAAGTGATTTCAAGAGATATCGTCGTAATTACACGTTCTCGATTAGGTTAGGTTTGCCTCGTGTAACCGCTACAAACGCCCGTTACTCCTGAACACGAAGTCGGATCTTCAATCTGCTTGCGGCATTCGCTTCAGCAGCATAAATTGCATGCGAAATGACAGTTGCCGACGTCGAAATGAAGTGATTTCAAGAGATATCGTCGTAATTACACGTTCTCGATTAGGTTAGGTTTGCCTCCTGTAACCGCTACAAACGCCCGTAACTCCTGAACACGACGTCGGATCTTCAATCTGTTTCCGCCATTCGCTTCAGCAGCACAAATTGCATGCGAAATGACAGCTGCCGACGTCGAAATGAAGTGATTTCAAGAGATATCGCCGTAATTACACGTTCTCGCTTAGGTTAGGTTAGGTTCGGTTTGCCTCGTAAAACCACTAACAACGCCCGTAACTCCTGGACGCGACGTCGGATCTTCAATCTGTTTGCGCCATTCGCTTCAGCAGCACAAATTGCTTGCGAAATGACAGCTGCCGACGTCGAAATGAAGTGATTTCAAGAGATATCGCCGTAATTACACGTTCTCGCTTAGGTTAGGTTTGGTTCGGTTTGCCTCGTAAAACCGCTAACAACGCCCGTAACTCCTGAACGCGACGTCGGATCTTTAATCTGCTTGCGGCATTCGCTTCAGCAGCACAAATTGCATGCGAAATGACAGTTGCCGACGTCGAAATGTAGTAATTTCAAGAGATATCGCCGTAATTACACGTTTTCGCTTAGGTTAGGTTAGGTTCGGTTTGCCTCGTACAACCGCTACAAATGCCCGTAACTCCTGAACGCAGTGTCGGATCTTCAATCTGCTTGCGGCATTCGCTTCAGCAGCACAAATTACAAGCGAAATGACAGTGCCCGGCGTCGAAATGCCGTGATTTCAAGAGATATCGTCGTAATTACACGTTCTCGATTAGGTTAGGTTTGCCTCGTGTAACCGCTACAATCGCCCGTAACTCGTGAACACGACGTCGGATCTTCAATCTGTTTGCGCCATTCGCTTCAGCAGCACAAATTGCATGCGAAATGACAGCTGCCGACGTCGAAATGAAGTAATTTCAAGAGATATCGCCGTAATTACACGTTTTCGCTTAGGTTAGGTTAAGTTCGGTTTGCCTCGTAAAACCACTGACAACGCCCGTAACTCCTGAACGCGATGTCGGATCTTTAATCTCCTTGCGGCATTCGCTTCAGCAGCACAAATTGCATGCGAAATGACAGTGCCCGGCGTCGAAATGCCGTGATTTCAAGAGATATCGTCGTAATTACACGTTCTCGATTAGGTTAGGTTTGCCTCGTGTAACCGCTACAATCGCCCGTAACTCGTGAACACGACGTCGGATCTTCAATCTGTTTGCGCCATTCGCTTCAGCAGCACAAATTGCATGCGAAATGACAGTGGCCGACGTCGAAATGAAGTGATTTCAAGAGATATCGTCGTAATTACACGTTCTCGGTTAGGTTAGGTTTGCCTCGTGTAACCGCTACAAACGCCCGTAACTCCTGAACACGACGTCGGATCTTCAATCTGTTTGCTCCATTCGCTTCAGCAGCACAAATTGCATGCGAAATGACAGTTGCCGACGTCGAAATGAAGTGATTTCAAGAGATATCGCCGTAATTACACGTTCTCGCTTAGGTTAGGTTAGGTTCGGTTTGCCTCGTAAAACCGCTAACAACGCCCGTAACTCCTGAACGCGATGTCGGATCTTTAATCTGCTTGCGGCATTCGCTTCAGCAGCACAAATTGCATGCGAAATGACAGTGGCCGACGTCCAAATGAAGTGATTTCAAGAGATATCGTCGTCATTACACGTTCTCGATTAGGTTAGGTTTGCCTCGTGTAACCGCTACAATCGCCCGTAACTCCTGAACACGACGTCGGATCTTCAATCTGTTTGCGCCATTCGCTTCAGCAGCACAAATTGCATGCGAAATGACAGTTGCCGACGTCGAAATGAAGTAATTTCAAGAGATATCGCCGTAATTACACGTTTTCGCTTAGGTTAGGTTAAGTTCGGTTTGCCTCGTAAAACCACTAACAACGCCCGTAACTCCTGAACGCGATGTCGGATCTTTAATCTCCTTGCGGCATTCGCTTCAGCAGCACAAATTGCATGCGAAATGACAGTGGCCGACGTCGTAATGAAGTGATTTCAAGAGATATCGTCGTAATTACACGTTCTCGATTAGGTTAGGTTTGCCTCGTGTAACCGCTACAAACGCCCGTTACTCCTGAACACGACGTCGGATCTTCAATCTGTTTGCTCCATTCGCTTCAGCAGCACAAATTGCATGCGAAATGACAGTTGCCGACGTCGAAATGAAGTGATTTCAAGAGATATCGCCGTAATTACACGTTCTCGCTTAGGTTAGGTTAGGTTCGGTTTGCCTCGTAAAACCGCTAACAACGCCCGTAACTCCTGAACGCGATGTCGGATCTTTAATCTCCTTGCGGCATTCGCTTCAGCAGCACAAATTGCATGCGAAATGACAGTGGCCGACGTCGAAATGAAGTGATTTCAAGAGATATCGTCGTAATTACACGTTCTCGATTAGGTTAGGTTTGCCTCGTGTAACCGCTACAAACGCCCGTTACTCCTGAACACGAAGTCGGATCTTCAATCTGCTTGCGGCATTCGCTTCAGCAGCATAAATTGCATGCGAAATGACAGTCGCCGACGTCGAAATGCCGTGATTTCAAGAGATATCGTCGTAATTACACGTTTTCGCTTAGGTTAGGTTAGGTTCGGTTTGCCTCGTAAAACCGCTAACAACGCCCGTAACTCCTGGACGCGACGTCGGATCTTCAATCTGTTTGCGCCATTCGCTTCAGCAGCACAAATTGCTTGCGAAATGACAGCTGCCGACGTCGAAATGAAGTGATTTCAAGAGATATCGCCGTAATTACACGTTCTCGCTTAGGTTAGGTTTGGTTCGGTTTGCCTCGTAAAACCGCTAACAACGCCCGTAACTCCTGAACGCGACGTCGGATCTTTAATCTGCTTGCGGCATTCGCTTCAGCAGCACAAATTGCATGCGAAATGACAGTTGCCGACGTCGAAATGTAGTAATTTCAAGAGATATCGCCGTAATTACACGTTTTCGCTTAGGTTAGGTTAGGTTCGGTTTGCCTCGTACAACCGCTACAAATGCCCGTAACTCCTGAACGCGACGTCGGATCTTCAATCTGCTTGCGGCATTCGCTTCAGCAGCACAAATTACAAGCGAAATGACAGTGCCCGGCGTCGAAATGCCGTGATTTCAAGAGATATCGTCGTAATTACACGTTCTCGATTAGGTTAGGTTTGCCTCGTGTAACCGCTACAATCGCCCGTAACTCGTGAACACGACGTCGGATCTTCAATCTGTTTGCGCCATTCGCTTCAGCAGCACAAATTGCATGCGAAATGACAGTTGCCGACGTCGAAATGAAGTAATTTCAAGAGATATCGCCGTAATTACACGTTTTCGCTTAGGTTAGGTTAAGTTCGGTTTGCCTCGTAAAACCACTGACAACGCCCGTAACTCCTGAACGCGATGTCGGATCTTTAATCTCCTTGCGGCATTCGCTTCAGCAGCACAAATTGCATGCGAAATGACAGTGGCCGACGTCGGAATGAAGTGATTTCAAGAGATATCGTCGTAATTACACGTTCTCGATTAGGTTAGGTTTGCCTCGTGTAACCGCTACAAACGCCCGTTACTCCTGAACACGAAGTCGGATCTTCAATCTGCTTGCGGCATTCGCTTCAGCAGCATAAATTGCATGCGAAATGACAGTCGCCGACGTCGAAATGCCGTGATTTCAAGAGATATCGTCGTAATTACACGTTTTCGCTTAGGTTAGGTTAGGTTCGGTTTGCCTCGTAAAACCGCTAACAACGCCCGTAACTCCTGGACGCGATGTCGGATCTTTAATCTCCTTGCGGCATTCGCTTCAGCAGCACAAATTGCATGCGAAATGACAGTGGCCGACGTCGAAATGAAGTGATTTCAAGAGATATCGTCGTAATTACACGTTCTCGGTTAGGTTAGGTTTGCCTCGTGTAACCGCTACAAACGCCCGTAACTCCTGAACACGACGTCGGATCTTCAATCTGTTTGCTCCATTCGCTTCAGCAGCACAAATTGCATGCGAAATGACAGTTGCCGACGTCGAAATGAAGTGATTTCAAGAGATATCGCCGTAATTACACGTTCTCGCTTAGGTTAGGTTAGGTTCGGTTTGCCTCGTAAAACCGCTAACAACGCCCGTAACTCCTGAACGCGATGTCGGATCTTTAATCTGCTTGCGGCATTCGCTTCAGCAGCACAAATTGCATGCGAAATGACAGTGGCCGACGTCCAAATGAAGTGATTTCAAGAGATATCGTCGTCATTACACGTTCTCGATTAGGTTAGGTTTGCCTCGTGTAACCGCTACAATCGCCCGTAACTCGTGAACACGACGTCGGATCTTCAATCTGTTTGCGCCATTCGCTTCAGCAGCACAAATTGCATGCGAAATGACAGTTGCCGACGTCGAAATGAAGTAATTTCAAGAGATATCGCCGTAATTACACGTTTTCGCTTAGGTTAGGTTAAGTTCGGTTTGCCTCGTAAAACCACTAACAACGCCCGTAACTCCTGAACGCGATGTCGGATCTTTAATCTCCTTGCGGCATTCGCTTCAGCAGCACAAATTGCATGCGAAATGACAGTGGCCGACGTCGTAATGAAGTGATTTCAAGAGATATCGTCGTAATTACACGTTCTCGATTAGGTTAGGTTTGCCTCGTGTAACCGCTACAAACGCCCGTTACTCCTGAACACGAAGTCGGATCTTCAATCTGCTTGCGGCATTCGCTTCAGCAGCATAAATTGCATGCGAAATGACAGTTGCCGACGTCGAAATGATGTGATTTCAAGAGATATCGTCGTAATTACACGTTCTCGATTAGGTTAGGTTTGCCTCCTGTAACCGCTACAAACGCCCGTAACTCCTGAACACGACGTCGGATCTTCAATCTGTTTCCGCCATTCGCTTCAGCAGCACAAATTGCATGCGAAATGACAGTGCCCGGCGTCGAAATGCCGTGATTTCAAGAGATATCGTCGTAATTACACGTTCTCGATTAGGTTAGGTTTGCCTCGTGTAACCGCTACAATCGCCCGTAACTCGTGAACACGACGTCGGATCTTCAATCTGTTTGCGCCATTCGCTTCAGCAGCACAAATTGCATGCGAAATGACAGCTGCCGACGTCGAAATGAAGTAATTTCAAGAGATATCGCCGTAATTACACGTTTTCGCTTAGGTTAGGTTAAGTTCGGTTTGCCTCGTAAAACCACTGACAACGCCCGTAACTCCTGAACGCGATGTCGGATCTTTAATCTCCTTGCGGCATTCGCTTCAGCAGCACAAATTGCATGCGAAATGACAGTGGCCGACGTCGGAATGAAGTGATTTCAAGAGATATCGTCGTAATTACACGTTCTCGATTAGGTTAGGTTTGCCTCGTGTAACCGCTACAAACGCCCGTTACTCCTGAACACGAAGTCGGATCTTCAATCTGCTTGCGGCATTCGCTTCAGCAGCATAAATTGCATGCGAAATGACAGTCGCCGACGTCGAAATGCCGTGATTTCAAGAGATATCGTCGTAATTACACGTTTTCGCTTAGGTTAGGTTAGGTTCGGTTTGCCTCGTAAAACCGCTAACAACGCCCGTAACTCCTGAACGCGATGTCGGATCTTTAATCTGCTTGCGGCATTCGCTTCAGCAGCACAAATTGCATGCGAAATGACAGTGGCCGACGTCCAAATGAAGTGATTTCAAGAGATATCGTCGTCATTACACGTTCTCGATTAGGTTAGGTTTGCCTCGTGTAACCGCTACAATCGCCCGTAACTCGTGAACACGACGTCGGATCTTCAATCTGTTTGCGCCATTCGCTTCAGCAGCACAAATTGCATGCGAAATGACAGTTGCCGACGTCGAAATGAAGTAATTTCAAGAGATATCGCCGTAATTACACGTTTTCGCTTAGGTTAGGTTAAGTTCGGTTTGCCTCGTAAAACCACTAACAACGCCCGTAACTCCTGAACGCGATGTCGGATCTTTAATCTCCTTGCGGCATTCGCTTCAGCAGCACAAATTGCATGCGAAATGACAGTGGCCGACGTCGTAATGAAGTGATTTCAAGAGATATCGTCGTAATTACACGTTCTCGATTAGGTTAGGTTTGCCTCGTGTAACCGCTACAAACGCCCGTTACTCCTGAACACGAAGTCGGATCTTCAATCTGCTTGCGGCATTCGCTTCAGCAGCATAAATTGCATGCGAAATGACAGTTGCCGACGTCGAAATGAAGTGATTTCAAGAGATATCGTCGTAATTACACGTTCTCGATTAGGTTAGGTTTGCCTCCTGTAACCGCTACAAACGCCCGTAACTCCTGAACACGACGTCGGATCTTCAATCTGTTTCCGCCATTCGCTTCAGCAGCACAAATTGCATGCGAAATGACAGTGCCCGGCGTCGAAATGCCGTGATTTCAAGAGATATCGTCGTAATTACACGTTCTCGATTAGGTTAGGTTTGCCTCGTGTAACCGCTACAATCGCCCGTAACTCGTGAACACGACGTCGGATCTTCAATCTGTTTGCGCCATTCGCTTCAGCAGCACAAATTGCATGCGAAATGACAGCTGCCGACGTCGAAATGAAGTAATTTCAAGAGATATCGCCGTAATTACACGTTTTCGCTTAGGTTAGGTTAAGTTCGGTTTGCCTCGTAAAACCACTGACAACGCCCGTAACTCCTGAACGCGATGTCGGATCTTTAATCTCCTTGCGGCATTCGCTTCAGCAGCACAAATTGCATGCGAAATGACAGTGGCCGACGTCGGAATGAAGTGATTTCAAGAGATATCGTCGTAATTACACGTTCTCGATTAGGTTAGGTTTGCCTCGTGTAACCGCTACAAACGCCCGTTACTCCTGAACACGAAGTCGGATCTTCAATCTGCTTGCGGCATTCGCTTCAGCAGCATAAATTGCATGCGAAATGACAGTCGCCGACGTCGAAATGCCGTGATTTCAAGAGATATCGTCGTAATTACACGTTTTCGCTTAGGTTAGGTTAGGTTCGGTTTGCCTCGTAAAACCGCTAACAACGCCCGTAACTCCTGGACGCGATGTCGGATCTTTAATCTCCTTGCGGCATTCGCTTCAGCAGCACAAATTGCATGCGAAATGACAGTGGCCGACGTCGAAATGAAGTGATTTCAAGAGATATCGTCGTAATTACACGTTCTCGGTTAGGTTAGGTTTGCCTCGTGTAACCGCTACAAACGCCCGTAACTCCTGAACACGACGTCGGATCTTCAATCTGTTTGCTCCATTCGCTTCAGCAGCACAAATTGCATGCGAAATGACAGTTGCCGACGTCGAAATGAAGTGATTTCAAGAGATATCGCCGTAATTACACGTTCTCGCTTAGGTTAGGTTAGGTTCGGTTTGCCTCGTAAAACCGCTAACAACGCCCGTAACTCCTGAACGCGATGTCGGATCTTTAATCTGCTTGCGGCATTCGCTTCAGCAGCACAAATTGCATGCGAAATGACAGTGGCCGACGTCCAAATGAAGTGATTTCAAGAGATATCGTCGTCATTACACGTTCTCGATTAGGTTAGGTTTGCCTCGTGTAACCGCTACAATCGCCCGTAACTCGTGAACACGACGTCGGATCTTCAATCTGTTTGCGCCATTCGCTTCAGCAGCACAAATTGCATGCGAAATGACAGTTGCCGACGTCGAAATGAAGTAATTTCAAGAGATATCGCCGTAATTACACGTTTTCGCTTAGGTTAGGTTAAGTTCGGTTTGCCTCGTAAAACCACTAACAACGCCCGTAACTCCTGAACGCGATGTCGGATCTTTAATCTCCTTGCGGCATTCGCTTCAGCAGCACAAATTGCATGCGAAATGACAGTGGCCGACGTCGTAATGAAGTGATTTCAAGAGATATCGTCGTAATTACACGTTCTCGATTAGGTTAGGTTTGCCTCGTGTAACCGCTACAAACGCCCGTTACTCCTGAACACGACGTCGGATCTTCAATCTGTTTGCTCCATTCGCTTCAGCAGCACAAATTGCATGCGAAATGACAGTTGCCGACGTCGAAATGAAGTGATTTCAAGAGATATCGCCGTAATTACACGTTCTCGCTTAGGTTAGGTTAGGTTCGGTTTGCCTCGTAAAACCGCTAACAACGCCCGTAACTCCTGAACGCGATGTCGGATCTTTAATCTCCTTGCGGCATTCGCTTCAGCAGCACAAATTGCATGCGAAATGACAGTGGCCGACGTCGAAATGAAGTGATTTCAAGAGATATCGTCGTAATTACACGTTCTCGATTAGGTTAGGTTTGCCTCGTGTAACCGCTACAAACGCCCGTTACTCCTGAACACGAAGTCGGATCTTCAATCTGCTTGCGGCATTCGCTTCAGCAGCATAAATTGCATGCGAAATGACAGTCGCCGACGTCGAAATGCCGTGATTTCAAGAGATATCGTCGTAATTACACGTTTTCGCTTAGGTTAGGTTAGGTTCGGTTTGCCTCGTAAAACCGCTAACAACGCCCGTAACTCCTGGACGCGACGTCGGATCTTCAATCTGTTTGCGCCATTCGCTTCAGCAGCACAAATTGCTTGCGAAATGACAGCTGCCGACGTCGAAATGAAGTGATTTCAAGAGATATCGCCGTAATTACACGTTCTCGCTTAGGTTAGGTTTGGTTCGGTTTGCCTCGTAAAACCGCTAACAACGCCCGTAACTCCTGAACGCGACGTCGGATCTTTAATCTGCTTGCGGCATTCGCTTCAGCAGCACAAATTGCATGCGAAATGACAGTTGCCGACGTCGAAATGTAGTAATTTCAAGAGATATCGCCGTAATTACACGTTTTCGCTTAGGTTAGGTTAGGTTCGGTTTGCCTCGTACAACCGCTACAAATGCCCGTAACTCCTGAACGCAGTGTCGGATCTTCAATCTGCTTGCGGCATTCGCTTCAGCAGCACAAATTGCATGCGAAATGACAGTTGCCGACGTCGAAATGTAGTAATTTCAAGAGATATCGCCGTAATTACACGTTTTCGCTTAGGTTAGGTTAGGTTCGGTTTGCCTCGTACAACCGCTACAAATGCCCGTAACTCCTGAACGCGACGTCGGATCTTCAATCTGTTTGCGCCATTCGCTTCAGCAGCACAAATTGCATGCGAAATGACAGTTGCCGACGTCGAAATGAAGTAATTTCAAGAGATATCGCCGTAATTACACGTTTTCGCTTAGGTTAGGTTAAGTTCGGTTTGCCTCGTAAAACCACTAACAACGCCCGTAACTCCTGAACGCGATGTCGGATCTTTAATCTCCTTGCGGCATTCGCTTCAGCAGCACAAATTGCATGCGAAATGACAGTGGCCGACGTCGTAATGAAGTGATTTCAAGAGATATCGTCGTAATTACACGTTCTCGATTAGGTTAGGTTTGCCTCGTGTAACCGCTACAAACGCCCGTTACTCCTGAACACGACGTCGGATCTTCAATCTGTTTGCTCCATTCGCTTCAGCAGCACAAATTGCATGCGAAATGACAGTTGCCGACGTCGAAATGAAGTGATTTCAAGAGATATCGCCGTAATTACACGTTCTCGCTTAGGTTAGGTTAGGTTCGGTTTGCCTCGTAAAACCGCTAACAACGCCCGTAACTCCTGAACGCGATGTCGGATCTTTAATCTCCTTGCGGCATTCGCTTCAGCAGCACAAATTGCATGCGAAATGACAGTGGCCGACGTCGAAATGAAGTGATTTCAAGAGATATCGTCGTAATTACACGTTCTCGATTAGGTTAGGTTTGCCTCGTGTAACCGCTACAAACGCCCGTTACTCCTGAACACGAAGTCGGATCTTCAATCTGCTTGCGGCATTCGCTTCAGCAGCATAAATTGCATGCGAAATGACAGTCGCCGACGTCGAAATGCCGTGATTTCAAGAGATATCGTCGTAATTACACGTTTTCGCTTAGGTTAGGTTAGGTTCGGTTTGCCTCGTAAAACCGCTAACAACGCCCGTAACTCCTGGACGCGACGTCGGATCTTCAATCTGTTTGCGCCATTCGCTTCAGCAGCACAAATTGCTTGCGAAATGACAGCTGCCGACGTCGAAATGAAGTGATTTCAAGAGATATCGCCGTAATTACACGTTCTCGCTTAGGTTAGGTTTGGTTCGGTTTGCCTCGTAAAACCGCTAACAACGCCCGTAACTCCTGAACGCGACGTCGGATCTTTAATCTGCTTGCGGCATTCGCTTCAGCAGCACAAATTGCATGCGAAATGACAGTTGCCGACGTCGAAATGTAGTAATTTCAAGAGATATCGCCGTAATTACACGTTTTCGCTTAGGTTAGGTTAGGTTCGGTTTGCCTCGTACAACCGCTACAAATGCCCGTAACTCCTGAACGCAGTGTCGGATCTTCAATCTGCTTGCGGCATTCGCTTCAGCAGCACAAATTGCATGCGAAATGACAGTTGCCGACGTCGAAATGTAGTAATTTCAAGAGATATCGCCGTAATTACACGTTTTCGCTTAGGTTAGGTTAGGTTCGGTTTGCCTCGTACAACCGCTACAAATGCCCGTAACTCCTGAACGCGACGTCGGATCTTCAATCTGCTTGCGGCATTCGCTTCAGCAGCACAAATTACAAGCGAAATGACAGTGCCCGGCGTCGAAATGCCGTGATTTCAAGAGATATCGTCGTAATTACACGTTCTCGATTAGGTTAGGTTTGCCTCGTGTAACCGCTACAATCGCCCGTAACTCGTGAACACGACGTCGGATCTTCAATCTGTTTGCGCCATTCGCTTCAGCAGCACAAATTGCATGCGAAATGACAGTTGCCGACGTCGAAATGAAGTAATTTCAAGAGATATCGCCGTAATTACACGTTTTCGCTTAGGTTAGGTTAAGTTCGGTTTGCCTCGTAAAACCACTGACAACGCCCGTAACTCCTGAACGCGATGTCGGATCTTTAATCTCCTTGCGGCATTCGCTTCAGCAGCACAAATTGCATGCGAAATGACAGTGGCCGACGTCGGAATGAAGTGATTTCAAGAGATATCGTCGTAATTACACGTTCTCGATTAGGTTAGGTTTGCCTCGTGTAACCGCTACAAACGCCCGTTACTCCTGAACACGAAGTCGGATCTTCAATCTGCTTGCGGCATTCGCTTCAGCAGCATAAATTGCATGCGAAATGACAGTCGCCGACGTCGAAATGCCGTGATTTCAAGAGATATCGTCGTAATTACACGTTTTCGCTTAGGTTAGGTTAGGTTCGGTTTGCCTCGTAAAACCGCTAACAACGCCCGTAACTCCTGGACGCGATGTCGGATCTTTAATCTCCTTGCGGCATTCGCTTCAGCAGCACAAATTGCATGCGAAATGACAGTGGCCGACGTCGAAATGAAGTGATTTCAAGAGATATCGTCGTAATTACACGTTCTCGGTTAGGTTAGGTTTGCCTCGTGTAACCGCTACAAACGCCCGTAACTCCTGAACACGACGTCGGATCTTCAATCTGTTTGCTCCATTCGCTTCAGCAGCACAAATTGCATGCGAAATGACAGTTGCCGACGTCGAAATGAAGTGATTTCAAGAGATATCGCCGTAATTACACGTTCTCGCTTAGGTTAGGTTAGGTTCGGTTTGCCTCGTAAAACCGCTAACAACGCCCGTAACTCCTGAACGCGATGTCGGATCTTTAATCTGCTTGCGGCATTCGCTTCAGCAGCACAAATTGCATGCGAAATGACAGTGGCCGACGTCCAAATGAAGTGATTTCAAGAGATATCGTCGTCATTACACGTTCTCGATTAGGTTAGGTTTGCCTCGTGTAACCGCTACAATCGCCCGTAACTCGTGAACACGACGTCGGATCTTCAATCTGTTTGCGCCATTCGCTTCAGCAGCACAAATTGCATGCGAAATGACAGTTGCCGACGTCGAAATGAAGTAATTTCAAGAGATATCGCCGTAATTACACGTTTTCGCTTAGGTTAGGTTAAGTTCGGTTTGCCTCGTAAAACCACTAACAACGCCCGTAACTCCTGAACGCGATGTCGGATCTTTAATCTCCTTGCGGCATTCGCTTCAGCAGCACAAATTGCATGCGAAATGACAGTGGCCGACGTCGTAATGAAGTGATTTCAAGAGATATCGTCGTAATTACACGTTCTCGATTAGGTTAGGTTTGCCTCGTGTAACCGCTACAAACGCCCGTTACTCCTGAACACGAAGTCGGATCTTCAATCTGCTTGCGGCATTCGCTTCAGCAGCATAAATTGCATGCGAAATGACAGTTGCCGACGTCGAAATGAAGTGATTTCAAGAGATATCGTCGTAATTACACGTTCTCGATTAGGTTAGGTTTGCCTCGTGTAACCGCTACAATCGCCCGTAACTCGTGAACACGACGTCGGATCTTCAATCTGTTTGCGCCATTCGCTTCAGCAGCACAAATTGCATGCGAAATGACAGTTGCCGACGTCGAAATGAAGTAATTTCAAGAGATATCGCCGTAATTACACGTTTTCGCTTAGGTTAGGTTAAGTTCGGTTTGCCTCGTAAAACCACTGACAACGCCCGTAACTCCTGAACGCGATGTCGGATCTTTAATCTCCTTGCGGCATTCGCTTCAGCAGCACAAATTGCATGCGAAATGACAGTGGCCGACGTCGGAATGAAGTGATTTCAAGAGATATCGTCGTAATTACACGTTCTCGATTAGGTTAGGTTTGCCTCGTGTAACCGCTACAAACGCCCGTTACTCCTGAACACGAAGTCGGATCTTCAATCTGCTTGCGGCATTCGCTTCAGCAGCATAAATTGCATGCGAAATGACAGTCGCCGACGTCGAAATGCCGTGATTTCAAGAGATATCGTCGTAATTACACGTTTTCGCTTAGGTTAGGTTAGGTTCGGTTTGCCTCGTAAAACCGCTAACAACGCCCGTAACTCCTGGACGCGATGTCGGATCTTTAATCTCCTTGCGGCATTCGCTTCAGCAGCACAAATTGCATGCGAAATGACAGTGGCCGACGTCGAAATGAAGTGATTTCAAGAGATATCGTCGTAATTACACGTTCTCGGTTAGGTTAGGTTTGCCTCGTGTAACCGCTACAAACGCCCGTAACTCCTGAACACGACGTCGGATCTTCAATCTGTTTGCTCCATTCGCTTCAGCAGCACAAATTGCATGCGAAATGACAGTTGCCGACGTCGAAATGAAGTGATTTCAAGAGATATCGCCGTAATTACACGTTCTCGCTTAGGTTAGGTTAGGTTCGGTTTGCCTCGTAAAACCGCTAACAACGCCCGTAACTCCTGAACGCGATGTCGGATCTTTAATCTGCTTGCGGCATTCGCTTCAGCAGCACAAATTGCATGCGAAATGACAGTGGCCGACGTCCAAATGAAGTGATTTCAAGAGATATCGTCGTCATTACACGTTCTCGATTAGGTTAGGTTTGCCTCGTGTAACCGCTACAATCGCCCGTAACTCGTGAACACGACGTCGGATCTTCAATCTGTTTGCGCCATTCGCTTCAGCAGCACAAATTGCATGCGAAATGACAGTTGCCGACGTCGAAATGAAGTAATTTCAAGAGATATCGCCGTAATTACACGTTTTCGCTTAGGTTAGGTTAAGTTCGGTTTGCCTCGTAAAACCACTAACAACGCCCGTAACTCCTGAACGCGATGTCGGATCTTTAATCTCCTTGCGGCATTCGCTTCAGCAGCACAAATTGCATGCGAAATGACAGTGGCCGACGTCGTAATGAAGTGATTTCAAGAGATATCGTCGTAATTACACGTTCTCGATTAGGTTAGGTTTGCCTCGTGTAACCGCTACAAACGCCCGTTACTCCTGAACACGAAGTCGGATCTTCAATCTGCTTGCGGCATTCGCTTCAGCAGCATAAATTGCATGCGAAATGACAGTTGCCGACGTCGAAATGAAGTGATTTCAAGAGATATCGTCGTAATTACACGTTCTCGATTAGGTTAGGTTTGCCTCCTGTAACCGCTACAAACGCCCGTAACTCCTGAACACGACGTCGGATCTTCAATCTGTTTCCGCCATTCGCTTCAGCAGCACAAATTGCATGCGAAATGACAGCTGCCGACGTCGAAATGAAGTGATTTCAAGAGATATCGCCGTAATTACACGTTCTCGCTTAGGTTAGGTTAGGTTCGGTTTGCCTCGTAAAACCACTAACAACGCCCGTAACTCCTGGACGCGACGTCGGATCTTCAATCTGTTTGCGCCATTCGCTTCAGCAGCACAAATTGCTTGCGAAATGACAGCTGCCGACGTCGAAATGAAGTGATTTCAAGAGATATCGCCGTAATTACACGTTCTCGCTTAGGTTAGGTTTGGTTCGGTTTGCCTCGTAAAACCGCTAACAACGCCCGTAACTCCTGAACGCGACGTCGGATCTTTAATCTGCTTGCGGCATTCGCTTCAGCAGCACAAATTGCATGCGAAATGACAGTTGCCGACGTCGAAATGTAGTAATTTCAAGAGATATCGCCGTAATTACACGTTTTCGCTTAGGTTAGGTTAGGTTCGGTTTGCCTCGTACAACCGCTACAAATGCCCGTAACTCCTGAACGCAGTGTCGGATCTTCAATCTGCTTGCGGCATTCGCTTCAGCAGCACAAATTACAAGCGAAATGACAGTGCCCGGCGTCGAAATGCCGTGATTTCAAGAGATATCGTCGTAATTACACGTTCTCGATTAGGTTAGGTTTGCCTCGTGTAACCGCTACAATCGCCCGTAACTCGTGAACACGACGTCGGATCTTCAATCTGTTTGCGCCATTCGCTTCAGCAGCACAAATTGCATGCGAAATGACAGCTGCCGACGTCGAAATGAAGTAATTTCAAGAGATATCGCCGTAATTACACGTTTTCGCTTAGGTTAGGTTAAGTTCGGTTTGCCTCGTAAAACCACTGACAACGCCCGTAACTCCTGAACGCGATGTCGGATCTTTAATCTCCTTGCGGCATTCGCTTCAGCAGCACAAATTGCATGCGAAATGACAGTGCCCGGCGTCGAAATGCCGTGATTTCAAGAGATATCGTCGTAATTACACGTTCTCGATTAGGTTAGGTTTGCCTCGTGTAACCGCTACAATCGCCCGTAACTCGTGAACACGACGTCGGATCTTCAATCTGTTTGCGCCATTCGCTTCAGCAGCACAAATTGCATGCGAAATGACAGTGGCCGACGTCGAAATGAAGTGATTTCAAGAGATATCGTCGTAATTACACGTTCTCGGTTAGGTTAGGTTTGCCTCGTGTAACCGCTACAAACGCCCGTAACTCCTGAACACGACGTCGGATCTTCAATCTGTTTGCTCCATTCGCTTCAGCAGCACAAATTGCATGCGAAATGACAGTTGCCGACGTCGAAATGAAGTGATTTCAAGAGATATCGCCGTAATTACACGTTCTCGCTTAGGTTAGGTTAGGTTCGGTTTGCCTCGTAAAACCGCTAACAACGCCCGTAACTCCTGAACGCGATGTCGGATCTTTAATCTGCTTGCGGCATTCGCTTCAGCAGCACAAATTGCATGCGAAATGACAGTGGCCGACGTCCAAATGAAGTGATTTCAAGAGATATCGTCGTCATTACACGTTCTCGATTAGGTTAGGTTTGCCTCGTGTAACCGCTACAATCGCCCGTAACTCCTGAACACGACGTCGGATCTTCAATCTGTTTGCGCCATTCGCTTCAGCAGCACAAATTGCATGCGAAATGACAGTTGCCGACGTCGAAATGAAGTAATTTCAAGAGATATCGCCGTAATTACACGTTTTCGCTTAGGTTAGGTTAAGTTCGGTTTGCCTCGTAAAACCACTAACAACGCCCGTAACTCCTGAACGCGATGTCGGATCTTTAATCTCCTTGCGGCATTCGCTTCAGCAGCACAAATTGCATGCGAAATGACAGTGGCCGACGTCGTAATGAAGTGATTTCAAGAGATATCGTCGTAATTACACGTTCTCGATTAGGTTAGGTTTGCCTCGTGTAACCGCTACAAACGCCCGTTACTCCTGAACACGACGTCGGATCTTCAATCTGTTTGCTCCATTCGCTTCAGCAGCACAAATTGCATGCGAAATGACAGTTGCCGACGTCGAAATGAAGTGATTTCAAGAGATATCGCCGTAATTACACGTTCTCGCTTAGGTTAGGTTAGGTTCGGTTTGCCTCGTAAAACCGCTAACAACGCCCGTAACTCCTGAACGCGATGTCGGATCTTTAATCTCCTTGCGGCATTCGCTTCAGCAGCACAAATTGCATGCGAAATGACAGTGGCCGACGTCGAAATGAAGTGATTTCAAGAGAT
>JALHAQ010000155.1:0-24280 GCA_023838395.1 Holcopasites calliopsidis
ATACATACGCCCGTCCAGTACATACATCCGGGCGCCTAGTACATACATACGCCCGTCAGGTATATAGAATCGCGCGTCATGCACATAGAAATGCGCGTTCTGTACATACATACGCCCGTCCAGTACATACATCCGGGCGCCTAGTACATACATACGCCCGTCAGGTATATAGAATCGCGCGTCATGCACATAGAAATGCGCGTTCTGTACATACATACGCCCGTCCAGTACATACATCCGGGCGCCTAGTACATACATACGCCCGTCAGGTATATAGAATCGCACGTCATGCACATAGAAATGCGCGTTCTGTACATACATACGCCCGTCCAGTACATACATCCGGGCGCCTAGTACATACATACGCCCGTCAGGTATATAGAATCGCGCGTCATGCACATAGAAATGCGCGTTCTGTACATACATACGCCCGTCCAGTACATACATCCGGGCGCCTAGTACATACATACGCCCGTCAGGTATATAGAATCTCGCGTCATGCACATAGAAATGCGCGTTCTGTACATACATACGCTCGTCCAGTACATACATCCGGGCGCCTAGTACATACATACGCCCGTCAGGTATATAGAATCGCGCGTCATGCACATAGAAATGCGCGTTCTGTACATACATACGCCCGTCCAGTACACACATCCGGGCGCCTAGTACATACATACTTCCGTCAGGTATATAGAATCGCGCGTCATGTACACAGAAATGCGCGTTCTGTACATACGTACGGCCGTCCAGTACATACATCCGGGCGCCTAGTACATACATACGCCTGTCCAGTATATGACAGCGCGCGTCGATTACATAACGACACCCCTCTAGTACATGGAACAACGCGCCAAATACATACATACGCCCGCCCGGGACATAGCATCGCGCGTCATGTACACAGAAATGCGCGTTCTGTACATACGTACGCCCGTCCAGTACATACATCCGTGCGCCTAGTACATACATACGGCTGTCCAGTATATGACAGCGTGCGTCGATTACATAACGACACCCCTCTAGTACATGGAACAACGCGCCAAATACATACATACGGCCGTCCGGGACATAGCATCGCGCGTCATGTACATAGCAATGCGCGTTCTGTACATACATACGCCCGTCCAGTACATGCATCCGGGCGTCTAATACATACATAGGCCTGTCCAGTATATGACAGCGTGCGTCGATTACATAACGACACCCCTCTGGAACATGAAACAACGCGCCGAAATTCATACATACGTCCGTCAGATATATAGAATCGCGCGTCATGTACACAGAAATGCGCGTTCTGTACATACGTACGGCCGTCCAGTACATGCATCCGGGCGCCTGGTACATACATACGCCCGTCGAGTACATGGAAGCGTGCGTCGATTACATAACGACACCCCTCTAGTACATGGAACAACGCGCCAAATACATACATACGTCCGTCATGTATATAGAATCGGGCGTCATGCACATAGAAATGCACGTTCTGTACATACATACGCCCGTCAGGTATATAGAATCGCGCGTCATGCACATAGAAATGCGCGTTCTGTACATACATACGCCCGTCCAGTACATACATCCGGGCGCCTAGTACATACATACGCCCGTCAGGTATATAGAATCGCGCGTCATGCACATAGAAATGCGCGTTCTGTACATACATACGCCCGTCCAGTACATGCATCCGGGCGCCTGGTACATACATACGCCCGTCGAGTACATGGAAGCGTGCGTCGATTACATAACGATACCCCTCTAGTACATGGAACAACGCGCCAAATACATACATACGTCCGTCATGTATATAGAACCGGGCGTCATGCACATAGAAATGCACGTTCTGTACATACATACGCCTGTCCAGTACATACATCCGGGCGCCTAGTACATACATACGCCCGTCAGGTATATAGAATCGCGCGTCATGCACATAGAAATGCGCGTTCCGTACATACATACGCCCGTCAAGTACATACATCCGGGCGCCTAGTACATACATACGCCCGTCAGGTATATAGAATCTCGCGTCATGCACATAGAAATGCGCGTTCTGTACATACATACGCTCGTCCAGTACATACATCCGGGCGCCTAGTACATACATACGCCCGTCAGGTATATAGAATCGCGCGTCATGCACATAGAAATGCGCGTTCTGTACATACATACGCCCGTCCAGTACATACATCCGGGCGCCTAGTACATACATACTTCCGTCAGGTATATAGAATCGCGCGTCATGTACACAGAAATGCGCGTTCTGTACATACGTACGGCCGTCCAGTAAATACATCCGGGCGCCTAGTACATACATACGCCTGTCCAGTGTATGACAGCGCGCGTCGATTACATAACGACACCCCTCTAGTACATGGAACAACGCGCCAAATACATACATACGCCCGCCCGGGACATAGCATCGCGCGTCATGTACACAGAAATGCGCGTTCTGTACATACGTACGCCCGTCCAGTACATACATCCGTGCGCCTAGTACATACATACGGCTGTCCAGTATATGACACCGTGCGTCGATTACATAACGACACCCCTCTAGTACATGGAACAACGCGCCAAATACATACATACGGCCGTCCGGGACATAGCATCGCGCGTCATGTACATAGCAATGCGCGTTCTGTACATACATACGCCCGTCCAGTACATGCATCCGGGCGTCTAATACATACATAGGCCTGTCCAGTATATGACAGCGTGCGTCGATTACATAACGACACCCCTCTAGAACATGAAACAACGCGCCAAATTCATACATACGTCCGTCAGATATATAGAATCGCGCGTCATGTACACAGAACTGCGCGTTCTGTACATACGTACGGCCGTCCAGTACATGCATCCGGGCGCCTGGTACATACATACGCCCGTCGAGTACATGGAAGCGTGCGTCGAATACATAACGACACCCCTCTAGTACATGGAACAACGCGCCAAATACATACATACGTCCGTCATGTATATAGAATCGGGCGTCATGCACATAGAAATGCACGTTCTGTACATACATACGCCCGTCCAGTACATACATCCGGGCGCCTAGTACATACATACGCCCGTCAGGTATATAGAATCGCGCGTCATGCACATAGAAATGCGCGTTCTGTACATACATACGCTCGTCCAGTACATACATCCGGGAGCCTAGTACATACATACGTCCGTCATGTATATAGAATCGGGCGTCATGCACATAGAAATGCACGTTCTGTACATACATACGCCTGTCCAGTAAATACATCCGGGCGCCTAGTACATACATACGCCCGTCAGGTATATAGAATCGCGCGTCATGCACATAGAAATGCGCGTTCTGTACATACATACGCCCGTCCAGTACATACATCCGGGCGCCTAGTACATACATACGCCCGTCAGGTATATAGAATCTCGCGTCATGCACATAGAAATGCGCGTTCTGTACATACATACGCTCGTCCAGTACATACATCCGGGCGCCTAGTACATACATACGCCCGTCAGGTATATAGAATCGCGCGTCATGCACATAGAAATGCGGGTTCTGTACATACATACGCCCGTCCAGTACATACATCCGGGCGCCTAGTACATACATACGCCCGTCAGGTATATAGAATCGCGCGTCATGCACATAGAAATGCGCGTTCTGTACATACATACGCCCGTCCAGTATATGACAGCGCGCGTCGATTACATAACGACACCCCTCTAGTACATGGAACAACGCGCCAAATACATACATACGGCCGTCAGATATATAGAATCGCGCGTCATGTACGCAGAAATGCGCGTTCTGTACATACGTACGGCCGTCCAGTACATGCATCCGGGCGCCTGGTACATACATACGCCCGTCGAGTACATGGAAGCGTGCGTCGATTACATAACGACACCCCTCTAGTACATGGAACAACGCGCCAAATACATACATACGCCCGTCAGGTATATAGAATCGCGCGTCATGCACATAGAAATGCGCGTTCTGTACATACATACGCCCGTCCAGTACATACATCCGGGCGCCTAGTACATACATACGCCCGTCAGGTATATAGAATCGCGCGTCATGCACATAGAAATGCGCGTTCTGTACATACATACGCCCGTCCAGTACATACATCCGGGCGCCTAGTACATACATACGCCCGTCAGGTATATAGAATCGCTCGTCATGCACATAGAAATGCGCGTTCTGTACATACATACGCTCGTCCAGTACATACATCCGGGCGCCTAGTACATACATACGCCCGTCAGGTATATAGAATCGCGCGTCATGCACATAGAAATGCGCGTTCTGTACATACATACGCCCGTCCAGTACATACATCCGGGCGCCTAGTACATTCATACTTCCGTCAGGTATATAGAATCGCGCGTCATGTACACAGAAATGCGCGTTCTGTACATACGTACGGCCGTCCAGTACATACATCCGGGCGCCTAGTACATACATACGCCTGTCCAGTATATGACAGCGCGCGTCGATTACATAACGACACCCCTCTAGTACATGGAACAACGCGCCAAATACATACATACGCCCGCCCGGGACATAGCATCGCGCGTCATGTACACAGAAATGCGCGTTCTGTACATACGTACGCCCGTCCAGTACATACATCCGTGCGCCTAGTACATACATACGGCTGTCCAGTATATGACAGCGTGCGTCGATTACATAACGACACCCCTCTGGAACATGAAACAACGCGCCAAATTCATACATACGTCCGTCAGATATATAGAATCGCGCGTCATGTACACAGAAATGCGCGTTCTGTACATACGTACGGCCGTCCAGTACATACATCCGGGCGCCTAGTACATACATACGTCTGTCATGTATATAGAATCGGGCGTCATGCACATAGAAATGCACGTTCTGTACATACATACGCCTGTCCAGTACATACATCCGGGCGCCTAGTACATACATACGCCCGTCAGGTATATAGAATCGCGCGTCATGCACATAGAAATGCGCGTTCTGTACATACATACGCCCGTCCAGTACATACATCCGGGCGCCTAGTACATACATACGCCCGTCAGGTATATAGAATCTCGCGTCATGCACATAGAAATGCGCGTTCTGTACATACATACGCTCGTCCAGTACATACATCCGGGCGCCTAGTACATACATACGCCCGTCAGGTATATAGAATCGCGCGTCATGCACATAGAAATGCGCGTTCTGTACATACATACGCCCGTCCAGTACATACATCCGGGCGCCTAGTACATACATACTTCCGTCAGGTATATAGAATCGCGCGTCATGTACACAGAAATGCGCGTTCTGTACATACGTACGGCCGTCCAGTACATACATCCGGGCGCCTAGTACATACATACGCCTGTCCAGTATATGACAGCGCGCGTCGATTACATAACGACACCCCTCTAGTACATGGAACAACGCGCCAAATACATACATACGCCCGCCCGGGACATAGCATCGCGCGTCATGTACACAGAAATGCGCGTTCTGTACATACGTACGCCCGTCCAGTACATACATCCGTGCGCCTAGTACATACATACGGCTGTCCAGTATATGACAGCGTGCGTCGATTACATAACGACACCCCTCTAGTACATGGAACAACGCGCCAAATACATACATACGGCCGACCGGGACATAGCATCGCGCGTCATGTACATAGCAATGCGCGTTCTGTACATACATACGCCCGTCCAGTACATGCATCCGGGCGCCTAGTACATACATACGCCCGTCAGGTATATAGAATCGCACGTCATGCACATAGAAATGCGCGTTCTGTACATACATACGCCCGTCCAGTACATACATCCGGGCGCCTAGTACATACATACGCCCGTCAGGTATATAGAATCGCGCGTCATGCACATAGAAATGCGCGTTCTGTACATACATACGCCCGTCCAGTATATGACAGCGCGCATCGATTACATAACGACACCCCTCTAGTACATGGAACAACGCGCCAAATACATACATACGGCCGTCCGGGACATAGCATCGCGCGTCATGTACATAGCAATGCGCGTTCTGTACATACATACGCCCGTCCAGTACATGCATCCGGGCGTCTAATACATACATAGGCCTGTCCAGTATATGACAGCGTGCGTCGATTACATAACGACACCCCTCTAGAACATGAAACAACGCGCCGAAATTCATACATACGTCCGTCAGATATATAGAATCGCGCGTCATGTACGCAGAAATGCGCGTTCTGTACATACGTACGGCCGTCCAGTACATGCATCCGGGCGCCTGGTACATACATACGCCCGTCGAGTACATGGAAGCGTGCGTCGATTACATAACGACACCCCTCTAGTACATGGAACAACGCGCCAAATACATACATACGCCCGTCAGGTATATAGAATCGCGCGTCATGCACATAGAAATGCGCGTTCTGTACATACATACGCCCGTCCAGTACATACATCCGGGCGCCTAGTACATACATACGCCCGTCAGGTATATAGAATCGCGCGTCATGCACATAGAAATGCGCGTTCTGTACATACATACGCCCGTCCAGTACATACATCCGGGCGCCTAGTACATACATACGCCCGTCAGGTATATAGAATCGCTCGTCATGCACATAGAAATGCGCGTTCTGTACATACATACGCTCGTCCAGTACATACATCCGGGCGCCTAGTACATACATACGCCCGTCAGGTATATAGAATCGCGCGTCATGCACATAGAAATGCGCGTTCTGTACATACATACGCCCGTCCAGTACATACATCCGGGCGCCTAGTACATTCATACTTCCGTCAGGTATATAGAATCGCGCGTCATGTACACAGAAATGCGCGTTCTGTACATACGTACGGCCGTCCAGTACATACATCCGGGCGCCTAGTACATACATACGCCTGTCCAGTATATGACAGCGCGCGTCGATTACATAACGACACCCCTCTAGTACATGGAACAACGCGCCAAATACATACATACGCCCGCCCGGGACATAGCATCGCGCGTCATGTACACAGAAATGCGCGTTCTGTACATACGTACGCCCGTCCAGTACATACATCCGTGCGCCTAGTACATACATACGGCTGTCCAGTATATGACAGCGTGCGTCGATTACATAACGACACCCCTCTAGTACATGGAACAACGCGCCAAATACATACATACGGCCGTCCGGGACATAGCATCGCGCGTCATGTACACAGCAATGCGCGTTCTGTACATACATACGCCCGTCCAGTACATGCATCCGGGCGTCTAATACATACATAGGCCTGTCCAGTATATGACAGCGTGCGTCGATTACATAACGACACCCCTCTGGAACATGAAACAACGCGCCAAATTCATACATACGTCCGTCAGATATATAGAATCGCGCGTCATGTACACAGAAATGCGCGTTCTGTACATACGTACGGCCGTCCAGTACATACATCCGGGCGCCTAGTACATACATACGTCTGTCATGTATATAGAATCGGGCGTCATGCACATAGAAATGCACGTTCTGTACATACATACGCCTGTCCAGTACATACATCCGGGCGCCTAGTACATACATACGCCCGTCAGGTATATAGAATCGCGCGTCATGCACATAGAAATGCGCGTTCTGTACATACATACGCCCGTCCAGTACATACATCCGGGCGCCTAGTACATACATACGCCCGTCAGGTATATAGAATCTCGCGTCATGCACATAGAAATGCGCGTTCTGTACATACATACGCTCGTCCAGTACATACATCCGGGCGCCTAGTACATACATACGCCCGTCAGGTATATAGAATCGCGCGTCATGCACATAGAAATGCGCGTTCTGTACATACATACGCCCGTCCAGTACATACATCCGGGCGCCTAGTACATACATACTTCCGTCAGGTATATAGAATCGCGCGTCATGTACACAGAAATGCGCGTTCTGTACATACGTACGGCCGTCCAGTACATACATCCGGGCGCCTAGTACATACATACGCCTGTCCAGTATATGACAGCGCGCGTCGATTACATAACGACACCCCTCTAGTACATGGAACAACGCGCCAAATACATACATACGCCCGCCCGGGACATAGCATCGCGCGTCATGTACACAGAAATGCGCGTTCTGTACATACGTACGCCCGTCCAGTACATACATCCGTGCGCCTAGTACATACATACGGCTGTCCAGTATATGACAGCGTGCGTCGATTACATAACGACACCCCTCTAGTACATGGAACAACGCGCCAAATACATACATACGTCCGTCATGTATATAGAATCGGGCGTCATGCACATAGAAATGCACGTTCTGTACATACATACGCCCGTCAGGTATATAGAATCGCGCGTCATGCACATAGAAATGCGCGTTCTGTACATACATACGCCCGTCCAGTACATACATCCGGGCGCCTAGTACATACATACGCCCGTCAGGTATATAGAATCGCGCGTCATGCACATAGAAATGCGCGTTCTGTACATACATACGCCCGTCCAGTACATACATCCGGGCGCCTAGTACATACATACGCCCGTCAGGTATATAGAATCGCACGTCATGCACATAGAAATGCGCGTTCTGTACATACATACGCCCGTCCAGTACATACATCCGGGCGCCTAGTACATACATACGCCCGTCAGGTATATAGAATCGCGCGTCATGCACATAGAAATGCGCGTTCTGTACATACATACGCTCGTCCAGTACATACATCCGGGAGCCTAGTACATACATACGTCCGTCATGTATATAGAATCGGGCGTCATGCACATAGAAATGCACGTTCTGTACATACATACGCCTGTCCAGTAAATACATCCGGGCGCCTAGTACATACATACGCCCGTCAGGTATATAGAATCGCGCGTCATGCACATAGAAATGCGCGTTCTGTACATACATACGCCCGTCCAGTACATACATCCGGGCGCCTAGTACATACATACGCCCGTCAGGTATATAGAATCTCGCGTCATGTACACAGATATTCGCGTTCTGTACATACGTACGGCCGTCCAGTACATACATCCGGGCGCCTAGTACATACATACTTCCGTCAGGTATATAGAATCGGGCGTCATGCACATAGAAATGCACGTTCTGTACATACATACGCCCGTCCAGTACATACATCCGGGCGCCTAGTACATACATACTTCCGTCAGGTATATAGAATCGCGCGTCATGTACACAGAAATGCGCGTTCTGTACATACGTACGGCCGTCCAGTACATACATCCGGGCGCCTAGTACATACACACGCCTGTCCAGTATATGACAGCGCGCGTCGATTACATAACGACACCCCTCTAGTACATGGAACAACGCGCCAAATACATACATACGCCCGCCCGGGACATAGCATCGCGCGTCATGTACACAGAAATGCGCGTTCTGTACATACGTACGCCCGTCCAGTACATACATCCGTGCGCCTAGTACATACATACGGCTGTCCAGTATATGACAGCGTGCGTCGATTACATAACGACACCCCTCTAGTACATGGAACAACGCGCCAAATACATACATACGGCCGTCCGGGACATAGCATCGCGCGTCATGTACATAGCAATGCGCGTTCTGTACATACATACGCCCGTCCAGTACATGCATCCGGGCGTCTAATACATACATAGGCCTGTCCAGTATATGACAGCGTGCGTCGATTACATAACGACACCCCTCTAGAACATGAAACAACGCGCCAAATTCATACACACGTCCGTCAGATATATAGAATCGCGCGTCATGTACACAGAAATGCGCGTTCTGTACATACGTACGGCCGTCCAGTACATGCATCCGGGCGCCTGGTACATACATACGCCCGTCGAGTACATGGAAGCGTGCGTCGATTACATAACGACACCCCTCTAGTACATGGAACAACGCGCCAAATACATACATACGTCCGTCATGTATATAGAATCGGGCGTCATGCACATAGAAATGCACGTTCTGTACATACATACGCCCGTCCAGTACATACATCCGGGCGCCTAGTACATACAAACGCCCGTCAGGTATATAGAATCGCGCGTCATGCACATAGAAATGCGGGTTCTGTACATACATACGCCCGTCCAGTACATACATCCGGGCGCCTAGTACATACATACGCCCGTCAGGTATATAGAATCGCGCGTCATGCACATAGATATGCGCGTTCTGTACATACATACGCCCGTCCAGTATATGACAGCGCGCGTCGATTACATAACGACACCCCTCTAGTACATGGAACAACGCGCCAAATACATACATACGCCCGCCCGGGACATAGCATCGCGCGTCATGTACACAGAAATGCGCGTTCTGTACATACGTACGCCCGTCCAGTACATACATCCGTGCGCCAAATACATACATACGGCCGTCCGGGACATAGCATCGCGCGTCATGTACATAGCAATGCGCGTTCTGTACATACATACGCCCGTCCAGTACATGCATCCGGGCGTCTAATACATACATAGGCCTGTCCAGTATATGACAGCGTGCGTCGATTACATAACGACACCCCTCTAGAACATGAAACAACGCGCCGAAATTCATACATACGTCCGTCAGATATATATGTATACGTCCGTCGGATATACAGAATCGCGCGTCATGTACACAGAAATGCGCGTTCTGTACATACGTACGGCCGTCCAGTACATGCATCCGGGCGCCTGGTACATACATACGCCCGTCGAGTACATGGAAGCGTGCGTCGATTACATAACGACACCCCTCTAGTACATGGAACAACGCGCCAAATACATACATACGCCCGCCCGGGACATAGCATCGCGCGTCATGTACACAGAAATGCGCGTTCTGTACATACGTACGCCCGTCCAGTACATACATCCGTGCGCCTAGTACATACATACGGCTGTCCAGTATATGACAGCGTGCGTCGATTACATAACGACACCCCTCTAGTACATGGAACAACGCGCCAAATACATACATACGGCCGTCCGGGACATAGCATCGCGCGTCATGTACATAGCAATGCGCGTTCTGAACATACATACGCCCGTCCAGTACATGCATCCGGGCGTCTAATACATACATAGGCCTGTCCAGTATATGACAGCGTGCGTCGATTACATAACGACACCCCTCTAGAACATGAAACAACGCGCCGAAATTCATACATACGTCCGTCAGATATATAGAATCGCGCGTCATGTACACAGAAATGCGCGTTCTGTACATACGTACGGCCGTCCAGTACATGCATCCGGGCGCCTGGTACATACATACGCCCGTCGAGTACATGGAAGCGTGCGTCGATTACATAACGACACCCCTCTAGTACATGGAACAACGCGCCAAATACATACATACGTCCGTCATGTATATAGAATCGGGCGTCATGCACATAGAAATGCACGTTCTGTACATACATACGCCCGTCCAGTACATACATCCGGGCGCCTAGTACATACATACGCCCGTCAGGTATATAGAATCGCGCGTCATGCACATAGAAATGCGCGTTCTGTACATACATACGCCCGTCCAGTACATACATCCGGGCGCCTAGTACATACATACACCCGTCAGGTATATAGAATCGCGCGTCATGCACATAGAAATGCGCGTTCTGTACATACATACGCCCGTCCAGTACATACATCCGGGCGCCTAGTACATACATACGCCCGTCAGGTATATAGAATCGCGCGTCATGCACATAGAAATGCGCGTTCTGTACATACATACGCCCGTCCAGTACATACATCCGGGCGCCTAGTACATACATACGCCCGTCAGGTATATAGAATCGCGCGTCATGCACATAGAAATGCGCGTTCTGTACATACATACGCTCGTCCAGTACATACATCCGGGCGCCTAGTACATACATACGCCCGTCAGGTATATAGAATCGCGCGTCATGTACACAGATATTCGCGTTCTGTACATACGTACGGCCGTCCAGTACATACATCCGGGCGCCTAGTACATACATACGTCCGTCCAGTATATGACAGCGTGCGTCGATTACATAACGACACCCCTCTAGTACATGGAACAACGCGCCAAATACATACATACGTCCGTCATGTATATAGAATCGGGCGTCATGCACATAGAAATGCACGTTCTGTACATACATACGCCCGTCCAGTACATACATCCGGGCGCCTAGTACATACATACGCCCGTCAGGTATATAGAATCGCGCGTCATGCACATAGAAATGCGCGTTCTGTACATACATACGCCCGTCCAGTACATACATCCGGGAGCCTAGTACATACATACTTCCGTCAGGTATATAGAATCGCGCGTCATGTACACAGAAATGCGCGTTCTGTACATACGTACGGCCGTCCAGTACATACATCCGGGTGCCTAGTACATACATACGCCTGTCCAGTATATGACAGCGCGCGTCGATTACATAACGACACCCCTCTAGTACATGGAACAACGCGCCAAATACATACATACGCCCGCCCGGGACATAGCATCGCGCGTCATGTACACAGAAATGCGCGTTCTGTACATACGTACGCCCGTCCAGTACATACATTCGTGCGCCTAGTACATACATACGGCTGTCCACTATATGACAGCGTGCGTCGATTACATAACGACACCCCTCTAGTACATGGAACAACGCGCCAAATACATACATACGGCCGTCCGGGACATAGCATCGCGCGTCATGTACATAGCAATGCGCGTTCTGTACATACATACGCCCGTCCAGTACATGCATCCGGGCGTCTAATACATACATAGGCCTGTCCAGTATATGACAGCGTGCGTCGATTACATAACGACACCCCTCTAGAACATGAAACAACGCGCCGAAATTCATACATACGTCCGTCAGATATATAGAATCGCGCGTCATGTACACAGAAATGCGCGTTCTGTACATACGTACGGCCGTCCAGTACATGCATCCGGGCGCCTGGTACATACATACGCCCGTCGAGTACATGGAAGCGTGCGTCGATTACATAACGACACCCCTCTAGTACATGGAACAACGCGCCAAATACATACATACGTCCGTCATGTATATAGAATCGGGCGTCATGCACATAGAAATGCGCGTTCTGTACATACATACGCCCGTCCAGTACATTCATCCGGGCGCCTAGTACATACATACGCCCGTCAGGTATATAGAATCGCGCGTCATGCACATAGAAATGCGCGTTCTGTACATACATACGCCCGTCCAGTACATACATCCGGGCGCCTAGTACATACATACGCCCGTCAGGTATATAGAATCGCGCGTCATGCACATAGAAATGCGCGTTCTGTACATACATACGCCCGTCCAGTACATACATCCGGGCGCCTAGTACATACATACGCCCGTCAGGTATATAGAATCGCGCGTCATGCGCATAGAAATGCGCGTTCTGTACATACATACGCCCGTCCAGTACATACATCCGGGCGCCTAGTACATACATACGCCCGTCAGGTATATATAATCGCGAGTCATGCACATAGAAATGCGCGTTCTGTACATACATACGCTCGTCCAGTACATACATCCGGGCGCCTAGTACATACATACGCCCGTCAGGTATATAGAATCGCGCGTCATGTACACAGATATTCGCGTTCTGTACATACGTACGGCCGTCCAGTACATACATCCGGGCGCCTAGTACATACATACGTCCGTCATGTATATAGAATCGGGCGTCATGCACATAGAAATGCACGTTCTGTACATACATACGCCTGTCCAGTACATACATCCGGGCGCCTAGTACATACATACGCCCGTCTGGTATATAGAATCGCGCGTCATGCACATAGAAATGCGCGTTCTGTACATACATACGCCCGTCCAGTACACACATCCGGGCGCCTAGTACATACATACGCCCGTCAGGTACATAGAATCTCGCGTCATGCACATAGAAATGCGCGTTCTGTACATACATACGCTCGTCCAGTACATACATCCGGGCGCCTAGTACATACATACTTCCGTCAGGTATATAGAATCGCGCGTCATGTACACAGAAATGCGCGTTCTGTACATACGTACGGCCGTCCAGTAAATACATCCGGGCGCCTAGTACATACATACGCCTGTCCAGTGTATGACAGCGCGCGTCGATTACATAACGACACCCCTCTAGTACATGGAACAACGCGCCAAATACATACATACGCCCGCCCGGGACATAGCATCGCGCGTCATGTACACAGAAATGCGCGTTCTGTACATACGTACGCCCGTCCAGTACATACATCCGTGCGCCTAGTACATACATACGGCTGTCCAGTATATGACACCGTGCGTCGATTACATAACGACACCCCTCTAGTACATGGAACAACGCGCCAAATACATACATACGGCCGTCCGGGACATAGCATCGCGCGTCATGTACATAGCAATGCGCGTTCTGTACATACATACGCCCGTCCAGTACATGCATCCGGGCGTCTAATACATACATAGGCCTGTCCAGTATATGACAGCGTGCGTCGATTACATAACGACACCCCTCTAGAACATGAAACAACGCGCCAAATTCATACATACGTCCGTCAGATATATAGAATCGCGCGTCATGTACACAGAACTGCGCGTTCTGTACATACGTACGGCCGTCCAGTACATGCATCCGGGCGCCTGGTACATACATACGCCCGTCGAGTACATGGAAGCGTGCGTCGAATACATAACGACACCCCTCTAGTACATGGAACAACGCGCCAAATACATACATACGTCCGTCATGTATATAGAATCGGGCGTCATGCACATAGAAATGCACGTTCTGTACATACATACGCCCGTCCAGTACATACATCCGGGCGCCTAGTACATACATACGCCCGTCAGGTATATAGAATCGCGCGTCATGCACATAGAAATGCGCGTTCTCTACATACATACGCCCGTCCAGTACATACATCCGGGCGCCTAGTACATACATACTTCCGTCAGGTATATAGAATCGCGCGTCATGTACACAGAAATGCGCGTTCTGTACATACGTACGGCCGTCCAGTAAATACATCCGGGCGCCTAGTACATACATACGCCTGTCCAGTGTATGACAGCGCGCGTCGATTACATAACGACACCCCTCTAGTACATGGAACAACGCGCCAAAGACATACATACGCCCGCCCGGGACATAGCATCGCGCGTCATGTACACAGAAATGCGCGTTCTGTACATACGTACGCCCGTCCAGTACATGCATCCGGGCGTCTAGTACATACATACGGCTGTCCAGTATATGACAGCGTGCGTCGATTACATAACGACACCCCTCTAGTACATGGAACAACGCGCCAAATACATACATACGGCCGTCCGGGACATAGCATCGCGCGTCATGTACATAGCAATGCGCGTTCTGTACATACATACGCCCGTCCAGTACATGCATCCGGGCGTCTAATACATACATAGGCCTGTCCAGTATATGACAGCGTGCGTCGATTACATAACGACACCCCTCTAGAACATGAAACAACGCGCCAAATTCATATATACGTCCGTCGGATATACAGAATCGCGCGTCATGTACACAGAAATGCGCGTTCTGTACATACGTACGGCCGTCCAGTACATGCATCCGGGCGCCTGGTACATACATACGCCCGTCGAGTACATGGAAGCGTGCGTCGATTACATAACGACACCCCTCTAGTACATGGAACAACGCGCCAAATACATACATACGTCCGTCATGTATATAGAATCGGGCGTCATGCACATAGAAATGCACGTTCTGTACATACATACGGCCGTCCAGTACATACATCCGGGCGCCTAGTACATACATACGCCTGTCCAGTATATGACAGCGCGCGTCGATTACATAACGACACCCCTCTAGTACATGGAACAACGCGCCAAATACATACATACGCCGCCCGGGACATAGCATCGCGCGTCATGTACACAGAAATGCGCGTTCTGTACATACGTACGCCCGTCCAGTACATACATCCGTGCGCCTAGTACATACATACGGCTGTCCAGTATATGACAGCGTGCGTCGATTACATAACGACACCCCTCTAGTACATGGAACAACGCGCCAAATACATACATACGTCCGTCATGTATATAGAATCGGGCGTCATGCACATAGAAATGCACGTTCTGTACATACGTACGGCCGTCCAGTACATACATCCGGGCGCCTAGTACATACATACGCCTGTCCAGTATATGACAGCGCGCGTCGATTACATAACGACACCCCTCTAGTACATGGAACAACGCGCCAAATACATACATACGTCCGTCATGTATATAGAATCGCGCGTCATGCACATAGAAATGCGCGTTCTCTACATACATACGCCCGTCCAGTACATACATCCGGGCGCCTAGTACATACATACTTCCGTCAGGTATATAGAATCGCGCGTCATGTACACAGAAATGCGCGTTCTGTACATACGTACGGCCGTCCAGTACATGCATCCGGGCGCCTGGTACATACATACGCCCGTCGAGTACATGGAAGCGTGCGTCGAATACATAACGACACCCCTCTAGTACATGGAACAACGCGCCAAATACATACATACGTCCGTCATGTATATAGAATCGGGCGTCATGCACATAGAAATGCACGTTCTGTACATACGTACGGCCGTCCAGTACATACATCCGGGCGCCTAGTACATACATACGCCTGTCCAGTATATGACAGCGCGCGTCGATTACATAACGACACCCCTCTAGTACATGGAACAACGCGCCAAATACATACATACGACCGCCCGGGACATAGCATGGCGCGTCATGTACACAGAAATGCGCGTTCTGTACATACGTACGGCCGTCCAGTACATGCATCCGGGCGCCTGGTACATACATACGCCCGTCGAGTACATGGAAGCGTGCGTCGAATACATAACGACACCCCTCTAGTACATGGAACAACGCGCCAAATACATACATACGTCCGTCATGTATATAGAATCGGGCGTCATGCACATAGAAATGCACGTTCTGTACATACATACGCCCGTCCAGTACATACATCCGGGCGCCTAGTACATACATACGCCCGTCAGGTATATAGAATCGCGCGTCATGCACATAGAAATGCGCGTTCTGTACATACATACGCCCGTCCAGTACATACATCCGGGCGCCTAGTACATACATACGCCCGTCAGGTATATAGAATCGCGCGTCATGCACATAGAAATGCGCGTTCTGTACATACATACGCCCGTCCAGTACATACATCCGGGCGCCTAGTACATACATACGCCCGTCAGGTATATAGAATCGCGCGTCATGCACATAGAAATGCGCGTTCTGTACATACATACGCCCGTCCAGTACATACATCCGGGCGCCTAGTACATACATACGCCCGTCAGGTATATAGAATCGCGCGTCATGCACATAGAAATGCGCGTTCTGTACATACATACGCTCGTCAAGTACATACATCCGGGCGCCTAGTACATACATACGCCCGTCAGGTATATAGAATCGCGCGTCATGTACACAGATATTCGCGTTCTGTACATACGTACGGCCGTCCAGTACATACATCCGGGCGCCTAGTACATACATACGTCCGTCATGTATATAGAATCGGGCGTCATGCACATAGAAATGCACGTTCTGTACATACATACGCCTGTCCAGTACATACATCCGGGCGCCTAGTACATACATACGCCCGTCAGGTATATAGAATCGCGCGTCATGCACATAGAAATGCGCGTTCTGTACATACATACGCCCGTCCAGTACACACATCCGGGCGCCTAGTACATACATACGCCCGTCAGGTATATAGAATCTCGCGTCATGCACATAGAAATGCGCGTTCTGTACATACATACGCTCGTCCAGTACATACATCCGGGCGCCTAGTACATACATACGCCCGTCAGGTATATAGAATCGCGCGTCATGCACATAGAAATGCGCGTTCTGTACATACATACGCCCGTCCAGTACATACATCCGGGCGCCTAGTACATACATACTTCCGTCAGGTATATAGAATCGCGCGTCATGTACACAGAAATGCGCGTTCTGTACATACGTACGGCCGTCCAGTACATACATCCGGGCGCCTAGTACATACATACGCCTGTCCAGTATATGACAGCGCGCGTCGATTACATAACGACACCCCTCTAGTACATGGAACAACGCGCCAAATACATACATACGCCCGCCCGGGACATAGCATCGCGCGTCATGTACACAGAAATGCGCGTTCTGTACATACGTACGCCCGTCCAGTACATACATCCGTGCGCCTAGTACATACATACGGCTGTCCAGTATATGACAGCGTGCGTCGATTACATAACGACACCCCTCTAGTACATGGAACAACGCGCCAAATACATACATACGGCCGTCCGGGACATAGCATCGCGCGTCATGTACATAGCAATGCGCGTTCTGTACATACATACGCCCGTCCAGTACATGCATCCGGGCGTCTAATACATACATAGGCCTGTCCAGTATATGACAGCGTGCGTCGATTACATAACGACACCCCTCTAGAACATGAAACAACGCGCCGAAATTCATACATACGTCCGTCAGATATATAGAATCGCGCGTCATGTACACAGAAATGCGCGTTCTGTACATATGTACGGCCGTCCAGTACATGCATCCGGGCGCCTGGTACATACATACGCCCGTCGAGTACATGGAAGCGTGCGTCGATTACATAACGACACCCCTCTAGTACATGGAACAACGCGCCAAATACATACATACGTCCGTCATGTATATAGAATCGGGCGTCATGCACATAGAAATGCACGTTCTGTACATACATACGCCCGTCCAGTACATACATCCGGGCGCCTAGTACATACATACGCCCGTCAGGTATATAGAATCGCGCGTCATGCACATAGAAATGCGCGTTCTGTACATACATACGCCCGTCCAGTACATACATCCGGGCGCCTAGTACATACATACGCCCGTCAGGTATATAGAATCGCGCGTCATGCACATAGAAATGCGCGTTCTGTACATACATACGCCCGTCCAGTACATACATCCGGGCGCCTAGTACATACATACGCCCGTCAGGTATATAGAATCGCGCGTCATGCACATAGAAATGCGCGTTCTGTACATACATACGCCCGTCCAGTACATACATCCGGGCGCCTAGTACATACATACGCCCGTCAGGTATATAGAATCGCGCGTCATGCACATAGAAATGCGCGTTCTGTACATACATACGCCCGTCCAGTACATACATCCGGGCGCCTAGTACATACATACGTCCGTCCAGTATATGACAGCGTGCGTCGATTACATAACGACACCCCTCTAGTACATGGAACAACGCGCCAAATACATACATACGTCCGTCATGTATATAGAATCGGGCGTCATGCACATAGAAATGCACGTTCTGTACATACATACGCCCGTCCAGTACATACATCCGGGCGCCTAGTACATACATACGCCCGTCAGGTATATAGAATCGCGCGTCATGCACATAGAAATGCGCGTTCTGTACATACATACGCCCGTCCAGTACATACATCCGGGAGCCTAGTACATACATACTTCCGTCAGGTATATAGAATCGCGCGTCATGTACACAGAAATGCGCGTTCTGTACATACGTACGGCCGTCCAGTACATACATCCGGGTGCCTAGTACATACATACGCCTGTCCAGTATATGACAGCGCGCGTCGATTACATAACGACACCCCTCTAGTACATGGAACAACGCGCCAAATACATACATACGCCCGCCCGGGACATAGCATCGCGCGTCATGTACACAGAAATGCGCGTTCTGTACATACGTACGCCCGTCCAGTACATACATTCGTGCGCCTAGTACATACATACGGCTGTCCACTATATGACAGCGTGCGTCGATTACATAACGACACCCCTCTAGTACATGGAACAACGCGCCAAATACATACATACGGCCGTCCGGGACATAGCATCGCGCGTCATGTACATAGCAATGCGCGTTCTGTACATACATACGCCCGTCCAGTACATGCATCCGGGCGTCTAATACATACATAGGCCTGTCCAGTATATGACAGCGTGCGTCGATTACATAACGACACCCCTCTAGAACATGAAACAACGCGCCGAAATTCATACATACGTCCGTCAGATATATAGAATCGCGCGTCATGTACACAGAAATGCGCGTTCTGTACATACGTACGGCCGTCCAGTACATGCATCCGGGCGCCTGGTACATACATACGCCCGTCGAGTACATGGAAGCGTGCGTCGATTACATAACGACACCCCTCTAGTACATGGAACAACGCGCCAAATACATACATACGTCCGTCATGTATATAGAATCGGGCGTCATGCACATAGAAATGCGCGTTCTGTACATACATACGCCCGTCCAGTACATTCATCCGGGCGCCTAGTACATACATACGCCCGTCAGGTATATAGAATCGCGCGTCATGCACATAGAAATGCGCGTTCTGTACATACATACGCCCGTCCAGTACATACATCCGGGCGCCTAGTACATACATACGCCCGTCAGGTATATAGAATCGCGCGTCATGCACATAGAAATGCGCGTTCTGTACATACATACGCCCGTCCAGTACATACATCCGGGCGCCTAGTACATACATACGCCCGTCAGGTATATAGAATCGCGCGTCATGCGCATAGAAATGCGCGTTCTGTACATACATACGCCCGTCCAGTACATACATCCGGGCGCCTAGTACATACATACGCCCGTCAGGTATATATAATCGCGAGTCATGCACATAGAAATGCGCGTTCTGTACATACATACGCTCGTCCAGTACATACATCCGGGCGCCTAGTACATACATACGCCCGTCAGGTATATAGAATCGCGCGTCATGTACACAGATATTCGCGTTCTGTACATACGTACGGCCGTCCAGTACATACATCCGGGCGCCTAGTACATACATACGTCCGTCATGTATATAGAATCGGGCGTCATGCACATAGAAATGCACGTTCTGTACATACATACGCCTGTCCAGTACATACATCCGGGCGCCTAGTACATACATACGCCCGTCTGGTATATAGAATCGCGCGTCATGCACATAGAAATGCGCGTTCTGTACATACATACGCCCGTCCAGTACACACATCCGGGCGCCTAGTACATACATACGCCCGTCAGGTACATAGAATCTCGCGTCATGCACATAGAAATGCGCGTTCTGTACATACATACGCTCGTCCAGTACATACATCCGTGCGCCTAGTACATACATACGGCTGTCCAGTATATGACACCGTGCGTCGATTACATAACGACACCCCTCTAGTACATGGAACAACGCGCCAAATACATACATACGGCCGTCCGGGACATAGCATCGCGCGTCATGTACATAGCAATGCGCGTTCTGTACATACATACGCCCGTCCAGTACATGCATCCGGGCGTCTAATACATACATAGGCCTGTCCAGTATATGACAGCGTGCGTCGATTACATAACGACACCCCTCTAGAACATGAAACAACGCGCCAAATTCATACATACGTCCGTCAGATATATAGAATCGCGCGTCATGTACACAGAACTGCGCGTTCTGTACATACGTACGGCCGTCCAGTACATGCATCCGGGCGCCTGGTACATACATACGCCCGTCGAGTACATGGAAGCGTGCGTCGAATACATAACGACACCCCTCTAGTACATGGAACAACGCGCCAAATACATACATACGTCCGTCATGTATATAGAATCGGGCGTCATGCACATAGAAATGCACGTTCTGTACATACATACGCCCGTCCAGTACATACATCCGGGCGCCTAGTACATACATACGCCCGTCAGGTATATAGAATCGCGCGTCATGCACATAGAAATGCGCGTTCTCTACATACATACGCCCGTCCAGTACATACATCCGGGCGCCTAGTACATACATACTTCCGTCAGGTATATAGAATCGCGCGTCATGTACACAGAAATGCGCGTTCTGTACATACGTACGGCCGTCCAGTAAATACATCCGGGCGCCTAGTACATACATACGCCTGTCCAGTGTATGACAGCGCGCGTCGATTACATAACGACACCCCTCTAGTACATGGAACAACGCGCCAAATACATACATACGGCCGTCCGGGACATAGCATCGCGCGTCATGTACATAGCAATGCGCGTTCTGTACATACATACGCCCGTCCAGTACATGCATCCGGGCGTCTAATACATACATAGGCCTGTCCAGTATATGACAGCGTGCGTCGATTACATAACGACACCCCTCTAGAACATGAAACAACGCGCCAAATTCATACATACGTCCGTCAGATATATAGAATCGCGCGTCATGTACACAGAACTGCGCGTTCTGTACATACGTACGGCCGTCCAGTACATGCATCCGGGCGCCTGGTACATACATACGCCCGTCGAGTACATGGAAGCGTGCGTCGAATACATAACGACACCCCTCTAGTACATGGAACAACGCGCCAAATACATACATACGTCCGTCATGTATATAGAATCGGGCGTCATGCACATAGAAATGCACGTTCTGTACATACATACGCCCGTCCAGTACATACATCCGGGCGCCTAGTACATACATACGCCCGTCAGGTATATAGAATCGCGCGTCATGCACATAGAAATGCGCGTTCTCTACATACATACGCCCGTCCAGTACATACATCCGGGCGCCTAGTACATACATACTTCCGTCAGGTATATAGAATCGCGCGTCATGTACACAGAAATGCGCGTTCTGTACATACGTACGGCCGTCCAGTAAATACATCCGGGCGCCTAGTACATACATACGCCTGTCCAGTGTATGACAGCGCGCGTCGATTACATAACGACACCCCTCTAGTACATGGAACAACGCGCCAAAGACATACATACGCCCGCCCGGGACATAGCATCGCGCGTCATGTACACAGAAATGCGCGTTCTGTACATACGTACGCCCGTCCAGTACATACATCCGTGCGCCTAGTACATACATACGGCTGTCCAGTATATGACAGCGTGCGTCGATTACATAACGACACCCCTCTAGTACATGGAACAACGCGCCAAATACATACATACGGCCGTCCGGGACATAGCATCGCGCGTCATGTACATAGCAATGCGCGTTCTGTACATACATACGCCCGTCCAGTACATGCATCCGGGCGTCTAATACATACATAGGCCTGTCCAGTATATGACAGCGTGCGTCGATTACATAACGACACCCCTCTAGAACATGAAACAACGCGCCAAATTCATATATACGTCCGTCGGATATACAGAATCGCGCGTCATGTACACAGAAATGCGCGTTCTGTACATACGTACGGCCGTCCAGTACATGCATCCGGGCGCCTGGTACATACATACGCCCGTCGAGTACATGGAAGCGTGCGTCGATTACATAACGACACCCCTCTAGTACATGGAACAACGCGCCAAATACATACATACGACCGCCCGGGACATAGCATGGCGCGTCATGTACACAGAAATGCGCGTTCTGTACATACGTACGGCCGTCCAGTACATGCATCCGGGCGCCTGGTACATACATACGCCCGTCGAGTACATGGAAGCGTGCGTCGAATACATAACGACACCCCTCTAGTACATGGAACAACGCGCCAAATACATACATACGTCCGTCATGTATATAGAATCGGGCGTCATGCACATAGAAATGCACGTTCTGTACATACATACGCCCGTCCAGTACATACATCCGGGCGCCTAGTACATACATACGCCCGTCAGGTATATAGAATCGCGCGTCATGCACATAGAAATGCGCGTTCTGTACATACATACGCCCGTCCAGTACATACATCCGGGCGCCTAGTACATACATACGCCCGTCAGGTATATAGAATCGCGCGTCATGCACATAGAAATGCGCGTTCTGTACATACATACGCCCGTCCAGTACATACATCCGGGCGCCTAGTACATACATACGCCCGTCAGGTATATAGAATCGCGCGTCATGCACATAGAAATGCGCGTTCTGTACATACATACGCCCGTCCAGTACATACATCCGGGCGCCTAGTACATACATACGCCCGTCAGGTATATAGAATCGCGCGTCATGCACATAGAAATGCGCGTTCTGTACATACATACGCTCGTCAAGTACATACATCCGGGCGCCTAGTACATACATACGCCCGTCAGGTATATAGAATCGCGCGTCATGTACACAGATATTCGCGTTCTGTACATACGTACGGCCGTCCAGTACATACATCCGGGCGCCTA
>JALHAQ010000156.1:0-23947 GCA_023838395.1 Holcopasites calliopsidis
GCGCGTTCTGTACATACATACGCCCGTCCAGTACATGCATCCGGGCGTCTAATACATACATAGGCCTGTCCAGTATATGACAGCGTGCGTCGATTACATAACGACACCCCTCTAGAACATGAAACAACGCGCCAAATTCATACATACGTCCGTCAGATATATAGAATCGCGCGTCATGTACACAGAAATGCGCTATCTGTACGTACGTACGGCCGTCCAGTACATGCATCCGGGCGCCTGGTACATACATACGCCTGTCGAGTACATGGAATTGTGCGTCGATTATATTACGACACCCCTCTAGTACATGGAACAACGCGCCAAATACATACATACGTCCGTCAGGTATATAGAATCGCGCGTCATGCACATACAAATGCGCGTTCTGTACATACGTACGGCCGTCCAGTATATACGTACGGGCGCCTAGTATATACATACGCCCGTCAGGTATATAGAATCGCGCGGCATGTACACAGAAATACGCGTTCTGTACATACGTACGGACGTCCTGTACATGCATCCGGGCGCCTGGTACATACATACGCCCGTCGAGTACGTGGAAGCGTGCGTCGATTACATAACGACACCCCTCTAGTACATGGAACAACGCGCCAAATACATACATACGTCCGTCAGGTATATAGAATCGCGCGTCATGCACATAGAAATGCGCGTTCTGTACATACATACGCCCGTCCAGTACATACATCCGGGCGCCTAGTACATACGTACGCCCGTCAGGTATATAGAATCGCGCGTCATGTACACAGAAATGCGCGTTCTGTACATACGTACGGCCGTCCAGTACATGCATCCGGGCGCCTGGTACATACATACGCCCGTCGAGTACATGGAAGCGTGCATCGATTACATAACGACACCCCTCTAGTACATGGAACAACGCGCCAAATACATACATACGTCCGTCATGTATATAGAATCGGGCGTCATGCACATAGAAATGCACGTTCTGTACATACATACGCCTGTCCAGTACATACATCCGGGCGCCTAGTACATACATACGCCCGTCAGGTATATAGAATCGCGCGTCATGCACATAGAAATGCGCGTTCTGTACATACATACGCTCGTCCAGTACATACATCCGGGCGCCTCGTACATACATACGCCTGTCCAGTACATGGAAGCGTGCGTCGATTACATAACGACACCCCTCTAGTACATGGAACAACGCGCCAAATACATACATACGCCCGTCCGGGACATAGAATCGCGCGTAATGCACATAGAAATGCATGTTCTGTACATACATACGCCCGTCCAGTACATACATCCGGGCGCCTAGTACATACATACGTCCGTCATGTATATAGAATCGGGCGTCATGCACATAGCAATGCGCGTTCTGTACATACATACGCCCGTCCAGTACATGCATCCGGGCGCCTAGTACATACATACGCCCGTCAGGTATATAGAATCGCGCGTCATGCACATAGCAATGCGCGTTCTGTACATACATACGCCCGTCCAGTACATGCATCCGGGCGTCTAATACATACATAGGCCTGTCCAGTATATGACAGCGTGCGTCGATTACATAACGACACCCCTCTAGAACATGAAACAACGCGCCAAATTCATACATACGTCCGTCAGATATATAGAATCGCGCGTCATGTACACAGAAATGCGCTATCTGTACGTACGTACGGCCGTCCAGTACATGCATCCGGGCGCCTCGTACATACATACGCCTGTCCAGTACATGGAAGCGTGCGTCGATTACATAATAACACCCCACTAGTACATGGAACAACGCGCCAAATACATACATACTTCCGTCAGGTATATAGATTCGCGCATCCAGTACATACATCCGGGCGCCTCGTACATACATACGCCTGTCCAGTACATGGAAGCGTGCGTCGGTTACATAACGACACCCGTCTAGTACATGGAACAACGCGCCAAATACATACATACTTCCGTCAGGTATATAGAATCGCGCGTCATGTACACAGATATTCGCGTTCTGTACATACGTACGGCCGTCCAGTACATACATCCGGGCGCCTAGTACATACATACGTCCGTCATGTATATAGAATCGGGCGTCATGCACATAGAAATGCACGTTCTGTACATACATACGCCCGTCCAGTACATACATCCGGGCGCCTAGTACATACATACGCCCGTCAGGTATACATATAGAATCGCGCGTCATGCACATAGAAATGCGCGTTCTGTACATACATACGCCCGTCCAGTACATACATCCGGGCGCCTAGTACATACATACGCCCGTCAGGTATATAGAATCTCGCGTCATGCACATAGAAATGCGCGTTCTGTACATACATACGCTCGTCCAGTACATACATCCGGGCGCCTAGTACATACATACGCCCGTCAGGTATATAGAATCGCGCGTCATGCACATAGAAATGCGCGTTCTGTACATACATACGCCCGTCCAGTACATACATCCGGGCGCCTAGTACATACATACTTCCGTCAGGTATATAGAATCGCGCGTCATGTACACAGAAATGCGCGTTCTGTACATACATACGCTCGTCCAGTACATACATCCGGGCGCCTCGTACATACATACGCCTGTCCAGTACATGGAAGCGTGCGTCGATTACATAACGACACCCCTCTAGAACATGAAACAACGCGCCAAATTCATACATACGTCCGTCATGTATATAGAATCGGGCGTCATGCACATAGAAATGCACGTTCTGTACATACATACGCCCGTCCAGTACATACATCCGGGCGCCTAGTACATACATACGCCCGTCAGGTATATAGAATCGCGCGTCATGCACATAGAAATGCGCGTTCTGTACATACATACGCCCGTCCAGTACATACATCCGGGCGCCTAGTACTTACATACGTCCGTCATGTATATAGAATCGGGCGCCATGCACATAGAAATGCACGTTCTGTACATACATACGCCCGTCCAGTACATACATCCGGGCGCCTAGTACATACATACGCCCGTCAGGTATATAGAATCGCGCGTCATGCACATAGAAATGCGCGTTCTGTACATACATACGCCCGTCCAGTACATACATCCGGGCGCCTAGTACATACATACTTCCGTCAGGTATATAGAATCGCGCGTCATGTACACAGAAATGCGCGTTCTGTACATACGTACAGCCGTCCAGTACATACATCCGGGCGCCTAGGACGTACATACGCCTGTCCAGTATATGACAGCGCGCGTCGATTACATAACGACACCCCTCTAGTACATGGAACAACGCGCCAAATACATACATACGCCCGCCCGGGACATAGCATCGCGCGTCATGTACACAGAAATGCGCGTTCTGTACATACGTACGCCCGTCCAGTACATACATCCGTGCGCCTAGTACATACATACGGCTGTCCAGTATATGACAGCGTGCGTCGATTACATAACGACATCCCTCTAGTACATGGAACAACGCTCCAAATACATACATACGGCCGTCCGAGACATAGCATCGCGCGTCATGTACATAGCAATGCGCGTTCTGTACATACATACGCCCGTCCAGTACATGCATCCGGGCGTCTAATACATACATAGGCCTGTCCAGTATATGACAGCGTGCGTCGATTACATAACGACACCCCTCTAGAACATGAAACAACGCGCCAAATTCATACATACGTCCGTCAGATATATAGAATCGCGCGTCATGTACACAGAAATGCGCGTTCTGTACATACATACGCCCGTCCAGTACATACATCCGGGCGCCTAGTACATACATACGCCCGTCAGGTATATAGAATCTCGCGTCATGCACATAGAAATGCGCGTTCTGTACATACATACGCTCGTCCAGTACATACATCCGGGCGCCTCGTACATACATACGCCTGTCCAGTACATGGAATTGTGCGTCGATTATATTACGACACCCCTCTAGTACATGGAACAACGCGCCAAATACATACATACGTCCGTCAGGTATATAGAATCGCGCGTCATGCACATAGAAATGCGCGTTCTGTACATACATACGCCCGTCCAGTACATACATCCGGGCGCCTAGTACATACATACTTCCGTCAGGTATATAGAATCGCGCGTCATGTACACAGAAATGCGCGTTCTGTACATACGTACAGCCGTCCAGTACATACATCCGGGCGCCTAGTACGTACATACGCCTGTCCAGTATATGACAGCGCGCGTCGATTACATAACGACACCCCTCTAGTACATGGAACAACGCGCCAAATACATACATACGCCCGCCCGGGACATAGCATCGCGCGTCATGTACACAGAAATGCGCGTTCTGTACATACGTACGCCCGTCCAGTACATACATCCGTGCGCCTAGTACATACATACGGCTGTCCAGTATATGACAGCGTGCGTCGATTACATAACGACATCCCTCTAGTACATGGAACAACGCTCCAAATACATACATACGGCCGTCCGAGACATAGCATCGCGCGTCATGTACATAGCAATGCGCGTTCTGTACATACATACGCCCGTCCAGTACATGCATCCGGGCGTCTAATACATACATAGGCCTGTCCAGTATATGACAGCGTGCGTCGATTACATAACGACACCCCTCTAGAACATGAAACAACGCGCCAAATTCATACATACGTCCGTCAGATATATAGAATCGCGCGTCATGTACACAGAAATGCGCGTTCTGTACATACATACGCCCGTCCAGTACATACATCCGGGCGCCTCGTACATACATACGCCTGTCCAGTACATGGAAGCGTGCGTCGATTACATAACAACACCCCTCTAGTACATGGAACAACGCGCCAAATACGTACATACTTCCGTCAGGTATATAGAATCGCGCGTCCAGTACATACATCCGGGCGCCTCGTACATACATACGCCTGTCCAGTACATGGAAGCGTGCGTCGATTACATAACGACACCCCTCTAGTACATGGAACAACGCGCCAAATACATACATACTTCCGTCAGGTATATAGAGTCGCGCGTCATGTACACAGATATTCGCGTTCTGTACATACGTACGGCCGTCCAGTACATACATCCGGGCGCCTAGTACATACATACGTCCGTCATGTATATAGAATCGGGCGCCATGCACATAGAAATGCACGTTCTGTACATACATACGCCCGTCCAGTACATACATCCGGGCGCCTAGTACATACATACGCCCGTCAGGTATATAGAATCGCGCGTCATGCACATAGAAATGCGCGTTCTGTACATACATACGCCCGTCCAGTACATACATCCGGGCGCCTAGTACATACATACGCCCGTCAGGTATATAGAATCTCGCGTCATGCACATAGAAATGCGCGTTCTGTACATACATACGCTCGTCCAGTACATACATCCGGGCGCCTAGTACATACATACGCCCGTCAGGTATATAGAATCGCGCGTCATGCACATAGAAATGCGCGTTCTGTACATACATACGCCCGTCCAGTACATACATCCGGGCGCCTAGTACATACATACTTCCGTCAGGTATATAGAATCGCGCGTCATGTACACAGAAATGCGCGTTCTGTACATACGTACAGCCGTCCAGTACATACATCCGGGCGCCTAGTACGTACATACGCCTGTCCAGTATATGACAGCGCGCGTCGATTACATAACGACACCCCTCTAGTACATGGAACAACGCGCCAAATACATACATACGCCCGCCCGGGACATAGCATCGCGCGTCATGTACACAGAAATGCGCGTTCTGTACATACGTACGCCCGTCCAGTACATACATCCGTGCGCCTAGTACATACATACGGCTGTCCAGTATATGACAGCGTGCGTCGATTACATAACGACATCCCTCTAGTACATGGAACAACGCTCCAAATACATACATACGGCCGTCCGGGACATAGCATCGCGCGTCATGTACATAGCAATGCGCGTTCTGTACATACATACGCCCATCCAGTACATGCATCCGGGCGTCTAATACATACATAGGCCTGTCCAGTATATGACAGCGTGCGTCGATTACATAACGACACCCCTCTAGAACATGAAACAACGCGCCAAATTCATACATACGTCCGTCAGATATATAGAATCGCGCGTCATGTACACAGAAATGCGCGTTCTGTACATACATACGCCCGTCCAGTACATACATCCGAGCGCCTAGTACATACATACGCCCGTCAGGTATATAGAATCTCGCGTCATGCACATAGAAATGCGCGTTCTGTACATACATACGCTCGTCCAGTACATACATCCGGGCGCCTCGTACATACATACGCCTGTCCAGTACATGGAATTGTGCGTCGATTATATTACGACACCCCTCTAGTACATGGAACAACGCGCCAAATACATACATACGTCCGTCAGGTATATAGAATCGCGCGTCCAGTACATACATCCGGGCGCCTCGTACATACATACGCCTGTTCAGTACATGGAAGCGTGCGTCGATTACATAACGACACCCCTCTAGTACATGGAACAACGCGCCAACTACATACATAATTCCGTCAGGTATATAGAATCGCGCGTCATGTACACAGATATTCGCGTTCTGTACATACGTACGGCCGTCCAGTACATACATCCGGGCGCCTAGTACATACATACGTCCGTCATGTATATAGAATCGGGCGTCATGCACATAGAAATGCACGTTCTGTACATACATACGCCCGTCCAGTACATACATCCGGGCGCCTAGTACATACATACGCCCGTCAGGTATATAGAATCGCGTGTCATGCACATAGAAATGCGCGTTCTGTACATACATACGCCCGTCCAGTACATACATCCGGGCGCCTAGTACACACATACGCCCGTCAGGTATATAGAATCTCGCGTCATGCACATAGAAATGCGCGTTCTGTACATACATACGCTCGTCCAGTACATACATCCGGGCGCCTAGTACATACATACGCCCGTCAGGTATATAGAATCGCGCGTCATGTACACAGAAATGCGCGTTCTGTACATACGTACGCCCGTCCAGTACATACATCCGTGCGCCAAATACATACATACGTCCGTCAGGTATATAGAATCGCGCGTCATGCACATACAAATGCGCGTTCTGTACATACGTACGGCCGTCCAGTATATACGTACGGGCGCCTAGTATATACATACGCCCGTCAGGTATATAGAATCGCGCGGCATGTACACAGAAATACGCGCTCTGTACATACGTACGGACGTCCAGTACATGCATCCGGGCGCCTGGTACATACATACGCCCGTCGAGTACATGGAAGCGTGCGTCGATTACATAACGACACCCCTCTAGTACATGGAACAACGCGCCAAATACATACATACGTCCGTCATGTATATAGAATCGGGCGTCATGCACATAGAAATGCACGTTCTGTACTTACATACGCCCGTCCAGTACATACATCCGGGCGCCTAGTACATACATACGCCCGTCAGGTATATAGAATCGCGCGTCATGCACATAGAAATGCGCGTTCTGTACATACATACGCCCGTCCAGTACATACATCCGGGCGCCTAGTACATACATACGCCCGTCAGGTATATAGAATCGCGCGTCATGCACATAGAAATGCGCGTTCTGTACATACATACGCTCGTCCAGTACATACATCCGGGCGCCTAGTACATACATAGGCCTGTCCAGTAAATGACAGCGTGCGTCGATTACATAACGACACCCCTCTAGTACATGGAACAACGCGCCAAATACATACATACGCCCGTCCGGGACATAGAATCGCGCGTAATGCACATAGAAATGCATGTTCTGTACAAACATACGCCCGTCCAGTACATACGTCCGGGCGCCTAGTACATACATACGCCTGTCAGGTATATAGAATCGCGCGTCATGCACATAGTAATGCGCGTTCTGTACATACATACGCTCGTCCAGTACATACATCCGAGCGCCTCGTACATACATACGCCTGTCCAGTACATGGAAGCGTGCGTCGATTACATAACGACACCCCTTTAGTACATGGAACAACGCGCCAAATACATACATACTTCCGTCAGGTATATAGAATCGCGCGTCATGTACACAGCTATTCGCGTTCTGTACATGCGTACGGCCGTCCAGTACATACATCCGGGCGCCTAGTACATACATACGTCCGTCATCTATATAGAATCGGGCGTCATGCACATAGAAATGCACGTTCTGTACATACATGCGCCCGTCCAGTACATACATCCGGGCGCCTAGTACATACATACGCCCGTCCGGGACATAGCATCGCGCGTCATGTACATAGCAATGCGCGTTCTGTACATACATACGCCCATCCAGTACATGCATCCGGGCGTCTAATACATACATAGGCCTGTCCAGTATATGACAGCGTGCGTCGATTACATAACGACACCCCTCTAGAACATGAAACAACGCGCCAAATTCATACATACGTCCGTCAGATATATAGAATCGCGCGTCATGTACACAGAAATGCGCGTTCTGTACATACATACGCCCGTCCAGTACATACATCCGGGCGCCTAGTACATACATACGCCCGTCAGGTATATAGAATCTCGCGTCATGCACATAGAAATGCGCGTTCTGTACATACATACGCTCGTCCAGTACATACATCCGGGCGCCTCGTACATACATACGCCTGTCCAGTACATGGAATTGTGCGTCGATTATATTACGACACCCCTCTAGTACATGGAACAACGCGCCAAATACATACATACGTCCGTCAGGTATATAGAATCGCGCGTCCAGTACATACATCCGGGCGCCTCGTACATACATACGCCTGTTCAGTACATGGAAGCGTGCGTCGATTACATAACGACACCCCTCTAGTACATGGAACAACGCGCCAACTACATACATAATTCCGTCAGGTATATAGAATCGCGCGTCATGTACACAGATATTCGCGTTCTGTACATACGTACGGCCGTCCAGTACATACATCCGGGCGCCTAGTACATACATACGTCCGTCATGTATATAGAATCGGGCGTCATGCACATAGAAATGCACGTTCTGTACATACATACGCCCGTCCAGTACATACATCCGGGCGCCTAGTACATACATACGCCCGTCAGGTATATAGAATCGCGTGTCATGCACATAGAAATGCGCGTTCTGTACATACATACGCCCGTCCAGTACATACATCCGGGCGCCTAGTACACACATACGCCCGTCAGGTATATAGAATCTCGCGTCATGCACATAGAAATGCGCGTTCTGTACATACATACGCTCGTCCAGTACATACATCCGGGCGCCTAGTACATACATACGCCCGTCAGGTATATAGAATCGCGCGTCATGTACACAGAAATGCGCGTTCTGTACATACGTACGCCCGTCCAGTACATACATCCGTGCGCCAAATACATACATACGTCCGTCAGGTATATAGAATCGCGCGTCATGCACATACAAATGCGCGTTCTGTACATACGTACGGCCGTCCAGTATATACGTACGGGCGCCTAGTATATACATACGCCCGTCAGGTATATAGAATCGCGCGGCATGTACACAGAAATACGCGCTCTGTACATACGTACGGACGTCCAGTACATGCATCCGGGCGCCTGGTACATACATACGCCCGTCGAGTACATGGAAGCGTGCGTCGATTACATAACGACACCCCTCTAGTACATGGAACAACGCGCCAAATACATACATACGTCCGTCATGTATATAGAATCGGGCGTCATGCACATAGAAATGCACGTTCTGTACTTACATACGCCCGTCCAGTACATACATCCGGGCGCCTAGTACATACATACGCCCGTCAGGTATATAGAATCGCGCGTCATGCACATAGAAATGCGCGTTCTGTACATACATACGCCCGTCCAGTACATACATCCGGGCGCCTAGTACATACATACGCCCGTCAGGTATATAGAATCGCGCGTCATGCACATAGAAATGCGCGTTCTGTACATACATACGCTCGTCCAGTACATACATCCGGGCGCCTAGTACATACATAGGCCTGTCCAGTAAATGACAGCGTGCGTCGATTACATAACGACACCCCTCTAGTACATGGAACAACGCGCCAAATACATACATACGCCCGTCCGGGACATAGAATCGCGCGTAATGCACATAGAAATGCATGTTCTGTACAAACATACGCCCGTCCAGTACATACGTCCGGGCGCCTAGTACATACATACGCCTGTCAGGTATATAGAATCGCGCGTCATGCACATAGTAATGCGCGTTCTGTACATACATACGCTCGTCCAGTACATACATCCGAGCGCCTCGTACATACATACGCCTGTCCAGTACATGGAAGCGTGCGTCGATTACATAACGACACCCCTTTAGTACATGGAACAACGCGCCAAATACATACATACTTCCGTCAGGTATATAGAATCGCGCGTCATGTACACAGCTATTCGCGTTCTGTACATGCGTACGGCCGTCCAGTACATACATCCGGGCGCCTAGTACATACATACGTCCGTCATCTATATAGAATCGGGCGTCATGCACATAGAAATGCACGTTCTGTACATACATGCGCCCGTCCAGTACATACATCCGGGCGCCTAGTACATACATACGCCCGTCAGGTATATAGAATCGCGCGTCATGCACATAGAAATGCGCGTTCTGTACATACATACGCCCGTCCAGTACATACATCCGGGCGCCTAGTACATACATACGCCCGTCAGGTATATAGAATCTCGCGTCATGCACATAGAAATGCGCGTTCTGTACATACATACGCTCGTCCAGTACATACATCCGGGCGCCTAGTAGATACATACGCCCGTCAGGTATATAGAATCGCGCGTCATGCACATAGAAATGCGCGTTCTGTACATACATACGCCCGTCCAGTACATACATCCGGGCGCCTAGTACATACATACGCCCGTCAGGTATATAGAATCTCGCGTCATGCACATAGAAATGCGCGTTCTGTACATACATACGCTCGTCCAGTACATACATCCGGGCGCCTAGTACATACATACGCCTGTCAGGTATATAGAATCGCGCGTCATGCACATAGAAATGCGCGTTCTGTACATACATACGCCCGTCCAGTACATACATCCGGGCGCCTAGTACATACATACTTCCGTCAGGTATATAGAATCGCGCGTCATGTACACAGAAATGCGCGTTCTGTACATACGTACGGCCGTCCAGTACATACATCCGGGCGCCTAGTACGTACATACGCCTGTCCAGTATATGACAGCGCGCGTCGATTACATAACGACACCCCTCTAGTACATGGAACAACGCGCCAAATACATACATACGCCCGCCCGGGACATAGCATCGCGCGTCATGTACACAGAAATGCGCGTTCTGTACATACGTACGCCCGTCCAGTACATACATCCGTGCGCCTAGTACATACATACGGCTGTCCAGTATATGACAGCGTGCGTCGATTACATAACGACATCCCTCTAGTACATGGAACAACGCTCCAAATACATACATACGGCCGTCCGAGACATAGCATCGCGCGTCATGTACATAGCAATGCGCGTTCTGTACATACATACGCCCGTCCAGTACATGCATCCGGGCGTCTAATACATACATAGGCCTGTCCAGTATATGACAGCGTGCGTCGATTACATAACGACACCCCTCTAGAACATGAAACAACGCGCCAAATTCATACATACGTCCGTCAGATATATAGAATCGCGCGTCATGTACACAGAAATGCGCGTTCTGTACATACATACGCCCGTCCAGTACATACATCCGGGCGCCTAGTACATACATACGCCCGTCAGGTATATAGAATCTCGCGTCATGCACATAGAAATGCGCGTTCTGTACATACATACGCTCGTCCAGTACATACATCCGGGCGCCTCGTACATACATACGCCTGTCCAGTACATGGAATTGTGCGTCGATTATATTACGACACCCCTCTAGTACATGGAACAACGCGCCAAATACATACATACGTCCGTCAGGTATATAGAATCGCGCGTCATGCACATACAAATGCGCGTTCTGTACATACGTACGGACGTCCAGTACATGCATCCGGGCGCCTGGTACATACATACGCCCGTCAGGTATATAGAATCGCGCGTCATGCACATAGAAATGCGCGTTCTGTATATACATACGCCCGTCCAGTACATACATCCGGGCGCCTAGTACATACATACGCCCGTCAGGTATATAGAATCTCGCGTCATGCACATAGAAATGCGCGTTCTGTACATACATACGCTCGTCCAGTACATACATCCGGGCGCCTCGTACATACATACGCCTGTCCAGTACATGGAAGCGTGCGTCGATTACATAACAACACCCCTCTAGTACATGGAACAACGCGCCAAATACATACATACTTCCGTCAGGTATATAGAATCGCGCGTCCAGTACATACATCCGGGCGCCTCGTACATACATACGCCTGTCCAGTACATGGAAGCGTGCGTCGATTACATAACGACACCCCTCTAGTACATGGAACAACGCGCCAACTACATACATAATTCCGTCAGGTATATAGAATCGCGCGTCATGTACACAGATATTCGCGTTCTGTACATACGTACGGCCGTCCAGTACATACATCCGGGCGCCTAGTACATACATACGTCCGTCATGTATATAGAATCGGGCGTCATGCACATAGAAATGCGCGTTCTGTACATACATACGCCCGTCCAGTACATACATCCGGGCGCCTAGTACACACATACGCCCGTCAGGTATATAGAATCTCGCGTCATGCACATAGAAATGCGCGTTCTGTACATACATACGCTCGTCCAGTACATACATCCGGGCGCCTAGTACATACATACGCCCGTCAGGTATATAGAATCGCGCGTCATGTACACAGAAATGCGCGTTCTGTACATACGTACGCCCGTCCAGTACATACATCCGTGCGCCAAATACATACATACGTCCGTCAGGTATATAGAATCGCGCGTCATGCACATACAAATGCGCGTTCTGTACATACGTACGGCCGTCCAGTATATACGTACGGGCGCCTAGTATATACATACGCCCGTCAGGTATATAGAATCGCGCGGCATGTACACAGAAATACGCGCTCTGTACATACGTACGGACGTCCAGTACATGCATCCGGGCGCCTGGTACATACATACGCCCGTCGAGTACATGGAAGCGTGCGTCGATTACATAACGACACCCCTCTAGTACATGGAACAACGCGCCAAATACATACATACGTCCGTCATGTATATAGAATCGGGCGTCATGCACATAGAAATGCACGTTCTGTACTTACATACGCCCGTCCAGTACATACATCCGGGCGCCTAGTACATACATACGCCCGTCAGGTATATAGAATCGCGCGTCATGCACATAGAAATGCGCGTTCTGTACATACATACGCCCGTCCAGTACATACATCCGGGCGCCTAGTACATACATACGCCCGTCAGGTATATAGAATCGCGCGTCATGCACATAGAAATGCGCGTTCTGTACATACATACGCTCGTCCAGTACATACATCCGGGCGCCTAGTACATACATAGGCCTGTCCAGTAAATGACAGCGTGCGTCGATTACATAACGACACCCCTCTAGTACATGGAACAACGCGCCAAATACATACATACGCCCGTCCGGGACATAGAATCGCGCGTAATGCACATAGAAATGCGCGTTCTGTACATACATACGCTCGTCCAGTCCATACATCCGGGCGCCTAGTACATACATACGCCCGTCAGGTATATAGAATCGCGCGTCATGCACATAGAAATGCGCGTTCTGTACATACATACGCCCGTCCAGTACATACATCCGGGCGCCTAGTACATACATACGCCCGTCAGGTATATAGAATCGCGCGTCATGCACATAGAAATGCGCGTTCTGTACATACATACGCTCGTCCAGTCCATACATCCGGGCGCCTAGTACATACATACGCCCGTCAGGTATATAGAATCGCGCGTCATGCACATAGAAATGCGCGTTCTGTACATACATACGCTCGTCCAGTACATACATCCGAGCGCCTAGTACATACATACGCCTGTCCAGTACATGGAAGCGTGCGTCGATTACATAACGACACCCCTCTAGTACATGGAACAACGCGCCAAATACATACATACTTCCGTCAGGTATATAGAATCGCGCGTCATGTACACAGCTATTCGCGTTCTGTACATACGTACGGCCGTCCAGTACATACATCCGGGCGCCTAGTACATACATACGTCCGTCATGTATATAGAATCGGGCGTCATGCACATAGAAATGCACGTTCTGTACATACATGCGCCCGTCCAGTACATACATCCGGGCGCCTAGTACATACATACGCCCGTCAGGTATATAGAATCGCGCGTCATGCACATAGAAATGCGCGTTCTGTACATACATACGCCCGTCCAGTACATACATCCGGGCGCCTAGTACATACATACGCCCGTCAGGTATATAGAATCTCGCGTCATGCACATAGAAATGCGCGTTCTGTACATACATACGCTCGTCCAGTACATACATCCGGGCGCCTAGTAGATACATACGCCCGTCAGGTATATAGAATCGCGCGTCATGCACATAGAAATGCGCGTTCTGTACATACATACGCCCGTCCAGTACATACATCCGGGCGCCTAGTACATACATACGCCCGTCAGGTATATAGAATCTCGCGTCATGCACATAGAAATGCGCGTTCTGTACATACATACGCTCGTCCAGTACATACATCCGGGCGCCTAGTACATACATACGCCTGTCAGGTATATAGAATCGCGCGTCATGCACATAGAAATGCGCGTTCTGTACATACATACGCCCGTCCAGTACATACATCCGGGCGCCTAGTACATACATACGCCCGTCAGGTATATAGAATCGCGCGTCATGCACATAGAAATGCGCGTTCTGTACATACATACGCCCGTCCAGTACATACATCCGGGCGCCTAGTACATACATACGCCCGTCAGGTATATAGAATCGCGCGGCATGTACACAGAAATACGCGTTCTGTACATACGTACGGACGTCCAGTACATGCATCCGGGCGCCTGGTACATACATACGCCTGTCGAGTACATGGAATTGTGCGTCGATTATATTACGACACCCCTCTAGTACATGGAACAACGCGCCAAATACATACATACTTCCGTCAGGTATATAGAATCGCGCGTCCAGTACATACATCCGGGCGCCTCGTACATACGTACGCCTGTCCAGTACATGGAAGCGTGCGTAGATTACATAACGACACCCCTCTAGTACATGGAACAACGCGCCAAATACATACATACGTCCGTCACGTATATAGAATCGGGCGTCATGCACATAGAAATGCACGTTCTGTACATACATACGCCCGTCCAGTACATACATCCGGGCGCCTAGTACATACATACGCCCGTCAGGTATATAGAATCGCGCGTCATGCACATAGAAAAGCGCGTTCTGTACATACATACGCCCGTCCAGTACATACATCCGGGCGCCTAGTACATACATACGCCCGTCAGGTATATAGAATCGCGCGTCATGCACATAGAAATGCGCGTTCTGTACATACATACGCTCGTCCAGTACATACATCCGGGCGCCTAGTACATACATAGGCCTGTCCAGTATATGACAGCGTGCGTCGATTACATAACGACACCCCTCTAGTACATGGAACAACGCGCCAAATACATACATACGCCCGTCCGGGACATAGAATCGCGCGTAATGCACATAGAAATGCATGTTCTGTACAAACATACGCCCGTCCAGTACATACATCCGGGCGCCTAGTATATACATACGCCTGTCAGGTATATAGAATCGCGCGTCATGCACATAGAAATGCGCGTTCTGTACATACATACGCTCGTCCAGTACATACATCCGAGCGCCTCGTACATACATACGCCTGTCCAGTACATGGAAGCGTGCGTCGATTACATAACGACACCCCTCTAGTACATGGAACAACGCGCCAAATACATACATACTTCCGTCAGGTATATAGAATCGCGCGTCATGTACACAGATATTCGCGTTCTGTACATACGTACGGCCGTCCAGTACATACATCCGGGCGCCTAGTACATACATACGTCCGTCATGTATATAGAATCGGGCGTCATGCACATAGAAATGCACGTTCTGTACATACATGCGCCCGTCCAGTACATACATCCGGGCGCCTAGTACATACATACGCCCGTCAGGTATATAGAATCGCGCGTCATGCACATAGAAATGCGCGTTCTGTACATACATACGCCCGTCCAGTACATACATCCGGGCGCCTAGTACATACATACGCCCGTCAGGTATATAGAATCTCGCGTCATGCACATAGAAATGCGCGTTCTGTACATACATACGCCCGTCCAGTACATACATCCGGGCGCCTAGTACATACATACGCCCGTCAGGTATATAGAATCTCGCGTCATGCACATAGAAATGCGCGTTCTGTACATACATACGCTCGTCCAGTACATACATCCGGGCGCCTAGTACATACATACTTCCGTCAGGTATATAGAATCGCGCGTCATGTACACAGAAATGCGCGTTCTGTACATACGTACGGCCGTCCAGTACATACATCCGGGCGCCTAGTACGTACATACGCCTGTCCAGTATATGACAGCGCGCGTCGATTACATAACGACACCCCTCTAGTACATGGAACAACGCGCCAAATACATACATACGCCCGCCCGGGACATAGCATCGCGCGTCATGTACACAGAAATGCGCGTTCTGTACATACGTACGCCCGTCCAGTACATACATCCGTGCGCCTAGTACATACATACGTCCGTCATGTATATAGAATCGGGCGTCATGCACATAGAAATGCACGTTCTGTACATACATACGCCCGTCCAGTACATACATCCGGGCGCCTAGTACATACATACGCCCGTCAGGTATATAGAATCGCGCGTCATGCACATAGAAATGCGCGTTCTGTATATACATACGCCCGTCCAGTACATACATCCGGGCGCCTAGTACATACATACGCCCGTCAGGTATATAGAATCTCGCGTCATGCACATAGAAATGCGCGTTCTGTACATACATACGCTCGTCCAGTACATACATCCGGGCGCCTAGTACATACATACGCCCGCCCGGGACATAGCATCGCGCGTCATGTACACAGAAATGCGCGTTCTGTACATACGTACGCCCGTCCAGGACATACATCCGTGCGCCTAGTACATACATACGGCTGTCCAGTATATGACAGCGTGCGTCGATTACATAACGACACCCCTCTAGTACATGGAACAACGCGCCAAATACATACATACGGCCGTCCGGGACATAGCATCGCGCGTCATGTACATAGCAATGCGCGTTCTGTACATACATACGCCCGTCCAGTACATGCATCCGGGCGTCTAATACATACATAGGCCTGTCCAGTATATGACAGCGTGCGTCGATTACATAACGACACCCCTCTAGAACATGAAACAACGCGCCAAATTCATACATACGTCCGTCAGATATATAGAATCGCGCGTCATGTACACAGAAATGCGTGTTCTGTACATACGTACGGCCGTCCAGTACATGCATCCGGGCGCCTGGTACATACATACGCCTGTCGAGTACATGGAATTGTGCGTCGATTATATTACGACACCCCTCTAGTACATGGAACAACGCGCCAAATACATACATACGTCCGTCAGGTATATAGAATCGCGCGTCATGCACATACAAATGCGCGTTCTGTACATACGTACGGCCGTCCAGTATATACGTACGGGCGCCTAGTATATACATACGCCCGTCAGGTATATAGAATCGCGCGGCATGTACACAGAAATACGCGTTCTGTACATACGTACGGACGTCCAGTACATGCATCCGGGCGCCTGGTACATACATACGCCCGTCCAGTACATACATCCGGGCGCCTAGTACATACATACGCCCGTCAGGTATATAGAATCGCGCGTCATGCACATAGAAATGCGCGTTCTGTACATACATACGCTCGTCCAGTACATACATCCGGGCGCCTAGTACATACATAGGCCTGTCCAGTATATGACAGCGTGCGTCGATTACATAACGACACCCCTCTAGTACATGGAACAACGCGCCAAATACGTTCATACGCCCGTCCGGGACATAGAATCGCGCGTAATGCACATAGAAATGCATGTTCTGTACATACATACGCCCGTCGAGTACATGGAAGCGTGCGTCGATTACATAACGACACCCCTCTAGTACATGGAACAACGCGCCAAATACATACATACGCCCGTCAGGTATATATAATCGCGCGTCATGCACATAGAAATGCGCGTTCTGTACATACGTACGGCCGTCCAGTACATACATCCGGGCGCCTAGTACATACATAGGCCTGTCCAGTATATGACAGCGTGCGTCGATTACATAACGACACCCCTCTAGAACATGAAAGAACGCGCCAAATTCATACATACGTCCGTCAGATATATAGAATCGCGCGTCATGTACACAGAAATGCGCGTTCTGTACATACGTACGGCCGTCCTGTACATGCATCCGGGCGCCTGGTACATACATACGCCTGTCGAGTACATGGAATTGTGCGTCGATTATATTACGACACCCCTCTAGTACATGGAACAACGCGCCAAATACATACATACGTCCGTCAGGTATATAGAATCGCGCGTCATGCACATACAAATGCGCGTTCTGTACATACGTACGGCCGTCCAGTATATACGTACGCGCGCCTAGTATATACATACGATCGTCAGGTATATAGAATCGCGCGGCATGTACACAGAAATACGCGTTCTGTACATACGTACGGACGTCCAGTACATGCATCCGGGCGCCTGGTACATACATACGCCCGTCGAGTACATACATCCGGGCGCCTAGTACATACATAGGCCTGTCCAGTATATGACAGCGTGCGTCGATTACATAACGACACCCCTCTAGTACATGGAACAACGCGCCAAATACATACATACGCCCGTCCGGGACATAGAATCGCGCGTAATGCACATAGAAATGCATGTTCTGTACATACATACGCCCGTCCAGTACATACATCCGGGCGCCTAGTACATACATACGCCTGTCAGGTATATAGAATCGCGCGTCATGCACATAGAAATGCGCGTTCTGTACATACATACGCTCGTCCAGTACATACATCCGGGCGCCTCGTACATACATACGCCTGTCCAGTACATGGAAGCGTGCGTCGATTACATAACAACACCCCTCTAGTACATGGAACAACGCGCCAAATACATACATACGTCCGTCATGTATATAGAATCGGGCGTCATGCACATAGAAATGCACGTTCTGTACATACATACGCCCGTCCAGTACATACATCCGGGCGCCTAGTACATACATACGCCCGTCAGGTATATAGAATCGCGCGTCATGCACATAGAAATGCGCGTTCTGTACATACATACGCCCGTCCAGTACATACATCCGGGCGCCTTGTACATACATACGCCCGTCAGGTATATAGAATCGCGCGTCATGCACATAGAAATGCGCGTTCTGTACATACATACGCTCGTCCAGTACATACATCCGGGCGCCTAGTACATACATAGGCCTGTCCAGTATATGACAGCGTGCGTCGATTACATAACGACACCCCTCTAGTACATGGAACAACGCGCCAAATACATACATACGCCCGTCCGGGACATAGAATCGCGCGTAATGCACATAGAAATGCATGTTCTGTACATACATACGCCCGTCCAGTACATACATCCGGGCGCCTAGTACATACATACGCCTGTCAGGTATATAGAATCGCGCGTCATGCACATAGAAATGCGCGTTCTGTACATACATACGCTCGTCCAGTACATACATCCGGGCGCCTCGTACATACATACGCCTGTCCAGTACATGGAAGCGTGCGTCGATTACATAACAACACCCCTCTAGTACATGGAACAACGCGCCAAATACGTACATACTTCCGTCAGGTATATAGAATCGCGCGTCCAGTACATACATCCGGGCGCCTCGTACATACATACGCCTGTCCAGTACATGGAAGCGTGCGTCGATTACATAACGACACCCCTCTAGTACATGGAACAACGCGCCAAATACATACATACTTCCGTCAGGTATATAGAGTCGCGCGTCATGTACACAGATATTCGCGTTCTGTACATACGTACGGCCGTCCAGTACATACATCCGGGCGCCTAGTACATACATACGTCCGTCATGTATATAGAATCGGGCGCCATGCACATAGAAATGCACGTTCTGTACATACATACGCCCGTCCAGTACATACATCCGGGCGCCTAGTACATACATACGCCCGTCAGGTATATAGAATCGCGCGTCATGCACATAGAAATGCGCGTTCTGTACATACATACGCCCGTCCAGTACATACATCCGGGCGCCTAGTACATACATACGCCCGTCAGGTATATAGAATCTCGCGTCATGCACATAGAAATGCGCGTTCTGTACATACATACGCTCGTCCAGTACATACATCCGGGCGCCTAGTACATACATACGCCCGTCAGGTATATAGAATCGCGCGTCATGCACATAGAAATGCGCGTTCTGTACATACATACGCCCGTCCAGTACATACATCCGGGCGCCTAGTACATACATACGCCCGTCAGGTATATAGAATCTCGCGTCATGCACATAGAAATGCGCGTTCTGTACATACATACGCTCGTCCAGTACATACATCCGGGCGCCTAGTACATACATACGCCCGTCAGGTATATAGAATCGCGCGTCATGCACATAGAAATGCGCGTTCTGTACATACATACGCCCGTCCAGTACATACATCCGGGCGCCTAGTACATACATACTTCCGTCAGGTATATAGAATCGCGCGTCATGTACACAGAAATGCGCGTTCTGTACATACGTACGGCCGTCCAGTACATACATCCGGGCGCCTAGTACGTACATACGGCTGTCCAGTATATGACAGCGTGCGTCGATTACATAACGACACCCCTCTAGTACATGGAACAACGCGCCAAATACATACATACGGCCGTCCGGGACATAGCATCGTGCGTCATGTACATAGCAATGCGCGTTCTGTACATACATACGCCCGTCCAGTACATGCATCCGGGCGTCTAATACATACATAGGCCTGTCCAGTATATGACAGCGTGCGTCGATTACATAACGACACCCCTCTAGTACATGGAACAACGCGCCAAATACATACATACGGCCGTCCGGGACATAGCATCGCGCGTCATGTACATAGCAATGCGCGTTCTGTACATACATACGCCCGTCCAGTACATGCATCCGGGCGTCTAATACATACATAGGCCTGTCCAGTATATGACAGCGTGCGTCGATTACATAACGACACCCCTCTAGAACATGAAACAACGCGCCAAATTCATACATACGTCCGTCAGATATATAGAATCGCGCGTCATGTACACAGAAATGCGCGTTCTGTACATACGTACGACCGTCCAGTACATGCATCCGGGCGCCTGGTACATACATACGCCCGTCGAGTACATGGAAGCGTGCGTCGATTACATAACGACACCCCTCTAGTACTTGGAACAACGCGCCAAATACATACATACGTCCGTCATGTATATAGAATCGGGCGTCATGCACATAGAAATGCACGTTCTGTACATACATACGCCCGTCCAGTACATACATCCGGGCGCCTAGTACATACATACGCCCGTCAGGTATATAGAATCGCGCGTCATGCACATAGAAATGCGCGTTCTGTATATACATACGCCCGTCCAGTACATACATCCGGGCGCCTGGTACATACATACGCCCGTCAGGTATATAGAATCGCGCGTCATGCACATAGAAATGCGCGTTCTGTACATACATACGCTCGTCCAGTAAATACATCCGGGCGCCTCGTACATACATACGCCTGTCCAGTACATGGAAGCGTGCGTCGATTACATAACGACACCCCTCTAGAACATGAAACAACGCGCCAAATTCATACATACGTCCGTCAGATATATAGAATCGCGCGTCATGTACACAGAAATGCGCGTTCTGTACATACGTACGGCCGTCCAGTACATGCATCCGGGCGCCTGGTACATACATACGCCTGTCGAGTACATGGAATTGTGCGTCGATTATATTACGACACCCCTCTAGTACATGGAACAACGCGCCAAATACATACATACGTCCGTCAGGTATATAGAATCGCGCGTCATGCACATACAAATGCGCGTTCTGTACATACGTACGGCCGTCCAGTATATACGTACGGGCGCCTAGTATATACATACGCCCGTCAGGTATATAGAATCGCGCGGCATGTACACAGAAATACGCGTTCTGTACATACGTACGGACGTCCAGTACATGCATCCGGGCGCCTGGTACATACATACGCCTGTCGAGTACATGGAATTGTGCGTCGATTATATTACGACACCCCTCTAGTACATGGAACAACGCGCCAAATACATACATACTTCCGTCAGGTATATAGAATCGCGCGTCCAGTACATACATCCGGGCGCCTCGTACATACGTACGCCTGTCCAGTACATGGAAGCGTGCGTAGATTACATAACGACACCCCTCTAGAACATGAAACAACGCGCCAAATTCATACATACGTCCGTCAGATATATAGAATCGCGCGTCATGTACACAGAAATGCGCGTTCTGTACATACGTACGGCCGTCCAGTACATGCATCCGGGCGCCTCGTACATACATACGCCTGTCCAGTACATGGAAGCGTGCGTCGATTACATAACAACACCCCTCTAGTACATGGAACAACGCGCCAAATACATACATACTTCCGTCAGGTATATAGAATCGCGCGTCCAGTACATACATCCGGGCGCCTCGTACATACATACGCCTGTCCAGTACATGGAAGCGTGCGTCGATTACATAACGACACCCCTCTAGTACATGGAACAACGCGCCAAATACATACATACGTCCGTCAGGTATATAGAATCGCGAGTCATGCACATACAAATGCGCGTTCTGTACATACGTACGGCCGTCCAGTACATACATCCGGGCGCCTAGTACATACATACGCCCGTCAGGTATATAGAATCGCGCGTCATGCACATAGAAATGCGCGTTCTGTACATACATACGCCCGTCCAGTACATACATCCGGGCGCCTAGTACATACATACGCCCGTCAGGTATATAGAATCTCGCGTCATGCACATAGAAATGCGCGTTCTGTACATACATACGCTCGTCCAGTACATACATCCGGGCGCCTAGTACATACATACGCCCGTCAGTTATATAGAATCGCGCGTCATGCACATAGAAATGCGCGTTCTGTACATACATACGCCCGTCCAGTACATACATCCGGGCGCCTAGTACATACATACTTCCGTCAGGTATATAGAATCGCGCGTCATGTACACAGAAATGCGCGTTCTGTACATACGTACGGCCGTCCAGTACATACATCCGGGCGCCTAGTACATACATACGCCTGTCCAGTATATGACAGCGCGCGTCGATTACATAACGACACCCCTCTAGTACATGGAACAATGCGCCAAATACATACATACGCCCGCCCGGGACATAGCATCGCGCGTCATGTACACAGAAATGCGCGTTCTGTACATACATACGCCCGTCCAGTACATACATCCGTGCGCCTAGTACATACATACGCCCGTCAGGTATATAGAATCGCGCGTCATGCACATAGAAATGCGCGTTCTGTACATACATACGCCCGTCCAGTACATACATCCGGGCGCCTAGTGCATACATACGCCCGTCAGGTATATAGAATCGCGCGTCATGTACACAGAAATACGCGTTCTGTACATACGTACGGACGTCCAGTACATACATCCGGGCGCCTAGTACATACATACGCCTGTCCAGTATATGACAGCGTGCGTCGATTACATAACGACACC
>JALHAQ010000157.1:0-23729 GCA_023838395.1 Holcopasites calliopsidis
CCCGCCGCTCCCCGGTTCCATCCTAACCTCCCCGCCGCCCCCGGATCCATCCGAACCTCCCCCGCCGCTCCCCGCATCCTTCCGAAGCTCCCAGCCGCCCCCCGGACCCGTCCGAACCTCCCCGCCGACCCGGACCGATCCGAACCGCCCAGCCGCCCCCCGGAACCAACCGAACCGCCCCCGCCACCCCCGGATCAAACCGAACCTCCCCGCCGCCCCCGGATCCAACCGAACCTCCCCGCCTCCCCGAATCCACCCCAATCGCCTCGCCGACAAGCGGCGCGGGGATCAGAGCGGTCCAGGGTTGCGGGGAGGTTGGGTTGGATCCGGGGGCGGCGGGGAGGTTCGGTTTGATCCGGGGGCAGCGGGGGCGGTTCGGTTGGATCCGGGGGGCGGCTGGGCGGTTCGGATCGGTCCGGGGCGGCGGGGAGGTTCGGACGGGTCCGGGGCGCGGCTGGGAGCTTCGGAAGGATCCGGGGAACGGCGGGGTAGGTTCGGATGGATCCGGGGGCGGCGGGGAGGTTACGATGGAACCGGGGAGCGGCGGGCGCTTCGAATTGATCCGGGGGCGGCGGGGGCGGTTGGGATGGATCCGGGGAGCGGCGGGGGCGGTTGGGATGGATCCGGGGGTGGCGGGGCGGTTCGGTTGGATCCGGGGGCGGCGGGGAGGTTGGGATGGGTCCGGGGGCGGCGGGGGTGGTTCGGATGGATCCGGGGGCTGCGGGGCGGTTAGGGTGGATCCTGGGGCGGCGGAGCGGTTCGGGTGGATCCGGGGGGCGGCGTGGGCGGTTCGGATGAATCCGGGGGCGGCGGGGGCGGTTAGGATAGATCTGGGAGCTACTGAGAGGTCAGAATAGACCCGGAAGGCCACTGCGAGGTTCGGATGGATCGGGGTGGCGGCTGGAAAATTCGGAAGGATCTGGGGGCGGTGTGTAGGTGCGTATGGGGTGGGTGCATTAGAATTAACCTCGCGCGCGCGCGCACGCGCGACTACATAAAAATTACCCTCGCGCGCGCGCGCGTGTACGCATAGCCTCGCGCGCCTATGCGATGAAGCTAGCCTCGCGCGCGCATACATGCGACAGTACAAACCCCGTGCGCAATACAGAAAATGTGCTACTAATGCAGCCGCGGAGACTGTCGCTGCTTACGTGAGACTAACCTCGTCGCTTTGACATAACTAACCTAAGCTAATTGCAAGCACGACGCATGTGCTTATTGGCAAATATCGACAAATGAATGCATTATCGCCTTACGTTAAGTACTATTCGATAGTGTGTGCCCTTATATAGTTCCTGTAAGAATCGGAAATATCAAGGTATGTTATATTAAGTATGTGTAGCACAAGAATGCAATAGGGTTACCTGCTCTTAGGACTAATACTTTAGGCTTGCACGTCAAAGGATAGTGATAGTGGAATAGGAGAGACAAAGGACCAATGATTCGATAGCAGAAAGCAAAATCGCAACGTAGGATAGCCAAGCGAAATCGTGAAATAGCATGGCCAATCAAAATCGTGAAGACTAATGGTCAATCAGAATCGTGAAGTAGAGTTAATAGTTAAAATCGCAAAGTAGATTGACTAAGTAGAAGCGAGAACTAAATTCATTAAGAGCGAAGCCTAAATTCAATAAGTATAAGCGAAGACTAAATTCAATAAGTATAAGCGAAGACTAAATTCAATAAGTATAAGCGAAGACTAAATTCAATAAGTATAAGCGAAGACTAAATTCAATAAGTATAAGCGAAGACTAAATTCAATAAGTAAAAGCGAAGACTAAATTCAATAAGTAAAAGCGAAGACTAAATTCAATAAGTAAAAGCGAAGACTAAATTCAAGAAGTAAAATCGCAAACTAAATTCAAGAAGTAAAATCGCAAACTAAATTCAAGAAGTAAAATCGCAAACTAAATTCAAGAAGTAAAATCGCAAACTAAATTCAAGAAGTAAAACCGAAAACTAAATTCAAGTAAAATCGCAAACTAAATTCAATAAGTAAAATCGCAAACTAAATTCAATAAGTAAAATCGCAAACTAAATTCAAGAAGTAAAACCGAAAACTAAATTCAAGTAAAATCGCAAACTAAATTCAATAAGTAAAATCGCAAACTAAATTCAATAAGTAAAATCGCAAACTAAATTCAAGAAGTAAAATCGCAAACTAAATTCAAGAAGTAAAACCGAAAACTAAATTCAAGTAAAATCGCAAACTAAATTCAAGAAGTAAAATCGCAAACTAAATTCAAGTATAAGCGAAAACTAAATTCAATAAGTAAAATCGCAAACTAAATTCAAGAAGTAAAATCGCAAACTAAATTCAAGAAGTAAAATCGCAAACTAAATTCAAGAAGTAAAATCGCAAACTAAATTCAAGAAGTAAAATCGCAAACTAAATTCAAGTAAAAGCGAAAACTAAATTCAATAAGTAAAATCGCGAACTAAATTCAGTAAGTAAAATCATAACTCTAAACAAAAATCGCGAAGTAAACTTACCAAGTAAAATCATGGAGTGACCACACGAAATCCCGAAGTAGACTTACCAAGTAGAATCGTAGAGTGACAACACAAAACGCCGAAGCAGGTTGACCATTTAAAATCTCGAAGCGGAGTAACAAAGTACAATCGCAAATTACATTGACCAAGTGAGAGCACGAATTAATTTGACCAAGTGAGAGCACGAATTAGTTTGACCAAGTAAAATCACGAACTAGATTGACCAAGTAAAATCACGAACTAGATTGACCAAGTAAAATCACGAATTAGATTGACCAAGTAAAATCACGAATTAGATTCATTAAGCAAAATCACGAATTAGATTCATTAATCAAAATCACGAATTAGATTGACCAAGCAAAATCACGAATTAGATTGACCAAGCAAAATCACGAATTAGATTGACCAAGTAAAATCGCGAATAAGTCCAATGAAATCCTAAAGTGAACAAGTAATATCGCCAAATAGAGTGAGAAAAGCAAAATCGCAAATGACTCCAAACAAAAAGTACAAGGAGAGAAAGCAAAATCTGTAAGGGAGAGCAAAGTCTGTAAGGAAAAGCAAAGTCTTTAGGAGAGAGCAAAATCTGTAAGGGAAAGCAAAATCTGTAAGGGAGAGCAAAGTCTGTAAGGGAGAGCAAAGTCTGTAAGGGAGAGCAAAGTCTGTAAGGGAGAGCAAAGTCTGTAAGGGAGAGCAAAGTCTGTAAGGGAAAGCAGTCTTTAGGAGAGAGCAAAATCTGCAAGGGGAAGCAAAATCTTTAGGAGAGAACAAAGTCTGTAAGGGAAAGCAAAATCTTTAAAGGAAAAGCAAAGTCTGTACGGGAGAGCAAAGTCTGTAAGGAAAAGCAAAGTCTGTAAGGAAAAGCAAAATCTGTAAGGGAGAGCAAAGTCTGTAAGGAAGAGCAAAGTCTGTAAGGGAAAGCAAAATCTTTAAAGGAAAGTAAAATCTGTAAGGGAAAGCAGTCTTTAGGAGAGAGCAAAATCTGCAAGGGGAAGCAAAATCTTTAGGAGAGAGCAAAATCTGTACGGGAGAGCAAAGTCTGTAAGAGAGAGCAAAGTCTGTAAGAGAGAGCAAAGTCTGTACGGGAGAGCAAAGTCTTTAGGAGAGAGCAAAATCTGAAAGGGAAAGCAAAATCTGTACGGGAGAGCAAAATCTTTAGGAGAGAGCAAAGTCTGTAAGGGAGAGCAAAGTTTGTACGGGAGAGCAAAGTCTGTAAGGAAAAGCAAAATCTGTAAGGTAAAGCAAAATCTGTAAGGTAAAGCAAAATCTGTAAGGGAGAGCAAAATCTGTAAGGGAAAGCAAAATCTTTAGGAGAGAGCAAAGTCTGTAAGGGAAAGCAAAATCTTTAAAGGAAAGTAAAATCTGTAAGGGAAAGCAAAATCTGTGAGGGAAAGCAGTCTTTAGGAGAGAGCAAAATCTGCAAGGGGAAGCAAAATCTTTAGGAGAGAACAAAGTCTGTAAAGGAAAGCAAAATCTTTAAAGGAAAGAAATCTAAGGGAGAGCAAAATCTGTAAGGGAGAGCAAAATCTGTAAGGGAAAGCAAAATCTTTAGGAGAGAGCAAAGTCTGTAAGGGAAAGCAAAATCTTTAAAGGAAAGTAAAATCTGTAAGGGAAAGCAAAATCTTTAAAGGAAAGTAAAATCTGTAAGGGAAAGCAAAATCTGTGAGGGAAAGCAGTCTTTAGGAGAGAGCAAAATGTGCAAGGGGAAGTAAAATCTTTAGGAGAGAACAAAGTCTGTACGGGAGAGCAAAGTCTGTAAGGAAAAGCAAAATCTGTAAGGTAAAGCAAAATCTGTAAGGGAGAGCAAAATCTGTAAGGGAGAGCAAAATCTTTAGGAGAGAGCAAAGTCTGTAAGGGAAAGCAAAATCTTTAAAGGAAAGTAAAATCTGTAAGGGAAAGCAAAATCTGTAAGGGAAAGCAGTCTTTAGGAGAGAGCAAAATCTGCAAGGGGAAGCAAAATCTTTAGGAGAGAACAAAGTCTGTAAGGGAAAGCAAAATCTTTAAAGGAAAAGCAAAGTCTGTACGGGAGAGCAAAGTCTGTACGGGAGAGCAAAGTCTGTAAGGAAAAGCAAAGTCTGTAAGGAAAAGCAAAGTCTGTAAGGAAAAGCAAAATCTGTAAGGGAGAGCAAAATCTGTAAGGGAGAGCAAAGTCTTTAGGAGAGAGCAAAATCTGAAAGGGAAAGCAAAATCTGTACGGGAGAGCAAAGTCTGTACGGGAGAGCAAAGTCTGTACGGGAGAGCAAAGTTTGTACGGGAGAGCAAAGTCTGTAAGGAAAAGCAAAATCTGTAAGGTAAAGCAAAATCTGTAAGGGAGAGCAAAATCTGTAAGGGAGAGCAAAATCTGTAAGGGAGAGCAAAATCTGTAAGGGAAAGCAAAATCTTTAGGAGAGAGCAAAGTCTGTAAGGGAAAGCAAAATCTTTAAAGGAAAGTAAAATCTGTAAGGGAAAGCAAAATCTGTGAGGGAAAGCAGTCTTTAGGAGAGAGCAAAATCTGCAAGGGGAAGCAAAATCTTTAGGAGAGAACAAAGTCTGTAAAGGAAAGCAAAATCTTTAAAGGAAAGAAATCTGTAAGGTAAAGCAAAATCTGTAAGGGAGAGCAAAATCTGTAAGGGAAAGCAAAATCTTCAGGAGAGAGCAAAGTCTGTAAGGGAAAGCAAAATCTTTAAAGGAAAGTAAAATCTGTAAGGGAAAGCAAAATCTGAGGGAAAGCAAAATCTGTGAGGGAAAGCAGTCTTTAGGAGAGAGCAAAATCTGCAAGGGGAAGCAAAATCTTTAGGAGAGAACAAAGTCTGTAAGGGAAAGCAAAATCTTTAAAGGAAAGCAAAGTCTGTAAGGGAGAGCAAAATCTGTAAGGGAGAGCAAAATCTGTAAGGGAGAGCAAAATCTGTAAGGGAGAGCAAAATCTGTAAGGGAAAGCAGTCTTTAGGAGAGAGCAAAATCTGCAAGGGGAAGCAAAATCTTTAGGAGAAAACAAAGTCTGTAAGGGAAAGCAAAATCTTTAAAGGAAAGCAAAGTCTGTAAGGAAGAGCAAAGTCTGTAAGGGAAAGCAAAATCTTTAAAGGAAAGTAAAATCTGTAAGGGAAAGCAAAATCTGTAAGGGAAAGCAAAATCTTTAGGAGAGAGCAAAGTCTGCAAGGGGAAGCAAAATCTTTAGGAGAGAACAAAGTCTGTAAGGGAAAGCAAAATCTTTAAAGGAAAGCAAAGTCTGTAAGGGAGAGCAAAATCTGTAAGGGAGAGCAAAATCTGTAAGGGAAAGCAGTCTTTAGGAGAGAGCAAAATCTGCAAGGGGAAGCAAAATCTTTAGGAGAAAACAAAGTCTGTAAGGGAAAGCAAAATCTTTAAAGGAAAGCAAAGTCTGTAAGGAAGAGCAAAGTCTGTAAGGGAAAGCAAAATCTTTAAAGGAAAGTAAAATCTGTAAGGGAAAGCAAAATCTGTAAGGGAAAGCAAAATCTTTAGGAGAGAGCAAAGTCTGCAAGGGGAAGCAAAATCTTTAGGAGAGAACAAAGTCTGTAAGGGAAAGCAAAATCTGTAAGGGAAAGCAAAATCTTTAGGAGAGAGCAAAGTCTGTACGGGAGAGCAAAGTCTGTACGGGAGAGCAAAATCTTTAAAGGAAAGTAAAATCTGTAAGGGAAAGCAAAATCTGAGGGAAAGCAAAATCTGTGAGGGAAAGCAGTCTTTAGGAGAGAGCAAAATCTGCAAGGGGAAGCAAAATCTTTAGGAGAGAACAAAGTCTGTAAGGGAAAGCAAAATCTTTAAAGGAAAGCAAAGTCTGTAAGGGAGAGCAAAATCTGTAAGGGAGAGCAAAATCTGTAAGGGAGAGCAAAATCTGTAAGGGAAAGCAGTCTTTAGGAGAGAGCAAAATCTGCAAGGGGAAGCAAAATCTTTAGGAGAAAACAAAGTCTGTAAGGGAAAGCAAAATCTTTAAAGGAAAGCAAAGTCTGTAAGGAAGAGCAAAGTCTGTAAGGGAAAGCAAAATCTTTAAAGGAAAGTAAAATCTGTAAGGGAAAGCAAAATCTGTAAGGGAAAGCAAAATCTTTAGGAGAGAGCAAAGTCTGCAAGGGGAAGCAAAATCTTTAGGAGAGAACAAAGTCTGTAAGGGAAAGCAAAATCTGTAAGGGAAAGCAAAATCTTTAGGAGAGAGCAAAGTCTGTACGGGAGAGCAAAGTCTGTACGGGAGAGCAAAATCTGTAAGGTAAAGCAAAATCTGTAAGGTAAAGCAAAATCTGTAAGGTAAAGCAAAATCTGTAAGGTAAAGCAAAATCTGTAAGGGAAAGCAAAATCTGTAAGGGAGAGCAAAATCTGTAAGGGAGAGCAAAATCTGTAAGGGAGAGCAAAATCTGTAAGGGAAAGCAAAATCTTTAGGAGAGAGCAAAGTCTGTAAGGGAAAGCAAAATCTTTAAAGGAAAGTAAAATCTGTAAGGGAAAGCAAAATCTGTAAGGGAAAGCAGTCTTTAGGAGAGAGCAAAATCTGCAAGGGGAAGCAAAATCTTTAGGAGAGAACAAAGTCTGTAAGGGAAAGCAAAATCTTTAATGGAAAAGCAAAGTCTGTACGGGAGAGCAAAGTCTGTACGGGAGAGCAAAGTCTGTAAGGAAAAGCAAAGTCTGTAAGGAAAAGCAAAGTCTGTAAGGAAAAGCAAAGTCTGTAAGGAAAAGCAAAATCTGTAAGGGAGAGCAAAATCTGTAAGGGAGAGCAAAATCTGTAAGGGAGAGCAAAATCTGTAAGGGAGAGCAAAATCTGTAAGGGAAAGCAAAATCTGTAAGGGAAAGCAAAATCTGTAAGGGAAAGCAAAATCTGTAAGGGAAAGCAAAATCTTTAGGAGAGAGCAAAATCTGTACGGGAGAGCAAAGTCTGTTAGAGAGAGCAAAGTCTGTACGGGAGAGCAAAGTCTTTAGGAGAGAGCAAAATCTGAAAGGGAAAGCAAAATCTGTACGGGAGAGCAAAGTCTGTACGGGAGAGCAAAGTCTGTACGGGAGAGCAAAGTCTGTACGGGAGAGCAAAGTTTGTACGGGAGAGCAAAGTCTGTAAGGAAAAGCAAAATCTGTAAGGTAAAGCAAAATCTGTAAGGGAGAGCAAAATCTGTAAGGGAAAGCAAAATCTTTAGGAGAGAGCAAAGTCTGTAAGGGAAAGCAAAATCTTTAAAGGAAAGTAAAATCTGTAAGGGAAAGCAAAATCTGTGAGGGAAAGCAGTCTTTAGGAGAGAGCAAAATCTGCAAGGGGAAGCAAAATCTTTAGGAGAGAACAAAGTCTGTAAAGGAAAGCAAAATCTTTAAAGGAAAGAAATCTGTAAGGTAAAGCAAAATCTGTAAGGGAGAGCAAAATCTGTAAGGGAGAGCAAAATCTGTAAGGGAAAGCAAAATCTTCAGGAGAGAGCAAAGTCTGTAAGGGAAAGCAAAATCTTTAAAGGAAAGTAAAATCTGTAAGGGAAAGCAAAATCTGTGAGGGAAAGCAAAATCTGTGAGGGAAAGCAGTCTTTAGGAGAGAGCAAAATCTGCAAGGGGAAGCAAAATCTTTAGGAGAGAACAAAGTCTGTAAGGGAAAGCAAAATCTTTAAAGGAAAGCAAAGTCTGTAAGGGAGAGCAAAATCTGTAAGGGAGAGCAAAATCTGTAAGGGAGAGCAAAATCTGTAAGGGAGAGCAAAATCTGTAAGGGAAAGCAGTCTTTAGGAGAGAGCAAAATCTGCAAGGGGAAGCAAAATCTTTAGGAGAAAACAAAGTCTGTAAGGGAAAGCAAAATCTTTAAAGGAAAGCAAAGTCTGTAAGGAAGAGCAAAGTCTGTAAGGAAGAGCAAAGTCTGTAAGGGAAAGCAAAATCTTTAAAGGAAAGTAAAATCTGTAAGGGAAAGCAAAATCTGTAAGGGAAAGCAAAATCTGTAAGGGAAAGCAAAATCTGTAAGGGAAAGCAAAATCTGTAAGGGAAAGCAAAATCTGTAAGGGAAAGCAAAATCTGTAAGGGAAAGCAAAATCTGTAAGGGAAAGCAGTCTTTAGGAGAGAGCAAAGTCTGTAAGGAAAAGCAAAGTCTGTAAGGAAAAGCAAAGTCTGTAAGGTAAAGCAAAATCTGTAAGGGAGAGCAAAATCTGTAAGGGAAAGCAAAATCTTCAGGAGAGAGCAAAGTCTGTAAGGGAAAGCAAAATCTTTAAAGGAAAGTAAAATCTGTAAGGGAAAGCAAAATCTGTGAGGGAAAGCAAAATCTGTGAGGGAAAGCAAAATCTGTGAGGGAAAGCAGTCTTTAGGAGAGAGCAAAATCTGCAAGGGGAAGCAAAATCTTTAGGAGAGAACAAAGTCTGTAAGGGAAAGCAAAATCTTTAAAGGAAAGCAAAGTCTGTAAGGGAGAGCAAAATCTGTAAGGGAGAGCAAAATCTGTAAGGGAGAGCAAAATCTGTAAGGGAAAGCAGTCTTTAGGAGAGAGCAAAATCTGCAAGGGGAAGCAAAATCTTTAGGAGAAAACAAAGTCTGTAAGGGAAAGCAAAATCTTTAAAGGAAAGCAAAGTCTGTAAGGAAGAGCAAAGTCTGTAAGGGAAAGCAAAATCTTTAAAGGAAAGTAAAATCTGTAAGGGAAAGCAAAATCTGTAAGGGAAAGCAAAATCTGTAAGGGAAAGCAGTCTTTAGGAGAGAGCAAAGTCTGTAAGGGAAAGCAAAATCTGTAAGGGAAAGTAAAATCAGGAAGGGAATCGCCAACCCTGTTAGCAAGGGAATCGAGGAAAATCTCTTAGTAAGGAAGCCAAGTAAAATCTGCTAATAAGGGAGCCAAGTCTGTTGGTAAGAGGGTCGAGCGATGTCGGGAAGCAAATCGACAAACTTAGGACGACGAGGGAAGTTAATCGACAAAGTTAGGAAGGCAAGGGAAGTTAATCGACAAAGTTAGGACGTCAAGGGAAATAAATCGACGACGAAGGGCAAGATAAAAAGTACGACGGGGAAGGGGGCAAGATAAAAAGTACGACGGGGAAGGGGGCAAGATAAAAAGTACGACGGGGAAGGGGGCAAGATAAAAAGTACGACGGGGAAGGGCAAGCAAAAAAATTTGACAAATAAGTGCGGCGGTAATGTGCGGCGGTAATGTGCGGCGGTAATGTGCGGCGGTAATGTGCGGCGGTGCCGCTGCTGATGATGGTGGTGGTGGTGGTGGTGCCGCTGCTGATGACGATGGTGGTGGTGGTGGTGGTGCCGCTGCTGATGACGATGGTGGTGGTGGTGCCGCTGCTGATGACGATGGTGGTGGTGGTGCCGCTGCTGATGACGATGGTGGTGGTGGTGCCGCTGATGGTGGTGGTACAGGGGATTCTTGCGTTCGGAAGAGTCGTCGGCAAAATCCGCCGAATGGTATCGGAACTGTGTAGGTAGGTAGGCAAATTTGAACCACCTCAAGGGTAGCATGGCGATTGAACCACGAGAACAAATACCGTCAGGAATAAAATGAGAAACCTAATGGGCCCCTGTGAACCAGTCGAACCACCCACCCAACGACACCCAGCTACTCGCCACCCTTGCTGTATTTCCATTTGCCACCCCTTCGTATGTCGCGCAACGATTTTACAATAATTTAGTATCGCCTATCGAGCACAGTGACCGATATCGAATAAAAAATAACGACCCCCCATTCGGAATGGCGAAGCATTCGATAGTCGTCCTCTTCTTTCAACTGTTGCCTACCTGCTGAAGCGCCTCTTCTTCTTTCTTCAAAAATAAACACGACCAACTTGCTTTTGCAAGAAATAGCTTTCTTTTTTTTTTACAATTTCGCATCGTTACATTTCAACAAAGATATCCTTAGCCTGATGATACGTACGACTACGTGTATACTCGACGTCGTATATTCTTTGGGATCATGGATGATGGACTTGAACCACATTCCATTTATTGACCAAATTCGTAACAACGAATAAGTTCGTATAGATTTACACGAGTTACATAAAGAAATGCCTTACGCCGCTTTCGAAACGAACGATCCGAATATTAACGACGCTTTTCGGATATACCACACGCTTTCTTCTAACGTTTAACGACTTGCTTCTAATTCGCAGAGACACGACTAGCGATGGAATCTCGAACGTATCGATCCAATATTTGTCCAGAAAAACGAAAGTCTTGGAAAGCTGTAGAAAAATTCAAACTCTTGGAAATAATCTTTCGCGCGTGTTCGAATCCTGGATATATCGTACGAGTATTGCGGTGAGAAACGGGTATAATAATATCGACGGCTCCCGCTCTTGGAAATCTTCGGAGCTTCGAATGTTGAATGTATCGCGAAACAACGCGCGGTTATATGTCGTATCGGCATTGGAATGAGAAATTAGATTTAAAATTATTACGTTAGAAGATTTCTAATTACACCGATTTATACAATAAGAAAGTATACCTCGCTTATCGGAGAAAATACTTTTATTTCGACCGAACGAGTATTATTACCGAATATCCTAATTTATCAAAATTCTCCGTTGCCCTGCAGCTTCCGTTCCTGATGCGACAGTTTTCTCCGAAGCAGGGACACCGCGTTCTTAGTAGCGAAAGAAATTTGAAACGTCGCGTAATGAGACTTCCAAGACCTTCTCGCGATTTCCTACAACATGCCCCACCCTTCCTTCCTCCCTCGCACTCTGCCGGACTTAACGATATCATTCGCTTATGAACTAGGGGGACAGGGATAGACCTGAAAATCCTGTTCTAAAACGGTTATTAGACATTCTCTAACGGGCTAAATACGACCCAACCCCGCGAAACGATTCGAAAATTCCACGACTAAAAACCCTCGGGCGTTCCCGTCGTCGAGGCGTCTTTGTAAAATGCAAAACTTAGGTTCATTCTTGCTGCCACGACTTCGAAAACTACCCGTCGCGAATCGTCTTCTTGTACATTGGATTCGCGTGTCAAAAACACGATTCTCTTCTTATGTAATCGTCGTCGATCCGATTATTTGACCATTAAGAAATTCCAAAAATATTCACGTTTTATCAGCTTAAGGGTGTGCCGAGAATTTTCTCCTTTACTGTGTCCGAGATTGAAAGAATATCCGATTTACTTTTCGTTACAATTATCTCCGGTACGCTCTTTTATTTTGATATTACTGCGATATTTTTAAAAGCGTAGTACAAGAAGACCTAGCCTGATCTAATACGTAAAACGCTCGAATAAAGTTACTACTCGCGAGTATAGTTGCCTATACCCATGGTCACTGTGCTTAACGTTAACGACTATACGCAATTATTACGCGTCCAGTCGTCGGTGCCGTTTCGGACCTTTCGTCCTACGGCATGGTCGAGCGACTGGAACGATTTAATTTAAAAAAGGCCCCTCTACCTGGGGTACTCACGGTTCGGCCGGACACGCGACACCTGGGTCGATGATAGCCTCCGCCGTCGACGTTGCCATCAGGGGTGCGAGCGTTGCAGCAACCTGTTGAAGCGAACACCGTTGTTAGCAACTTGTTGCAGCCGTTTCGAGAAAGGAATATTAACCAACCGTGAACGTATTTCTGCTGCTACTGACGACTGCGCCACTGTCCGATCCACGATGATAGAAATCCATCCGGGGTGCGGCCACTCTGTGTACAGACGTACGAACTTATTCTCACCGTTAAGGCCGGATAATCGAAATTCGACCTTACCGAACCTATCGAAATACAACCAGTGGTTATTTACAAATTCCATCTATTGATGCTACATAGTACAAATTATTCTTCTAATATTACCGTCATTTTTACCAGTATATATTAATATCTTACTCCGAATATCCTTACAGGATTCTCCGTAATATGCAATCTGATAAGGAAAATGTTTTTAGCGACGATTATCCGGTGATTCGTCTCGCGATCTTACTCTTTCATCCACGATAAGGCGCTCTCGGAATGTGATACCTAGGATAAAGATGATACGAAGGAAAATAATAATAGAAACAATAACGGATATATCGTTGAAATTAACTCACGTGTCGTTCCGCCGTGTGTCCAATGTGGTCCAGGATTATAGCAGTACAGCATCTGCGTAATGATGACGTGCGACACTTTTACTTGTTACTCCTTACGGACGAGGTATTCCACGGACTATCGTCGATCGAACGAATACGTACGCTGCACCAATTCTGCCGAACCAAGAAAACCGTTCAAAGTAAGTTCCAGCGATGCTTGCTCTTCTTATACGATGGATGGACCTTGTGAAATTACCTTCTATTGCTTCGTGTTGGTCTACGTATTACATACGGCTGCGACGCGCTCCCAGGCAATCGGCTGGGATTCCGTGCGGTATGTTTTGAACCGCGCGTCGTTCGGAAAGCTTGTAGCACAGAGTAGCACGAGCGTTGAAAAGACGTCTCTTGCAACGGACGTTGCGTGAAGTTGCAGTGCCTTGCATGGGTGCAGTCGCATTGGCCACTGGACTGTTACCGTGCCGGGCAACGTAACATTGGGTCGAGTTGCATCGGCTCGTGTGAGAGCAACCGCATTGGCCGATGTGGCAGCTCTCATGCGAGTCGATGTAACAGCGGGGCAGGTTGCATCGACTGGTACGAGAGCGGTCCCAATGGCCGATGTGGCCGCTCTCGTACCAGTCGATGTAACATTAGGTCGAGTTGCATTGGCTCGCGTGAGAGCAGCCGCATTGGCCGATGCGGGAGCTCTCATGCGAGTCGATGTAACAGCGGGGCAGGGTTGCATTGGCTGGCACGAGAGCGGTCCCACTGGCCGATGTAGCTGCTCTCGTACCAGTCGATGTAACATTAGGTCGAGTTGCATTGGCTCGCGTGAGAGCAGTCGCATTGGCCGATGCGAAAGCTCTCGTGCGAGTCGACGTAAGCTGGGTCAGGTTGCATTGCCTTGCGTGTCAGCGATCGCATTGGCCGATGTGACTGCTAACATGCGAGACCATGTAACCCGCCGAACCAACGTCGATTGCAAGGGACGTCGTTTCAAAGCCCCTGCTATCCCAGGCTAAAAGGTTGCCGAATTCGCCTGGAGAAACACTACCGAATGAATTCAAGAAAGATGCAGTTCCATTCGAAAGAACGATTAGGGTATCTCGCTACGTAGTGAAGAAAATTTCTCTTTCATCCGAAGAGACGCGTTTACCACTTGAATCATGCGATTCTCATACAACAGACTTTTCTCATTTCCCGTGCGCTGAAAAGAAAAGGTTGTCCACGGTCACCGCGGACATCCTGTATATAGACCTTTATACACGAAGGACCTATATTGTTCGCATACTGCGAAAAGTTTAGAGAAAATACATACCGGAAACGTTCCGAGAACCCTTGTTTAACGGCGTACGACGAACCTTGTTGAACGGAAGACGTCCCGCTGGAAGAATCCTTGTCAATTGTGTTTCGGTGTGCCGCAGTCGTACTTCTTTCCGCTTCGAATATTTGCACCATTCACCGAGCACTTTGAACAGATTAATACACCCTTACACTGAAATCAATATCACAAGTACACCATAAATTCCATTGATAAAGTTAGAATCCGCGAGAGAAAGAATGTCGAACGAACCTGTGTACCGATACGCCACAAAACAGTCGAACAAAGGAATGGTATACCGCACGAGGTCCTCCAGCAATTGCGTTTCAGCGTGCCGCAGTCGTAATTCTTGCTGCTCGGAATAATTGCACGATTCGTCGAGCACTTCCCACCGATTAATACACCCTTACACTGAAACCAACGTCACAAGTACACCATAAATTCCACTGATAAAGTTAGAATCCGCGAGAGAAAGAACGTCGAACGAACCTGTGGACCGATACGCCACAAAGGACATTCGAACAAAGGAATAGTACCGCACGAGGTCCCCCAGCAATTGCGTCTCGGCGTGGCGCAGTCGCCATTCCCGCAAACGGAATATTTGCACGAATCGCCTAGAACTTTGCATCGATTAATACACCCTTACGCTGAAATCAATATCACAAGTACACCATAAATTCCACTGATAAAGTTAGAATCCGCGAAAGAAAAAATATCGAACGAACCTGTGTACCGATACGCCACAAAACAGTCGAACAAAGGGATGGTATACCACACGAGGTCCTCCAGCAATTGCGTTTCGGTGTGCCGCAGTCGTACTTCTTGCCGCTTCGAATATTTGCACCATTCACCGAGCACTTTGAACAGATTAATACACCCTTACGCTGAAATCAATGTCACAAGTACACCATAAATTCCACTGATAAAGTTAGAATCCGCGAAAGAAAGAATGTCGAACGAGCCTGTGGACCGATACGCCACAAAGGACATTCGAACAAAGGAATAGTACCGCACGAGGTCCCCCAGCAATTGCGTCTCGGCGTGACGCAGTCGCGATTCTCGCAGCCGGAATATTTGCACGAGTCACTTAGAACTTTGCATCGATTAATACACCCTTCCGCTGAATCCAACGTATGTCACGAGTACACCGCAAATTCCATTGACGAAGTTAGAATCCGCGAAAAAAAAATGTCGAACGAACCTATGTACTGATACGCCACGAAAGATATGCGAACAAAGGAATCGTACCACGCGAGGTCCCCCAGCAATTGCGTCTCGGCGTGGCGCAGTCGCGATTCTCGCAGCCGGAATATTTGCACGAATCGCCTAGCACTTTGCATCGATTAATACACCCTTGCGCTGAAACCAACGTATGTCACGAGTACACCATAATTTCCATTGATGAAGTTAAAATCCGCGAAAGAAAAAATGTCGAACGAACCTATGTACTGATACGCCACAAAAAATATTCGAACAAAGAGATGGTACCGCACGAGGTCCGGTAACGGAAAGCAACGTATGATACAAGTACATCACAAATTCCATTGACGAAGTTGGAATCCGCGAAAGAAAGAATGTCGAACGAACCTGTGTACGGATACGCTGCAAAACAGTCGAACAAAGGGATGCTACCGCACGAGGTTCTCCATCAATTGCGTTTCAACGTGCCGCAGTCATAATTCTCGCCGTTCGAAACATTTGCACGATTCACCGAGCACTTTGCACCGATTAATACAACGCACTTACGCTTAAACCAACACATCACCTGGATACGACAGACGCCGTCGATAAATTTAGAATTGGCGAGAGAGAAAATCGCGTCGAACGAACGCGTGGACTGACACGCTTCGAATACGCTTCGAACAAAGGAATTGGGGAGGTGGTAAAGAGGACCCAGCGACCTAGCACCTTGGGCGGTTCCGCACGCGCCGAGCGTTAAGGCATACATGGAGCCGTCTAGCGATCTAGTCGCGCGACATGTTCAGCTTCACATCTGTACTTATAATATTTTATTTTACGATTTGTCACACTCGTCCTACTTGCCTATTGCACACTATTTGAGTACTTTGTAGACGTAGGAAAAATAAGAGTAGCAAACGCGTCACGTTTTAGGGAAATGTTAGTATGTAATAAAAATGGAAAAGTACTGCTATATTCATACGATTCGTAACCCGATTCGTAACTTGTTACCGCAATTGAAGCCCGATAATGAACATTCAAGACCATTTAAAAAAAAGTATTAATAGACTATGAAGATTCCACCGACGAGATAGTACTAAAGACTGCCCCACCTTATGGGAGTTCCCGTACTAGAAACATTCGCTGTTTTCTTACGCACTCTAGAATATATTACGGGTAAAATAAGAAACAGAAACTGAATTGCGGAAAATACCTCATCGGTATAAGGTCATACTAAAATAATTTACCCTACGATTTGCCTTATTTAAAATCCTTATTTGGCAATTTCCCTAACAAGACTCCGAACGAGGCTATATTTGGACAGATTTTAACTACCAAAAATTTACTGTTATACTAATTAACGAGTAGTAAAACTGATTATACTGCTACAAAATTCCATTACAGACTAAAACATGTCCCGATTCATTCGTCACATGTCGGATACATGTAACGCGCAGCCAATTAGCTCAATTATTCGCTGTATAGTAATTAACACTAGTTTTACGGACCTTTTTGTCTGTCTATTCTTTAGGAAGCAGGTATATCATATACAGGTGTTTGCGATTACAAAGTCCTGGAGAGAAATGAACTACGATGGGTGTAGACGTTATTACACCCATCAAAGTTAATATAATGTACTTAAAAGTAATGTTTGTTTCTTCTATAACTTTAAATTGACGCTTTCCGTAAACCTAATGTTAATCTCATCTTGTTCGATTTATCCAATAGTACAAAGACTCGAGTAATGATTATACAGCGAATAATTGATTGCCCAGGTCTCACCACGTGGAGGTTGCTGCGATGGAGACCCACCCTACCCACGCTTAATCCACGTCCCACCCTATGTTTTCGAAAAAACTAAACCTGCTCCTTTTGTTGTAAGTTTGCAAAGCGTTCGTTAATGAAATGCCCTGCAAGTCAGACAGCAAGAGGAGGCCTTAGAAGATTCTCATATCCAAGCAAAATCGAAAGATTGCAAGACGGATACAGGAATCAAAAACCCTTAACTTAACAATTAACTTAACTTACGTGGGACACAATCGCACTACAGTACGCCTCCACCATTATTCTGATGGAGAATGGGTGTAGATTAGTACTCGTGCATTCTTCGAAATTAAATATGTTCTTCATAATCGATCCAAATGGCTTGAATCTGTACAAAAAGATCGAAAGACTACTGTACATATACCCTGCTCTGGTCGTTTTGAAGAAATAGATTTCCCAAGTGTTAGGATTTTCAAAGTTACAAAGAAAATAGCGAGAGCCATTCTCATTATTTTATAACTATGAAAATTCCGATTCTTTTCAGAGCGACGAAAAAGGTGTAACCAATACTTTCTACACCCACTGCATTTAAATAAAAAAAAAAAGCGAACAACGATGCCTGGCTGTACTTTGAAGCGCGAGTGTCCCGTAGCGTAAATCTGCTTAATAGCTAAGCAAACGCGCTTAATTACTATACGCTTAACTAATCTTAACGATAACGTGCCTACTCGGGCACTGCAGTGGCTAACACTGCTGATGTCTTACAGACTAATATCTTAGACTAAAAACGTGTGTTCTACTTAATATTAGAACTTAACAGCTACGCATCCTTATCTTAAAGATAACTTAACAGCTATTAATAACATCCTCCCTAAGCTACTCGATTAAAGACTTAGATCTAAATATCCTGCCTATACGTATAAAAATCTAACAGATACTTTCCCATACACATACGTGTACATCATTACACTTCTGATCGTTTAGCGCTATCTCATCGTTTCTTGAAACACACTGAAACTCACGCGAAAAAGGAGTTGTTAAAACCTACCTATGTACAATATCTAAAAATGTTAAAAGTCCTGCCTAGCTAAAGATCTAATGGTTTCGTTTCGTGTAAAGCCTGCCTATGCAACAATCGATTGTTTTCGTTCAAATAAATCCTACCTACGTAATGAGCTAAACATTTGTTCGATTTATAGTTGGGCCTACCTAAATGATCTTTTCAATAAAATGGAAAACAGGGGCTGGGTCGGAGTGAGAAGGGGCTGTACTATATGTACGTAATTACCATGAATCCCCTTCCTTTTGAGTGCCTATCAGTTGATTATCTTGAAGTTTCTGAAACAGATACTATATCGAAATGGTTAACAATACTTCATACAAAATAAGTTTTCAAACCTTGAAACACACTGAAACTCACGCGAAAAGAAATTGTTAAACCCTACCTACGCAAAAGTCTAAGAATTTTGTAAACCCAAACACATCCTACCTATATAATGAGCTAAACATTTGTTCAATTTATAATTGGGCCTACCTAAATGGTATCTGTAATAAAATGGGGTTGGGGCGGGGCTGGGAGGAGGGGGGATGTATGAAATAAACCTGAATCCTCTTCTTTGACGACCAAATCATTACCTTGAAGATTCTGAAACAGACACTAACTCGAAATGGTTAATAACGTTTCATAAAAAGTACGTTTTCAAACCTTGGACATTGGATCGATGAGGCTCAGATTATGTTCCATAATTTCTATCCATCTTTTAGTAATAATCCTTGATTGCCATGGTATATTATACTTTCCAACCTTTGACGTACTCATATTTCCTTGAAATACTTGGTATTTTATTTAGAATAATTGCTGTCACCAGCGGATCTGTAACAGTCTCGTGTACCAGATTAGTAGTCTTCCCACCCCACCCACAGAAAAAAAATAAAGAAAAATTGCAGGTAGAAGAATATCATGTTTGAAGCAGAACAATCATGTTACATGGACATTTTAATAATTAGACTGCGGACTTTTATGCATTTATAGAAAATAGAAAGGTGCAACATTCCACAGGATGCACACTTAATATGAATAAATATACAATTTATTATACATTAAATTCACTAAATTGTATATTTATGCTAGTATACTCGTATATTTATATGTACAATTTATTAATTAATATACATCGAATCGCAACTCGCAATTTACTATTCAAATTATGCAGCGCTTTATAATACCTGGTAGGTGAAACAATGCCCTACCAAAGCACTGCTCTTTTTCACCGCATTACCAAAAATATGAATTTGCACGAAAATCCGCAGTCTATGAATAACAATATGACATATGAATAATTCTTAGTAGCCTTCCCAGCCCACCCCTAGAAAAAAAAAGAAAAATAAATTGCAAATGAACGAAGATCATATTTAAAGCAGAACACAATCATTTCACATCGACATTTTAATAATTAGACTGCGGACTTTTATGCATTTATAGAAAATTGAAAGGTGCAACATTCCACAGGATGCACGTAATATGAATAAATATACAATTTATTATTCAATAAATTCAATAAATTGTACATTTATACTAGTATACTTGAATATATATGTATACAATTTATTATTCAATAAATTCTATACTTATAATCGCAACTCGCAATTTATTATTCAAATTATGCAGCGGTTTATAATACCTGGTAGGTGAAACAATTCCCTACCAATGCTCTGCTTTTTTTACTGCATTACGAAAAATATGAATTTGCACGAAAATCCGCAGTCTATGAATAACAATATGGCAAATGAGTAATTGGATTTTGGCCAAGGTGATACTTTCCTTCACTACCTTTTTCAGCATCATCAATATTTTAATGGTTGATTGCCATGGTATATTATACTTTCCAACCTTTGACGTACTCATATTTCGTTGAAGTACTTGGTATTTTATTGAGAATAATTGGTATCATCTGTGAATCTGTAACAATCTCATACACTGGATTAGTAGTCTTCCCAACCCACACTCAGAAAAAAAATAAAGAATAATTGCAGCTAGAAGAAGATCGTATTTGTAGCAGAACAATCATGTTACATGGACATTTTAATAATTAGACTGCGGACTTTTATGCATTTATAGAAAATTGAAAGGTGCAACATTCCACAGGATGCACACTTGATATGAATAAATATACAATTTATTATACATTAAATTCACTAAATTGTATATTTATGCTAGTATACTCGTATATTTATATGTACAATTTATTAATTAATATACATCGAATCGCAACTCGCAATTTACTATTCAAATTATGCAGCGCTTTATAATACCTGGTAGGTGAAACAATGCCCTACCAAAGCACTGCTCTTTTTCACCGCATTACCAAAAATATGAATTTGCACGAAAATCCGCAGTCTATAAATAACAATATGACAAATGAATAATTCTTAGTAGTCTTCCCAGCCCACCCTTAGAAGAAAAAAAAGAAAAAGAAATTGCAAATGAACGAAGATCATATTTAAAGCAGAACACAATCATTTCACATCGACATTTTAATAATTTGATTGCGGACTTTTATGCATTTATAGAAAATTGAAAGGTGCAACATTCCACAGGATGCACACTTAATATGAATAAATATACAATTTATTATTCAATGAATTCAATAAATTGTATATTTATGCTAGTATACTCATATATATATTTATATATACAATTTATTATTCAATAAATTTATTATTCAATAAATTGTATACATCTAATCGCAACCCGCAATTTATTATTCAAATTATGCAGCGCTTTATAATACCTGGTAGGTGAAACAATGCCTTACCAATGCTCTGCTTTTTTGACTGCATTACCAAAAATATGAGTTTGCACGAAAATCCGCAATCTATGAATAACAATACGGCAAATGAATAATTGGATTTTGGTAAAGGTGATACTTTCCTTCACTACCTTTATCAGCATCATCGATGTTTTAATGCTTGATTGCCATGGTATATTATACTTTCCAACCTTTGACGTACTCATATTTCCTTGAAGTACTTGGTATTTTATTTAGAATAATTGGTATCACCTGTGAATCTGTAACAATCTCATACACTGGATTAGTAGTCTTCCCACCCCACCCACAGAAAAAAAATAAAGAAAAATTGCAGGTAGAAGAATATCATGTTTGAAGCAGAACAATCATGTTACATGGACATTTTAATAATTAGACTGCGGACTTTTATGCATTTATAGAAAATAGAAAGGTGCAACATTCCACAGGATGCACACTTGATATGAATAAATATACAATTTATTATACATTAAATTCACTAAATTGTATATTTATGCTAGTATACTCGTATATTTATATGTACAATTTATTAATTAATATACATCGAATCGCAACTCGCAATTTACTATTCAAATTATGCAGCGCTTTATAATACCTGGTAGGAGAAACAATGCCCTACCAAAGCACTGCTCTTTTTCACCGCATTACCAAAAATATGAATTTGCACGAAAATCCGCAGTCTATGAATAACAATATGACAAATGAATAATTCTTAGTAGTCTTCCGAGCCCACCCTTAGAAAAAAAAAGAAAAATAAATTGCAAATGAACGAAGATCATATTTAAAGCAGAACACAATCATTTCACATCGACATTTTAATAATTAGACTGCGGACTTTTATGCATTTATAGAAAATTGAAAGGTGCAACATTCCACAGGATGCACGTAATATGAATAAATATACAATTTATTATTCAATAAATTCAATAAATTGTACATTTATACTAGTATACTTGAATATATATGTATACAATTTATTATTCAATAAATTCTATACTTATAATCGCAACTCGCAATTTATTATTCAAATTATGCAGCGGTTTATAATACCTGGTAGGTGAAACAATTCCCTACCAATGCTCTGCTTTTTTTACTGCATTACGAAAAATATGAATTTGCACGAAAATCCACAGTCTATGAATAACAATATGGCAAATGAGTAATTGGATTTTGGCCAAGGTGATACTTTCCTTCACTACCTTCTTCAGCATCATCAATATTTTAATGGTTGATTGCCATGGTATATTATACTTTCCAACCTTTGACGTACTCATATTTCGTTGAAGTACTTGGTATTTTATTGAGAATAATTGGTATCATCTGTGAATCTGTAACAATCTCATACACTGGATTAGTAGTCTTCCCAACCCACACTCAGAAAAAAAATAAAGAATAATTGCAGCTAGAAGAAGATCGTATTTGTAGCAGAACAATCATTTTACATCGACATTTTAATAATTAGACAGCGGACTTTTATGCATTTATAGAAAATTGAAAGGTGCAACATTCCACAGGATGCACACTTAATATGAATAAATATACAATTTATTATACATTAAATTCACTAAATTGTATATTTATGCTAGTATACTCGTATATTTATATGTACAATTTATTAATTAATATACATCGAATCGCAACTCGCAATTTACTATTCAAATTATGCAGCGCTTTATAATACCTGGTAGGTGAAACAATGCCCTACCAAAGCACTGCTCTTTTTCACCGCATTACCAAAAATATGAATTTGCACGAAAATCCGCAGTCTATAAATAACAATATGACAAATGAATAATTCTTAGTAGTCTTCCCAGCCCACCCTTAGAAGAAAAAAAAGAAAAAGAAATTGCAAATGAATGAAGATCATATTTAAAGCAGAACACAATCATTTCACATCGACATTTTAATAATTTGATTGCGGACTTTTATGCATTTATAGAAAATTGAAAGGTGCAACATTCCACAGGATGCACACTTAATATGAATAAATATACAATTTATTATTCAATGAATTCAATAAATTGTATATTTATGCTAGTATACTCATATATATATTTATATATACAATTTATTATTCAATAAATTTATTATTCAATAAATTGTATACATCTAATCGCAACCCGCAATTTATTATTCAAATTATGCAGCGCTTTATAATACCTGGTAGGTGAAACAATGCCTTACCAATGCTCTGCTTTTTTGACTGCATTACCAAAAATATGAGTTTGCACGAAAATCCGCAATCTATGAATAACAATATGGCAAATGAATAATTGGATTTTGGTAAAGGTGATACTTTCCTTCACTACCTTTATCAGCATCATCGATGTTTTAATGCTTGATTGCCATGGTATATTATACTTTCCAACCTTTGACGTACTCATATTTCCTTGAAGTACTTGGTATTTTATTTAGAATAATTGGTATCACCTGTGAATCTGTAACAATCTCATACACTGGATTAGTAGTCTTCCCAACCCACACTCAGAAAAAAAATAAAGAATAATTGCAGCTAGAAGAAGATCGTATTTGTAGCAGAACAATCATTTCACATCGACATTTTAATAATTTGATTGCGGACTTTTATGCATTTATAGAAAATTGAAAGGTGCAACATTCCACAGGATGCACACTTAATATGAATAAATATACAATTTATTATACATTAAATTCACTAAATTGTATATTTATGCTAGTATACTCGTATATTTATATGTACAATTTATTAATTAATATACATCGAATCGCAACTCGCAATTTACTATTCAAATTATGCAGCGCTTTGTAATACCTGGTAGGTGAAACAATGCCTTACCAATGCTCTGCTTTTTTGACTGCATTACCAAAAATATGAGTTTGCACGAAAATCCGCAATCTATGAATAACAATACGGCAAATGAATAATTGGATTTTGGTAAAGGTGATACTTTCCTTCACTACCTTTATCAGCATCATCGATGTTTTAATGCTTGATTGCCATGGTATATTATACTTTCCAACCTTTGACGTACTCATATTTCCTTGAAGTACTTGGTATTTTATTGAGAATAATTGGTATCACCTGTGAATCTGTAACAACCTCATACACTGGATTAGTAGTCTTCCCACCCCACCCACAAAAAAAAATAAAGAAAAATTGCAGGTAGAAGAATATCATGTTTGAAGCAGAACAATCATGTTACATGGACATTTTAATAATTAGACTGCGGACTTTTATGCATTTATAGAAAATAGAAAGGTGCAAC
>JALHAQ010000158.1:0-23368 GCA_023838395.1 Holcopasites calliopsidis
ATCCGGGGGCGGCGGGGGCGGTTAGGATAGATCTGGGAGCTACTGAGAGGTCAGAATAGACCCGGAAGGCCACTGCGAGGTTCGGATGGATCGGGGTGGCGGCTGGAAAATTCGGAAGGATCTGGGGACGGTGTGTAGGTGCGTATGGGGTGGGTACATTGGAATTAACCTCGCGCGCGCGCGCGCGCGCGACTACATAAAAATTACCCTCGCGCGCGCGCGCGTGTACGCATAGCCTCGCGCGCCTATGCGATGAAGCTAGCCTCGCGCGCGCATACATGCGACAGTACAAACCCCGTGCGCAATACAGAAAATGTGCTACTAATGCAGCCGCGGAGACTGTCGCTGCTTACGTGAGACTAACCTCGTCGCTTTGACATAACTAACCTAAGCTAATTGCAAGCACGACGCATGTGCTTATTGGCAAATATCGACAAATGAATGCATTATCGCCTTACGTTAAGTACTATTCGATAGTGTGTGCCCTTATATAGTTCCTGTAAGAATCGGAAATATCAAGGTATGTTATATTAAGTATGTGTAGCACAAGAATGCAATAGGGTTACCTGCTCTTAGGACTAATACTTTAGGCTTGCACGTCAAAGGATAGTGATAGTGGAATAGGAGAGACAAAGGACCAATGATTCGATAGCAGAAAGCAAAATCGCAACGTAGGATAGCCAAGCGAAATCGTGAAATAGCATGGCCAATCAAAATCGTGAAGACTAATGGTCAATCAGAATCGTGAAGTAGAGTTAATAGTTAAAATCGCAAAGTAGATTGACTAAGTAGAAGCGAGAACTAAATTCATTAAGAGCGAAGACTAAATTCAATAAGTATAAGCGAAGACTAAATTCAATAAGTATAAGCGAAGACTAAATTCAATAAGTATAAGCGAAGACTAAATTCAATAAGTATAAGCGAAGACTAAATTCAATAAGTATAAGCGAAGACTAAATTCAATAAGTAAAAGCGAAGACTAAATTCAATAAGTAAAAGCGAAGACTAAATTCAATAAGTATAAGCGCAGACTAAATTCAATAAGTATAAGCGAAGACTAAATTCAATAAGTATAAGCGAAGACTAAATTCAATAAGTATAAGCGAAGACTAAATTCAATAAGTATAAGCGAAGACTAAATTCAATAAGTATAAGCGAAGACTAAATTCAAGAAGTAAAATCGCAAACTAAATTCAAGAAGTAAAATCGCAAACTAAATTCAAGAAGTAAAATCGCAAACTAAATTCAAGAAGTAAAATCGCAAACTAAATTCAAGAAGTAAAATCGCAAACTAAATTCAAGAAGTAAAATCGCAAAATAAATTCAAGAAGTAAAACCGAAAACTAAATTCAAGAAGTAAAACCGAAAACTAAATTCAAGTAAAATCGCAAACTAAATTCAAGAAGTAAAACCGAAAACTAAATTCAAGTAAAATCGCAAACTAAATTCAAGAAGTAAAACCGAAAACTAAATTCAAGTAAAATCGCAAACTAAATTCAAGAAGTAAAACCAAAAACTAAATTCAAGTAAAATCGCAAACTAAATTCAAGAAGTAAAACCGAAAACTAAATTCAAGTAAAATCGCAAACTAAATTCAAGAAGTAAAATCGCAAACTAAATTCAAGTATAAGCGAAAACTAAATTCAATAAGTAAAATCGCAAACTAAATTCAAGAAGTAAAATCGCAAACTAAATTCAAGAAGTAAAATCGCAAACTAAATTCAAGAAATAAAATCGCAAACTAAATTCAAGAAGTAAAATCGCAAACTAAATTCAAGAAGTAAAATCGCAAACTAAATTCAAGAAGTAAAATCGCAAACTAAATTCAAGAAGTAAAATCGCAAACTAAATTCAAGTAAAAGCGAAAACTAAATTCAAGTAAAAGCGAAAACTAAATTCAATAAGTAAAATCGCGAACTAAATTCAGTAAGTAAAATCATAACTCTAAACAAAAATCGCGAAGTAAACTTACCAAGTAAAACCATGGAGTGACCACACGAAATCCCGAAGTAGACTTACCAAGTAGAATCGTAGAGTGACAACACAAAACGCCGAAGCAGGTTGACCATTTAAAATCTCGAAGCGGAGTAACAAAGTACAATCGCAAATTACATTGACCAAGTGAGAGCACGAATTAGTTTGACCAAGTGAGAGCACGAATTAGTTTGACCAAGTGAGAGCACGAATTAGTTTGACCAAGTAAAATCACGAACTAGATTCATTAAGCAAAATAACGAATTAGATTCATTAAGCAAAATAACGAATTAGATTCATTAAGCAAAATAACGAATTAGATTCATTAAGCAAAATCACGAATTAGATTCATTAAGCAAAATCACGAATTAGATTGACCAAGCAAAATCACGAATTAGATTGACCAAGCAAAATCACGAATTAGATTGACCAAGCAAAATCACGAATTAGATTGACCAAGCAAAATCACGAATTAGATTGACCAAGTAAAATCGCGAATAAATCCAACGAAATCCTGAAGTGAACAAGTAATATCGCCAAATAGAGTGAGTAAGCAAAATCGCAAATGAGTCCAAACAAAAAGTACAAGAAGAGAAAGCAAAATCTGTAAGGGAGAGCAAAGTCTGTAAGGAAAAGCAAAGTCTGTAGGAGAGAGCAAAATCTGTAAGGGAGAGCAAAATCTGTAAGGGAGAGCAAAATCTGTAAGGGAGAGCAAAGTCTGTAAGGGAGAGCAAAGTCTGTAAGGGAGAGCAAAGTCTGTAAGGGAGAGCAAAGTCTGTAAGGGAGAGCAAAGTCTGTAAGGGAGAGCAAAGTCTGTAAGGGAAAGCAAAATCTTTAAGGGAAAGCAAAATCTTTAAAGGAAAGTAAAATCTTTAAAGGAAAGTAAAATCTGTAAGGGAAAGCAAAATCTGTAAGGGAAAGCAAAATCTGTAAGGTAAAGCAAAATCTGTAAGGTAAAGCAAAATCTGTAAGGGAGAGCAAAATCTGTAAGGGAAAGCAAAATCTTTAGGAGAGAGCAAAGTCTGTAAGGGAAAGCAAAATCTTTAAAGGAAAGTAAAATCTGTAAGGGAAAGCAAAATCTGTAAGGGAAAGCAAAATCTGTGAGGGAAAGCAGTCTTTAGGAGAGAGCAAAATCTGCAAGGGGAAGCAAAATCTTTAGGAGAGAACAAAGTCTGTAAAGGAAAGCAAAATCTTTAAAGGAAAGAAATCTAAGGTAAAGCAAAATCTGTAAGGGAGAGCAAAATCTGTAAGGGAAAGCAAAATCTTTAGGAGAGAGCAAAGTCTGTAAGGGAGAGCAAAATCCTTAGGAGAGAGCAAAGTCTGTAAGGGAGAGCAAAATCCTTAGGAGAGAGCAAAGTCTGTAAGGAAGAGCAAAGTCTGTAAGGGAAAGCAAAATCTTTAAAGGAAAGGAAAATCTGTAAGGGAAAGCAGTCTTTAGGAGAGAGCAAAATCTGCAAGGGGAAGCAAAATCTTTAGGAGAGAACAAAGTCTGTACGGGAGAGCAAAGTCTGTAAGGAAAAGCAAAATCTGTAAGGTAAAGCAAAATCTGTAAGGGAGAGCAAAATCTTTAGGAGAGAGCAAAGTCTGTAAGGGAAAGCAAAATCTTTAAAGGAAAGTAAAATCTGTAAGGGAAAGCAGTCTTTAGGAGAGAGCAAAATCTGCAAGGGGAAGCAAAATCTTTAGGAGAGAACAAAGTCTGTACGGGAGAGCAAAGTCTGTAAGGAAAAGCAAAATCTGTAAGGTAAAGCAAAATCTGTAAGGGAGAGCAAAATCTTTAGGAGAGAGCAAAATCTTTAGGAGAGAGCAAAGTCTGTAAGGGAAAGCAAAATCTTTAAAGGAAAGTAAAATCTGTAAGTGAAATCAAAATCTGTAAGGGAAAGCAGTCTTTAGGAGAGAGCAAAATCTGCAAGGGGAAGCAAAATCTTTAGGAGAGAACAAAGTCTGTAAGGGAAAGCAAAATCTTTAAAGGAAAAGCAAAGTCTGTACGGGAAAGCAAAATCTGTAAGGGAAAGCAAAGTCTATAAGGGAAAGCAAAATCTGTAAGGGAGAACAAAGCCTGTAAGGGAGAGCAAAGTCTGTACGGGAAAGCAAAATCTGTAAGGGAAAGCAAAATCTGTAAGGGAAAGCAGTCTTTAGGAGAGAGCAAAATCTGTAAGGGGAAGCAAAATCTTTAAGAGAGAACAAAGTCTTTAGGAGAGAACAAAGTCTGTACGGGAGAGCAAAGTCTGTAAGGAAAAGCAAAATCTGTAAGGTAAAGCAAAATCTGTAAGGGAGAGCAAAATCTTTAGGAGAGAGCAAAGTCTGTAAGGGAAAGCAAAATCTTTAAAGGAAAGTAAAATCTGTAAGGGAAAGCAGTCTTTAGGAGAGAGCAAAATCTGCAAGGGGAAGCAAAATCTTTAGGAGAGAACAAAGTCTGTACGGGAGAGCAAAGTCTGTAAGGAAAAGCAAAATCTGTAAGGTAAAGCAAAATCTGTAAGGGAGAGCAAAATCTTTAGGAGAGAGCAAAGTCTGTAAGGGAAAGCAAAATCTTTAAAGGAAAGTAAAATCTGTAAGTGAAATCAAAATCTGTAAGGGAAAGCAGTCTTTAGGAGAGAGCAAAATCTGCAAGGGGAAGCAAAATCTTTAGGAGAGAACAAAGTCTGTAAGGGAGAGCAAAATCCTTAGGAGAGAGCAAAGTCTGTAGGGAAGAGCAAAGTCTGTAAGGAAGAGCAAAGTCTGTAAGGGAAAGCAAAATCTTTAAAGGAAAGTAAAATCTGTAAGGGAAAGCAGTCTTTAGGAGAGAGCAAAATCTGCAAGGGGAAGCAAAATCTTTAGGAGAGAACAAAGTCTGTAAAGGAAAGCAAAATCTTTAAAGGAAAGAAATCTAAGGTAAAGCAAAATCTGTAAGGGAGAGCAAAATCTGTAAGGGAAAGCAAAATCTTTAGGAGAGAGCAAAGTCTGTAAGGGAGAGCAAAATCCTTAGGAGAGAGCAAAGTCTGTAAGGAAGAGCAAAGTCTGTAAGGAAGAGCAAAGTCTGTAAGGGAAAGCAAAATCTTTAAAGGAAAGTAAAATCTGTAAGGGAAAGCAGTCTTTAGGAGAGAGCAAAATCTGCAAGGGGAAGCAAAATCTTTAGGAGAGAACAAAGTCTGTACGGGAGAGCAAAGTCTGTAAGGAAAAGCAAAATCTGTAAGGTAAAGCAAAATCTGTAAGGGAGAGCAAAATCTTTAGGAGAGAGCAAAGTCTGTAAGGGAAAGCAAAATCTTTAAAGGAAAGTAAAATCTGTAAGTGAAATCAAAATCTGTAAGGGAAAGCAGTCTTTAGGAGAGAGCAAAATCTGCAAGGGGAAGCAAAATCTTTAGGAGAGAACAAAGTCTGTAAGGGAAAGCAAAATCTTTAAAGGAAAAGCAAAGTCTGTACGGGAGAGCAAAGTCTGTACGGGAGAGCAAAGTCTGTACGGGAGAGCAAAGTCTGTACGGGAGAGCAAAGTCTGTAAGGAAAAGCAAAGTCTGTAAGGAAAAGCAAAATCTGTAAGGGAGAGCAAAGTCTGTAAGGAAGAGCAAAGTCTGTAAGGGAAAGCAAAATCTTTAAAGGAAAGTAAAATCTGTAAGGGAAAGCAGTCTTTAGGAGAGAGCAAAATCTGCAAGGGGAAGCAAAATCTTTAGGAGAGAGCAAAATCTGTACGGGAGAGCAAAGTCTGTAAGAGAGAGCAAAGTCTGTAAGAGAGAGCAAAGTCTGTACGGGAGAGCAAAGTCTTTAGGAGAGAGCAAAATCTGAAAGGGAAAGCAAAATCTGTACGGGAGAGCAAAATCTTTAGGAGAGAGCAAAGTCTGTAAGGGAGAGCAAAGTTTGTACGGGAGAGCAAAGTCTGTAAGGAAAAGCAAAATCTGTAAGGTAAAGCAAAATCTGTAAGGTAAAGCAAAATCTGTAAGGGAGAGCAAAATCTGTAAGGGAAAGCAAAATCTTTAGGAGAGAGCAAAGTCTGTAAGGGAAAGCAAAATCTTTAAAGGAAAGTAAAATCTGTAAGGGAAAGCAAAATCTGTGAGGGAAAGCAGTCTTTAGGAGAGAGCAAAATCTGCAAGGGGAAGCAAAATCTTTAGGAGAGAACAAAGTCTGTAAAAGAAAGCAAAATCTTTAAAGGAAACAAATCTAAGGTAAAGCAAAATCTGTAAGGGAGAGCAAAATCTGTAAGGGAAAGCAAAATCTTTAGGAGAGAGCAAAGTCTGTAAGGGAAAGCAAAATCTTTAAAGGAAAGTAAAATCTTTAAGCGAAAGCAAAATCTTTAAAGGAAAGTAAAATCTGTAAGGGAAAGCAAAATCTGTGAGGGAAAGCAGTCTTTAGGAGAGAGCAAAATCTGCAAGGGGAAGCAAAATCTTTAGGAGAGAACAAAGTCTGTAAAGGAAAGCAAAATCTTTAAAGGAAAGAAATCTGTAAGGTAAAGCAAAATCTGTAAGGGAGAGCAAAATCTGTAAGGGAGAGCAAAATCTGTAAGGGAAAGCAAAATCTTCAGGAGAGAGCAAAGTCTGTAAGGGAAAGCAAAATCTTTAAAGGAAAGTAAAATCTGTAAGGGAAAGCAAAATCTGAGGGAAAGCAAAATCTGTGAGGGAAAGCAGTCTTTAGGAGAGAGCAAAATCTGCAAGGGGAAGCAAAATCTTTAGGAGAGAACAAAGTCTGTAAGGGAAAGCAAAATCTTTAAAGGAAAGCAAAGTCTGTAAGGGAGAGCAAAATCTGTAAGGGAGAGCAAAATCTGTAAGGGAAAGCAGTCTTTAGGAGAGAGCAAAATCTGCAAGGGGAAGCAAAATCTTTAGGAGAAAACAAAGTCTGTAAGGGAAAGCAAAATCTTTAAAGGAAAGCAAAGTCTGTAAGGGAGAGCAAAATCTGTAAGGGAGAGCAAAATCTGTAAGGGAAAGCAGTCTTTAGGAGAGAGCAAAATCTGCAAGGGGAAGCAAAATCTTTAGGAGAAAACAAAGTCTGTAAGGGAAAGCAAAATCTTTAAAGGAAAGCAAAGTCTGTAAGGAAGAGCAAAGTCTGTAAGGGAAAGCAAAATCTTTAAAGGAAAGTAAAATCTGTAAGGGAAAGCAAAATCTGTAAGGGAAAGCAAAATCTTTAGGAGAGAGCAAAATCTTTAGGAGAGAGCAAAGTCTGCAAGGGGAAGCAAAATCTTTAGGAGAGAACAAAGTCTGTAAGGGAAAGCAAAATCTGTAAGGGAAAGCAAAATCTTTAGGAGAGAGCAAAGTCTGTACGGGAGAGCAAAGTCTGTACGGGAGAGCAAAATCTTTAAAGGAAAGTAAAATCTGTAAGGGAAAGCAAAATCTGAGGGAAAGCAAAATCTGTGAGGGAAAGCAGTCTTTAGGAGAGAGCAAAATCTGCAAGGGGAAGCAAAATCTTTAGGAGAGAACAAAGTCTGTAAGGGAAAGCAAAATCTTTAAAGGAAAGCAAAGTCTGTAAGGGAGAGCAAAATCTGTAAGGGAGAGCAAAATCTGTAAGGGAGAGCAAAATCTGTAAGGGAAAGCAGTCTTTAGGAGAGAGCAAAATCTGCAAGGGGAAGCAAAATCTTTAGGAGAAAACAAAGTCTGTAAGGGAAAGCAAAATCTTTAAAGGAAAGCAAAGTCTGTAAGGAAGAGCAAAGTCTGTAAGGGAAAGCAAAATCTTTAAAGGAAAGTAAAATCTGTAAGGGAAAGCAAAATCTGTAAGGGAAAGCAAAATCTTTAGGAGAGAGCAAAGTCTGCAAGGGGAAGCAAAATCTTTAGGAGAGAACAAAGTCTGTAAGGGAAAGCAAAATCTGTAAGGGAAAGCAAAATCTTTAGGAGAGAGCAAAGTCTGTACGGGAGAGCAAAGTCTGTACGGGAGAGCAAAATCTGTAAGGTAAAGCAAAATCTGTAAGGTAAAGCAAAATCTGTAAGGGAAAGCAAAATCTGTAAGGGAGAGCAAAATCTGTAAGGGAGAGCAAAATCTGTAAGGGAGAGCAAAATCTGTAAGGGAAAGCAAAATCTTTAGGAGAGAGCAAAGTCTGTAAGGGAAAGCAAAATTTTTAAAGGAAAGTAAAATCTGTAAGGGAAAGCAAAATCTTTAATGGAAAAGCAAAGTCTGTACGGGAGAGCAAAGTCTGTACGGGAGAGCAAAGTCTGTAAGGAAAAGCAAAGTCTGTAAGGAAAAGCAAAGTCTGTAAGGAAAAGCAAAATCTGTAAGGGAGAGCAAAATCTGTAAGGGAGAGCAAAATCTGTAAGGGAAAGCAAAATCTGTAAGGGAAAGCAAAATCTGTAAGGGAAAGCAAAATCTTTAGGAGAGAGCAAAATCTGTACGGGAGAGCAAAGTCTGTTAGAGAGAGCAAAGTCTGTTAGAGAGAGCAAAGTCTGTACGGGAGAGCAAAGTCTTTAGGAGAGAGCAAAATCTGAAAGGGAAAGCAAAATCTGTACGGGAGAGCAAAGTCTGTACGGGAGAGCAAAGTCTGTACGGGAGAGCAAAGTCTGTACGGGAGAGCAAAGTCTGTACGGGAGAGCAAAGTCTGTACGGGAGAGCAAAGTCTGTACGGGAGAGCAAAGTTTGTACGGGAGAGCAAAGTCTGTAAGGAAAAGCAAAATCTGTAAGGTAAAGCAAAATCTGTAAGGGAGAGCAAAATCTGTAAGGGAAAGCAGAATCTTTAGGAGAGAGCAAAGTCTGTAAGGGAAAGCAAAATCTTTAAAGGAAAGTAAAATCTGTAAGGGAAAGCAAAATCTGTGAGGGAAAGCAGTCTTTAGGAGAGAGCAAAATCTGCAAGGGGAAGCAAAATCTTTAGGAGAGAACAAAGTCTGTAAAGGAAAGCAAAATCTTTAAAGGAAAGAAATCTGTAAGGTAAAGCAAAATCTGTAAGGGAGAGCAAAATCTGTAAGGGAAAGCAAAATCTTCAGGAGAGAGCAAAGTCTGTAAGGGAAAGCAAAATCTTTAAAGGAAAGTAAAATCTGTAAGGGAAAGCAAAATCTGTGAGGGAAAGCAGTCTTTAGGAGAGAGCAAAATCTGCAAGGGGAAGCAAAATCTTTAGGAGAGAACAAAGTCTGTAAAGGAAAGCAAAATCTTTAAAGGAAAGAAATCTGTAAGGTAAAGCAAAATCTGTAAGGGAGAGCAAAATCTGTAAGGGAAAGCAAAATCTTCAGGAGAGAGCAAAGTCTTTAGGAGAGAGCAAAGTCTGCAAGGGGAAGCAAAATCTTTAGGAGAGAACAAAGTCTGTAAGGGAAAGCAAAATCTTTAAAGGAAAGCAAAGTCTGTAAGGAAGAGCAAAGTCTGTAAGGGAAAGCAAAATCTTTAAAGGAAAGTAAAATCTGTAAGGGAAAGCAAAATCTGTAAGGGAAAGCAAAATCTGTAAGGGAAAGCAAAATCTGTAAGGGAAAGCAAAATCTGTAAGGGAAAGCAGTCTTTAGGAGAGAGCAAAGTCTGTAAGGAAAAGCAAAGTCTGTAAGGAAAAGCAAAGTCTGTAAGGTAAAGCAAAATCTGTAAGGGAGAGCAAAATCTGTAAGGGAAAGCAAAATCTTCAGGAGAGAGCAAAGTCTGTAAGGGAAAGCAAAATCTTTAAAGGAAAGTAAAATCTGTAAGGGAAAGCAAAATCTGTGAGGGAAAGCAAAATCTGTGAGGGAAAGCAAAATCTGTGAGGGAAAGCAAAATCTGTGAGGGAAAGCAGTCTTTAGGAGAGAGCAAAATCTGCAAGGGGAAGCAAAATCTTTAGGAGAGAACAAAGTCTGTAAGGGAAAGCAAAATCTTTAAAGGAAAGCAAAGTCTGTAAGGGAGAGCAAAATCTGTAAGGGAGAGCAAAATCTGTAAGGGAGAGCAAAATCTGTAAGGGAGAGCAAAATCTGTAAGGGAAAGCAGTCTTTAGGAGAGAGCAAAATCTGCAAGGGGAAGCAAAATCTTTAGGAGAAAACAAAGTCTGTAAGGGAAAGCAAAATCTTTAAAGGAAAGCAAAGTCTGTAAGGAAGAGCAAAGTCTGTAAGGGAAAGCAAAATCTTTAAAGGAAAGTAAAATCTGTAAGGGAAAGCAAAATCTGTAAGGGAAAGCAAAATCTGTAAGGGAAAGCAAAATCTGTAAGGGAAAGCAGTCTTTAGGAGAGAGCAAAGTCTGTAAGGGAAAGCAAAATCTGTAAGGGAAAGTAAAATCAGGAAGGGAATCGCCAACCCTGTTAGCAAGGGAATCGAGGAAAATCTCTTAGTAAGGAAGCCAAGTAAAATCTGCTAATAAGGGAGCCAAGTCTGTTGGTAAGAGGGTCGAGCGATGTCGGGAAGCAAATCGACAAACTTAGGACGACGAGGGAAGTTAATCGACAAAGTTAGGAAGGCAAGGGAAGTTAATCGACAAAGTTAGGACGTCAAGGGAAATAAATCGACGACGAAGGGCAAGATAAAAAGTACGACGGGGAAGGGGGCAAGATAAAAAGTACGACGGGGAAGGGCAAGCAAAAAAATTTGACAAATAAGTGCGGCGGTAATGTGCGGCGGTAATGTGCGGCGGTAATGTGCGGCGGTAATGTGCGGCGGTGCCGCTGCTGATGATGGTGGTGGTGGTGGTGGTGCCGCTGCTGATGACGATGGTGGTGGTGGTGCCGCTGCTGATGACGATGGTGGTGGTGGTGCCGCTGCTGATGACGATGGTGGTGGTGGTGCCGCTGATGATGACGATGGTGGTGGTGCCGCTGATGGTGGTGGTACAGGGGATTCTTGCGTTCGGAAGAGTCGTCGGCAAAATCCGCCGAATGGTATCGGAACTGTGTAGGTAGGTAGGCAAATTTGAACCACCTCAAGGGTAGCATGGCGATTGAACCACGAGAACAAATACCGTCAGGAATAAAATGAGAAACCTAATGGGCCCCTGTGAACCAGTCGAACCACCCACCCAACGACACCCAGCTACTCGCCACCCTTGCTGTATTTCCATTTGCCACCCCTTCGTATGTCGCGCAACGATTTTACAATAATTTAGTATCGCCTATCGAGCACAGTGACCGATATCGAATAAAAAATAACGACCCCCCATTCGGAATGGCGAAGCATTCGATAGTCGTCCTCTTCTTTCAACTGTTGCCTACCTGCTGAAGCGCCTCTTCTTCTTTCTTCAAAAATAAACACGACCAACTTGCTTTTGCAAGAAATAGCTTTCTTTTTTTTTTACAATTTCGCATCGTTACATTTCAACAAAGATATCCTTAGCCTGATGATACGTACGACTACGTGTATACTCGACGTCGTATATTCTTTGGGATCATGGATGATGGACTTGAACCACATTCCATTTATTGACCAAATTCGTAACAACGAATAAGTTCGTATAGATTTACACGAGTTACATAAAGAAATGCCTTACGCCGCTTTCGAAACGAACGATCCGAATATTAACGACGCTTTTCGGATATACCACACGCTTTCTTCTAACGTTTAACGACTTGCTTCTAATTCGCAGAGATACGACTAGCGATGGAATCTCGAACGTATCGATCCAATATTTGTCAAGAAAAACGAAAGTCTTGGAAAGCTGTAGAAAAATTCAAACTCTTGGAAATAATCTTTCGCGTGTTCGAATCCTGGATATATCGTACGAGTATTGCGGTGAGAAACGGGTATAATAATATCGACGGCTCCCGCTCTTGGAAATCTTCGGAGCTTCGAATGTTGAATGTATCGCGAAACAACGCGCGGTTATATGTCGTATCGGCATTGGAATGAGAAATTAGATTTAAAATTATTACGTTAGAAGATTTCTAATTACACCGATTTATACAATAAGAAAGTATACCTCGCTTATCGGAGAAAATACTTTTATTTCGACCGAACGAGTATTATTACCGAATATCCTAATTTATCAAAATTCTCCGTTGCCCTGCAGCTTCCGTTCCTGATGCGACAGTTTTCTCCGAAGCAGGGACACCGCGTTCTTAGTAGCGAAAGAAATTTGAAACGTCGCGTAATGAGACTTCCAAGACCTTCTCGCGATTTCCTACAACATGCCCCACCCTTCCTTCCTCCCTCGCACTCTGCCGGACTTAACGATATCATTCGCTTATGAACTAGGGGGACAGGGATAGACCTGAAAATCCTGTTCTAAAACGGTTATTAGACATTCTCTAACGGGCTAAATACGACCCAACCCCGCGAAACGATTCGAAAATTCCACGACTAAAAACCCTCGGGCGTTCCCGTCGTCGAGGCGTCTTTGTAAAATGCAAAACTTAGGTTCATTCTTGCTGCCACGACTTCGAAAACTACCCGTCGCGAATCGTCTTCTTGTACATTGGATTCGCGTGTCAAAAACACGATTCTCTTCTTATGTAATCGTCGTCGATCCGATTATTTGACCATTAAGAAATTCCAAAAATATTCACGTTTTATCAGCTTAAGGGTGTGCCGAGAATTTTCTCCTTTACTGTGTCCGAGATTGAAAGAATATCCGATTTACTTTTCGTTACAATTATCTCCGGTACGCTCTTTTATTTTGATATTACTGCGATATTTTTAAAAGCGTAGTACAAGAAGACCTAGCCTGATCTAATACGTAAAACGCTCGAATAAAGTTACTACTCGCGAGTATAGTTGCCTATACCCATGGTCACTGTGCTTAACGTTAACGACTATACGCAATTATTACGCGTCCAGTCGTCGGTGCCGTTTCGGACCTTTCGTCCTACGGCATGGTCGAGCGACTGGAACGATTTAATTTAAAAAAGGCCCCTCTACCTGGGGTACTCACGGTTCGGCCGGACACGCGACACCTGGGTCGATGATAGCCTCCGCCGTCGACGTTGCCATCAGGGGTGCGAGCGTTGCAGCAACCTGTTGAAGCGAACACCGTTGTTAGCAACTTGTTGCAGCCGTTTCGAGAAAGGAATATTAACCAACCGTGAACGTATTTCTGCTGCTACTGACGACTGCGCCACTGTCCGATCCACGATGATAGAAATCCATCCGGGGTGCGGCCACTCTGTGTACAGACGTACGAACTTATTCTCACCGTTAAGGCCGGATAATCGAAATTCGACCTTACCGAACCTATCGAAATACAACCAGTGGTTATTTACAAATTCCATCTATTGATGCTACATAGTACAAATTATTCTTCTAATATTACCGTCATTTTTACCAGTATATATTAATATCTTACTCCGAATATCCTTACAGGATTCTCCGTAATATGCAATCTGATAAGGAAAATGTTTTTAGCGACGATTATCCGGTGATTCGTCTCGCGATCTTACTCTTTCATCCACGATAAGGCGCTCTCGGAATGTGATACCTAGGATAAAGATGATACGAAGGAAAATAATAATAGAAACAATAACGTTGAAATATCGTTGAAATTAACTCACGTGTCGTTCCGCCGTGTGTCCAATGTGGTCCAGGATCATAGCAGTACAGCATCTGCGTAATGATGACGTGCGACACTTTTACTTGTTACTCCTTACGGACGAGGTATTCCACGGACTATCGTCGATCGAACGAATACGTACGCTGCACCAATTCTGCCGAACCAAGAAAACCGTTCAAAGTAAGTTCCAGCGATGCTTGCTCTTCTTATACGATGGATGGACCTTGTGAAATTACCTTCTATTGCTTCGTGTTGGTCTACGTATTACATACGGCTGCGACGCGCTCCCAGGCAATCGACTGGGATTCCGGAAAGCTTGTAGCACAGAGTAGCACGAGCGTTGAAAAGACGTCTCTTGCAACGGACGTTGCGTGAAGTTGCAGTGCCTTGCATGGGTGCAGTCGCATTGGCCACTGGACTGTTACCGTGCCGGGCAACGTAACATTGGGTCGAGTTGCATCGGCTCGTGTGAGAGCAACCGCATTGGCCGATGTGGCAGCTCTCATGCGAGTCGATGTAACAGCGGGGCAGGTTGCATCGACTGGTACGAGAGCGGTCCCAATGGCCGATGTGGCCGCTCTCGTACCAGTCGATGTAACATTAGGTCGAGTTGCATTGGCTCGCGTGAGAGCAGCCGCATTGGCCGATGCGGGAGCTCTCATGCGAGTCGATGTAACAGCGGGGCAGGGTTGCATTGGCTGGCACGAGAGCGGTCCCACTGGCCGATGTAGCTGCTCTCGTACCAGTCGATGTAACATTAGGTCGAGTTGCATTGGCTCGCGTGAGAGCAGTCGCATTGGCCGATGCGAAAGCTCTCGTGCGAGTCGACGTAAGCTGGGTCAGGTTGCATTGCCTTGCGTGTCAGCGATCGCATTGGCCGATGTGACTGCTAACATGCGAGACCATGTAACCCGCCGAACCAACGTCGATTGCAAGGGACGTCGTTTCAAAGCCCCTGCTATCCCAGGCTAAAAGGTTGCCGAATTCGCCTGGAGAAACACTACCGAATGAATTCAAGAAAGATGCAGTTCCATTCGAAAGAACGATTAGGGTATCTCGCTACGTAGTGAAGAAAATTTCTCTTTCATCCGAAGAGACGCGTTTACCACTTGAATCATGCGATTCTCATACAACAGACTTTTCTCATTTCCCGTGCGCTGAAAAGAAAAGGTTGTCCACGGTCACCGCGGACATCCTGTATATAGACCTTTATACACGAAGGACCTATATTGTTCGCATACTGCGAAAAGTTTAGAGAAAATACATACCGGAAACGTTCCGAGAACCCTTGTTTAACGGCGTACGACGAACCTTGTTGAACGGAAGACGTCCCGCTGGAAGAATCCTTGTCAATTGTGTTTCGGTGTGCCGCAGTCGTACTTCTTTCCGCTTCGAATATTTGCACCATTCACCGAGCACTTTGAACAGATTAATACACCCTTACACTGAAATCAATATCACAAGTACACCATAAATTCCATTGATAAAGTTAGAATCCGCGAGAGAAAGAATGTCGAACGAACCTGTGTACCGATACGCCACAAAACAGTCGAACAAAGGAATGGTATACCGCACGAGGTCCTCCAGCAATTGCGTTTCAGCGTGCCGCAGTCGTAATTCTTGCTGCTCGGAATAATTGCACGATTCGTCGAGCACTTCCCACCGATTAATACACCCTTACACTGAAACCAACGTCACAAGTACACCATAAATTCCACTGATAAAGTTAGAATCCGCGAGAGAAAGAACGTCGAACGAACCTGTGGACCGATACGCCACAAAGAACATTCGAACAAAGGAATAGTACCGCACGAGGTCCCCCAGCAATTGCGTCTCGGCGTGGCGCAGTCGCCATTCCCGCAACCGGAATATTTGCACGAATCGCCTAGAACTTTGCATCGATTAATACACCCTTACGCTGAAATCAATATCACAAGTACACCATAAATTCCACTGATAAAGTTAGAATCCGCGAAAGAAAAAATATCGAACGAACCTGTGTACCGATACGCCACAAAACAGTCGAACAAAGGGATGGTATACCACACGAGGTCCTCCAGCAATTGCGTTTCGGTGTGCCGCAGTCGTACTTCTTGCCGCTTCGAATATTTGCACCATTCACCGAGCACTTTGAACAGATTAATACACCCTTACGCTGAAATCAATGTCACAAGTACACCATAAATTCCACTGATAAAGTTAGAATCCGCGAAAGAAAGAATGTCGAACGAGCCTGTGGACCGATACGCCACAAAGGACATTCGAACAAAGGAATAGTACCGCACGAGGTCCCCCAGCAATTGCGTCTCGGCGTGACGCAGTCGCGATTCTCGCAGCCGGAATATTTGCACGAGTCACTTAGAACTTTGCATCGATTAATACACCCTTCCGCTGAATCCAACGTATGTCACGAGTACACCGCAAATTCCATTGACGAAGTTAGAATCCGCGAAAAAAAAATGTCGAACGAACCTATGTACTGATACGCCACGAAAGATATGCGAACAAAGGAATCGTACCACGCGAGGTCCCCCAGCAATTGCGTCTCGGCGTGGCGCAGTCGCGATTCTCGCAGCCGGAATATTTGCACGAATCGCCTAGCACTTTGCATCGATTAATACACCCTTGCGCTGAAACCAACGTATGTCACGAGTACACCATAATTTCCATTGATGAAGTTAAAATCCGCGAAAGAAAAAATGTCGAACGAACCTATGTACTGATACGCCACAAAAAATATTCGAACAAAGAGATGGTACCGCACGAGGTCCGGTAACGGAAAGCAACGTATGATACAAGTACATCACAAATTCCATTGACGAAGTTGGAATCCGCGAAAGAAAGAATGTCGAACGAACCTGTGTACGGATACGCTGCAAAACAGTCGAACAAAGGGATGCTACCGCACGAGGTTCTCCATCAATTGCGTTTCAACGTGCCGCAGTCATAATTCTCGCCGTTCGAAACATTTGCACGATTCACCGAGCACTTTGCACCGATTAATACAACGCACTTACGCTTAAACCAACACATCACCTGGATACGACAGACGCCGTCGATAAATTTAGAATTGGCGAGAGAGAAAATCGCGTCGAACGAACGCGTGGACTGACACGCTTCGAATACGCTTCGAACAAAGGAATTGGGGAGGTGGTAAAGAGGACCCAGCGACCTAGCACCTTGGGCGGTTCCGCACGCGCCGAGCGTTAAGGCATACATGGAGCCGTCTAGCGATCTAGTCGCGCGACATGTTCAGCTTCACATCTGTACTTATAATATTTTATTTTACGATTTGTCACACTCGTCCTACTTGCCTATTGCACACTATTTGAGTACTTTGTAGACGTAGGAAAAATAAGAGTAGCAAACGCGTCACGTTTTAGGGAAATGTTAGTATGTAATAAAAATGGAAAAGTACTGCTATATTCATACGATTCGTAACCCGATTCGTAACTTGTTACCGCAATTGAAGCCCGATAATGAACATTCAAGACCATTTAAAAAAAAGTATTAATAGACTATGAGGATTCCACCGACGAGATAGTACTAAAGACTGCCCCAGCTTATGGGAGTTCCCGTACCAGAAACATTCGCTGTTTTCTTACGCACTCTAGAATATATTACGGGTAAAATAAGAAACAGAAACTGAATTGCGGAAAATACCTCATCGGTATAACGGTCATACTAAAATAATTTACCCTACGATTTGCCTTATTTAAAATCCTTATTTGGCAATTTCCCTAACAAGACTCCGAACGAGGCTATATTTGGACAGATTTTAACTACCAAAAATTTACTGTTATACTAATTAACGAGTAGTAAAACTGATTATACTGCTACAAAATTCCATTACAGACTAAAACATGTCCCGATTCATTCGTCACATGTCGGATACATGTAACGCGCAGCCAATTAGCTCAATTATTCGCTGTATAGTAATTAACACTAGTTTTACGGACCTTTTTGTCTGTCTATTCTTTAGGAAGCAGGTATATCATATACAGGTGTTTGCGATTACAAAGTCCTGGAGAGAAATGAACTACGATGGGTGTAGACGTTATTACACCCATCAAAGTTAATATAATGTACTTAAAAGTAATGTTTGTTTCTTCTATAACTTTAAATTGACGCTTTCCGTAAACCTAATGTTAATCTCATCTTGTTCGATTTATCCAATAGTACAAAGACTCGAGTAATGATTATACAGCGAATAATTGATTGCCCAGGTCTCACCACGTGGAGGTTGCTGCGATGGAGACCCACCCTACCCACGCTTAATCCACGTCCCACCCTATGTTTTCGAAAAAACTAAACCTGCTCCTTTTGTTGTAAGTTTGCAAAGCGTTCGTTAATGAAATGCCCTGCAAGTCAGACAGCAAGAGGAGGCCTTAGAAGATTCTCATATCCAAGCAAAATCGAAAGATTGCAAGACGGATACAGGAATCAAAAACCCTTAACTTAACAATTAACTTAACTTACGTGGGACACAATCGCACTACAGTACGCCTCCACCATTATTCTGATGGAGAATGGGTGTAGATTAGTACTCGTGCATTCTTCGAAATTAAATATGTTCTTCATAATCGATCCAAATGGCTTGAATCTGTACAAAAAGATCGAAAGACTACTGTACATATACCCTGCTCTGGTCGTTTTGAAGAAATAGATTTCCCAAGTGTTAGGATTTTCAAAGTTACAAAGAAAATAGCGAGAGCCATTCTCATTATTTTATAACTATGAAAATTCCGATTCTTTTCAGAGCGACGAAAAAGGTGTAACCAATACTTTCTACACCCACTGCATTTAAATAAAAAAAAAAAGCGAACAACGATGCCTGGCTGTACTTTGAAGCGCGAGTGTCCCGTAGCGTAAATCTGCTTAATAGCTAAGCAAACGCGCTTAATTACTATACGCTTAACTAATCTTAACGATAACGTGCCTACTCGGGCACTGCAGTGGCTAACACTGCTGATGTCTTACAGACTAATATCTTAGACTAAAAACGTGTGTTCTACTTAATATTAGAACTTAACAGCTACGCATCCTTATCTTAAAGATAACTTAACAGCTATTAATAACATCCTCCCTAAGCTACTCGATTAAAGACTTAGATCTAAATATCCTGCCTATACGTATAAAAATCTAACAGATACTTTCCCATACACATACGTGTACATCATTACACTTCTGATCGTTTAGCGCTATCTCATCGTTTCTTGAAACACACTGAAACTCACGCGAAAAAGGAGTTGTTAAAACCTACCTATGTACAATATCTAAAAATGTTAAAAGTCCTGCCTAGCTAAAGATCTAATGGTTTCGTTTCGTGTAAAGCCTGCCTATGCAACAATCGATTGTTTTCGTTCAAATAAATCCTACCTACGTAATGAGCTAAACATTTGTTCGATTTATAGTTGGGCCTACCTAAATGATCTTTTCAATAAAATGGAAAACAGGGGCTGGGTCGGAGTGAGAAGGGGCTGTACTATATGTACGTAATTACCATGAATCCCCTTCCTTTTGAGTGCCTATCAGTTGATTATCTTGAAGTTTCTGAAACAGATACTATATCGAAATGGTTAACAATACTTCATACAAAATAAGTTTTCAAACCTTGAAACACACTGAAACTCACGCGAAAAGAAATTGTTAAACCCTACCTACGCAAAAGTCTAAGAATTTTGTAAACCCAAACACATCCTACCTATATAATGAGCTAAACATTTGTTCAATTTATAATTGGGCCTACCTAAATGGTATCTGTAATAAAATGGGGTTGGGGCGGGGCTGGGAGGAGGGGGGATGTATGAAATAAACCTGAATCCTCTTCTTTGACGACCAAATCATTACCTTGAAGATTCTGAAACAGACACTAACTCGAAATGGTTAATAACGTTTCATAAAAAGTACGTTTTCAAACCTTGGACATTGGATCGATGAGGCTCAGATTATGTTCCATAATTTCTATCCATCTTTTAGTAATAATCCTTGATTGCCATGGTATATTATACTTTCCAACCTTTGACGTACTCATATTTCCTTGAAATACTTGGTATTTTATTTAGAATAATTGCTGTCACCAGCGGATCTGTAACAGTCTCGTGTACCAGATTAGTAGTCTTCCCACCCCACCCACAGAAAAAAAATAAAGAAAAATTGCAGGTAGAAGAATATCATGTTTGAAGCAGAACAATCATGTTACATGGACATTTTAATAATTAGACTGCGGACTTTTATGCATTTATAGAAGATAGGAAGGTGTAACATTCCACAGGATGCACACTTAATATGAATAAATATACAATTTATTATACATTAAATTCACTAAATTGTATATTTATGCTAGTATACTCGTATATTTATATGTATGGTACAATGTATTGAATAATATACATCGAATCGCAACCCGCAATTTACTATTCAAATTATGCAGCGCTTTATAATACCTGGTAGGTGAAACAACGCCCTACCAAAGCACTGCTCTTTTTCACCGCATTACCAAAAATATGAATTTGCACGAAAATCCGCAGTCTATGAATAACAATATGACATATGAATAATTCTTAGTAGCCTTCCCAGCCCACCCTTAGAAAAAAAAAGAAAAATAAATTGCAAATGAACGAAGATCATATTTAAAGCAGAAAACAATCATTTCACATCGACATTTTAATAATTAGACTGCGGACTTTTATGCATTTATAGAAAATTGAAAGGTGCAACATTCCACAGGATGCACGTAATATGAATAAATATACAATTTATTATTCAATAAATTCACTAAATTGTATATTTATGCTAGTATACTCGTATATTTATATGTACAATATATTGAATAATATACATCGAATCGCAACCCGCAATTTACTATTCAAATTATGCAGCGCTTTATAATACCTGGTAGGTGAAACAACGCCCTACCAAAGCACTGCTCTTTTTCACCGCATTACCAAAAATATGAATTTGCACGAAAATCCGCAGTCCATGAATAACAATATGACATATGAATAATTCTTAGTAGCCTTCCCAGCCCACCCTTAGGAAAAAAAAGAAAAAGAAATTGCAAATGAACGAAGATCATATTTAAAGCAGAACACAATCATTTCACATCGACATTTTAATAATTAGACTGCGGACTTTTATGCATTTATAGAAAATTGAAAGGTGCAACATTCCACAGGATGCACGTAATATGAATAAATATACAATTTATTATTCAATAAATTCAATAAATTGTACATTTATACTAGTATACTTGAATATATATGTATACAATTTATTATTCAATAAATTGTATACTTATAATCGCAACTCGCAATTTATTATTCCAATTATGCAGCGGTTTATAATACCTGGTAGGTGAAACAATTCCCTACCAATGCTCTGCTTTTTTTACTGCATTACGAAAAATATGAATTTGCACGAAAATCCGCAGTCTATGAATAACAATATGGCAAATGAGTAATTGGATTTTGGCCAAGGTGATACTTTCCTTCACTACCTTTTTCAGCATCATCAATATTTTAATGGTTGATTGCCATGGTATATTATACTTTCCAACCTTTGACGTACTCATATTTCGTTGAAGTACTTGGTATTTTATTGAGAATAATTGGTATCATCTGTGAATCTGTAACAATCTCATACACTGGATTAGTAGTCTTCCCAACCCACACTCAGAAAAAAAATAAAGAATAATTGCAGCTAGAAGAAGATCGTATTTGTAGCAGAACAATCATTTTACATCGACATTTTAATAATTAGACAGCGGACTTTTATGCATTTATAGAAAATTGAAAGGTGCAACATTCCACAGGATGCACACTTAATATGAATAAATATACAATTTATTATACATTAAATTCACTAAATTGTATATTTATGCTAGTATACTCGTATATTTATATGTACAATTTATTAATTAATATACATCGAATCGCAACTCGCAATTTACTATTCAAATTATGCAGCGCTTTATAATACCTGGTAGGTGAAACAATGCCCTACCAAAGCACTGCTCTTTTTCACCGCATTACCAAAAATATGAATTTGCACGAAAATCCGCAGTCTATAAATAACAATATGACAAATGAATAATTCTTAGTAGTCTTCCCAGCCCACCCTTAGAAGAAAAAAAAGAAAAAGAAATTGCAAATGAATGAAGATCATATTTAAAGCAGAACACAATCATTTCACATCGACATTTTAATAATTTGATTGCGGACTTTTATGCATTTATAGAAAATTGAAAGGTGCAACATTCCACAGGATGCACACTTAATATGAATAAATATACAATTTATTATTCAATGAATTCAATAAATTGTATATTTATGCTAGTATACTCATATATATATTTATATATACAATTTATTATTCAATAAATTGTATACATCTAATCGCAACCCGCAATTTATTATTCAAATTATGCAGCGCTTTATAATACCTGGTAGGTGAAACAATGCCTTACCAATGCTCTGCTTTTTTGACTGCATTACCAAAAATATGAGTTTGCACGAAAATCCGCAATCTATGAATAACAATACGGCAAATGAATAATTGGATTTTGGTAAAGGTGATACTTTCCTTCACTACCTTTATCAGCATCATCGATGTTTTAATGCTTGATTGCCATGGTATATTATACTTTCCAACCTTTGACGTACTCATATTTCCTTGAAGTACTTGGTATTTTATTTAGAATAATTGGTATCACCTGTGAATCTGTAACAATCTCATACACTGGATTAGTAGTCTTCCCACCCCACCCACAGAAAAAAAATAAAGAAAAATTGCAGGTAGAAGAATATCATGTTTGAAGCAGAACAATCATGTTACATGGACATTTTAATAATTAGACTGCGGACTTTTATGCATTTATAGGAAATAGAAAGGTGCAACATTCCACAGGATGCACACTTAATATGAATAAATATACAATTTATTATACATTAAATTCACTAAATTGTATATTTATGCTAGTATACTCGTATATTTGTATGTACAATTTATTAATTAATATACATCGAATCGCAACTCGCAATTTACTATTCAAATTATGCAGCGCTTTATAATACCTGGTAGGTGAAACAATGCCCTACCAAAGCACTGCTCTTTTTCACCGCATTACCAAAAATATGAATTTGCACGAAAATCCGCAGTCTATGAATAACAATATGACATATGAATAATTCTTAGTAGCCTTCCCAGCCCACCCCTAGAAAAAAAAAGAAAAATAAATTGCAAATGAACGAAGATCATATTTAAAGCAGAACACAATCATTTCACATCGACATTTTAATAATTAGACTGCGGACTTTTATGCATTTATAGAAAATTGAAAGGTGCAACATTCCACAGGATGCACGTAATATGAATAAATATACAATTTATTATTCAATAAATTCAATAAATTGTACATTTATACTAGTATACTTGAATATATATGTATACAATTTATTATTCAATAAATTGTATACATCTAATCGCAACCCGCAATTTATTATTCAAATTATGCAGCGCTTTATAATACCTGGTAGGTGAAACAATGCCTTACCAATGCTCTGCTTTTTTGACTGCATTACCAAAAATATGAGTTTGCACGAAAATCCGCAATCTATGAATAACAATATGGCAAATGAATAATTGGATTTTGGTAAAGGTGATACTTTCCTTCACTACCTTTATCAGCATCATCGATGTTTTAATGCTTGATTGCCATGGTATATTATACTTTCCAACCTTTGACGTACTCATATTTCCTTGAAGTACTTGGTATTTTATTTAGAATAATTGGTATCACCTGTGAATCTGTAACAATCTCATACACTGGATTAGTAGTCTTCCCAACCCACACTCAGAAAAAAAATAAAGAATAATTGCAGCTAGAAGAAGATCGTATTTGTAGCAGAACAATCATTTTACATCGACATTTTAATAATTAGACAGCGGACTTTTATGCATTTATAGAAAATTGAAAGGTGCAACATTCCACAGGATGCACACTTAATATGAATAAATATACAATTTATTATACATTAAATTCACTAAATTGTATATTTATGCTAGTATACTCGTATATTTGTATGTACAATTTATTAAT
>JALHAQ010000159.1:0-22016 GCA_023838395.1 Holcopasites calliopsidis
AAACTACAATTCCGATAACAGCACAGACATAAATACGTCATGAAAATGTTTTAGGAACTAAAGGTTATTGCTTATATTCTTGTAAACTAATTTACAATACATCTTATAATCAAAGAATAATGAAAATGACAATTATGATAATAGCACAGACCTAAATGCGTTATGAAACTGTCTTAGAAACTAAAAATTATTGCTTATATTCTTGTAAATTCATTTGAAATACATCTTACAATCAAAGAATAATGAAAACTACAATTATGATAATAGCACAGACCTAAATGCGTTATGAAAGTGTTTTAGGAACTAAAAGTTATTGCGTATATTCTTTTAAATTAATTTACAATACATATAATCAAAGAATGATGAAAACTACAATTCCGATAACAGCACAGACATAAATACGTCATGAAAATGTTTTAGGAACTAAAGGTTATTGCTTATATTCTTGTAAATTAATTTACAATACGTCTTATAATCAAAGAATAATGAAAATTGCAATAACGGTAACAGCACAGACCTAAATACTTTATGAAAATGGTTTAGAAACTAAAAGTTATTGCTTATACTCTGGTAAATTAATTTAAAATACATATAATCAAAGAATAATGAAAACTACAATTATGATAATAGCACAGACCTAAATGCGTTATGAAAGTGTTTTAGGAACTAAAAGTTATTGCGTATATTCTGTTAAATTAATTTACAATACATATAATCAAAGAATAATGAAAACTACAATTCCGATAACAGCACAGACCTAAATGCGTTATGAAACTGTCTTAGAAACTAAAAATTATTGCTTATATTCTTGTAAATTCATTTGAAATACATCTTACAATCAAAGAATAATGAAAACTACAATACCGATAACAGCACAGACCTAAATACGTTATGAAAATGTCTTAGAAACTAAAAGTTATTGCGTATATTCTTGTAAATTAATTTACAATACGTCTTATAATCAAAGAATAATGAAAATTGCAATAACGGTAACAGCACAGACCTAAATACTTTATGAAAATGGTTTAGAAACTAAAAGTTATTGCTTATACTCTGGTAAATTAATTTAAAATACATATAATCAAAGAATAATGAAAACTACAATTATGATAATAGCACAGACCTAAATGCGTTATGAAAGTGTTTTAGGAACTAAAAGTTATTGCGTATATTCTGTTAAATTAATTTACAATACATATAATCAAAGAATAATGAAAACTACAATTCCGATAACAGCACAGACCTAAATGCGTTATGAAACTGTCTTAGAAACTAAAAATTATTGCTTATATTCTTGTAAATTCATTTGAAATACATCTTACAATCAAAGAATAATGAAAACTACAATACCGATAACAGCACAGACCTAAATACGTTATGAAAATGTCTTAGAAACTAAAAGTTATTGCGTATATTCTTGTAAATTAATTTACAATACGTCTTATAATCAAAGAATAATGAAAATTGCAATAACGGTAACAGCACAGACCTAAATACTTTATGAAAATGGTTTAGAAACTAAAAGTTATTGCTTATACTCTGGTAAATTAATTTAAAATACATATAATCAAAGAATAATGAAAACTACAATTATGATAATAGCACAGACCTAAATGCGTTATGAAAGTGTTTTAGGAACTAAAAGTTATTGCGTATATTCTGTTAAATTAATTTACAATACATATAATCAAAGAATAATGAAAACTACAATTCCGATAACAGCACAGACCTAAATGCGTTATGAAACTGTCTTAGAAACTAAAAATTATTGCTTATATTCTTGTAAATTCATTTGAAATACATCTTACAATCAAAGAATAATGAAAACTACAATACCGATAACAGCACAGACCTAAATACGTTATGAAAATGTCTTAGAAACTAAAAGTTATTGCGTATATTCTTGTAAATTAATTTACAATACGTCTTATAATCAAAGAATAATGAAAATTGCAATAACGGTAACAGCACAGACCTAAATACTTTATGAAAATGGTTTAGAAACTAAAAGTTATTGCTTATACTCTGGTAAATTAATTTAAAATACATATAATCAAAGAATAATGAAAACTACAATTCCGATAACAGCACAGACCTAAATACCTTATGAAAGTGTTTTAGGAACTAAAAATTATTGCTTATATTTTTGTAAATTCATTTGAAATACATCTTACAATCAAAGAATAATGAAAACTACAATTATGATAATAGCACAGACCTAAATGCGTTATGAAAGTGTTTTAGGAACTAAAAGTTATTGCGTATATTCTTTTAAATTAATTTACAATACATATAATCAAAGAATGATGAAAACTACAATTCCGATAACAGCACAGACATAAATACGTCATGAAAATGTTTTAGGAACTAAAGGTTATTGCTTATATTCTTGTAAACTAATTTACGATACATCTTATAATCAAAGAATAATGAAAATGACAATTATGATAATACCACAGACCTAAATACGTTATGAAAGTGTTTTAGGAACTAAAAGTTATTGCGTATATTCTTTTAAATTAATTTACAATACATATAATCAAAGAATAATGAAAACTACTATTCCGATAATAGCACAGACCTAAAAACGTTATGAAAATGTCTTAGAAACTAAAAGTTGTTGCTTATATTCTTGTAAATTAAATTGAAATACATCTTACAGTCAAAGAATAATCAAAATTACAATAAGGATAATAGCACAGACATAAATACGTTGTGAAAATGTCTTAGAAACTAAAATTTATTGCTTATATTCAAGTAAGTTCATTTACAATACATATTATAATCAAAGAATAGTGAAAATTACGATAACGATAACAGCACAGACCTAAATACGTTATGAAAATGTCTTAGAAATTAAAATTTATTGCTTATATTTAAGTAAGTTCATTTACAATACATATTATAATCAAAGAATAGTGAAAATTACGATAACGATAACAGCACAGACCTAAATACGTTATGAAAATGTTTTAGAAACTAAAAGTTATTGCTTATATTCTTGTAAATTAATTTACAATACATCTTATAATCGAAGAATAATGACAGTTACAATAATGACAATAGCGCAGACCTTAAATACGTTATATTCGACGGCCGTCGCTAAATGGTTTCTTCCACGTCCGTCGCTTAATCTCTTTACTAAAAAGACAGTCCTAAGTATTAATTCGTGTTATGAATAGAGGCGTGAATGGGTGGGGGTGTTTATCCGAAATCCAAATCGCGTTCAGTGCTATTCCCAATTGGGCTGCTTAGCGTGCAAGCGTGGCTTAGCAAACGGTGCATAATAATTCTTCCGACGGGATGTTACCCAAGTACCCATTCTCCGGTTTCACTTTATCGCCGTGTACGTACGTTTACTTGTTTCCATTGAGTAGTACGCGATTAATTAGCAATTGTTTTAACATCGCGGGAATAGTTTAAATAGTTTTGCGACAACGAAAGAATACGTGCATTCTACTGTAAGATCGTTCGATCGACAATCCGACGGCCGTCGCTAAACGATTTCGTCCACGGCTTTGGCTGAATTTCTTTACTAAAAAGCAGTCGTAATTATTAATCTAAGGCATCGATAGTCGGCTTAGTGGGGTGGGGGCACTGTCCCGAAATCGGAAGCGCGATCGCAGTGCCATTAGCAATTGGGTTCTCGTTGCGCGCGAACGTGTCTTGACAAGTGGCGCGTAATGTACTCTTCCGACGGGACGCTACCGAAGTACCAATTCTCCGGCTTCACTTTATTACCGTGTACGTATGTTTACTTGTTTCTATTGAGTGGTACGCGATTAATTAGCAGTTGTTTTAACATCGCGGGAATAGATTAAATAGCTTTGCGACAACGAAAGAATACGTGCATTCTACTGTAAGATCGTTCGATCGAAAATCCGACGGCCGTCGCTAAATGGTTTCGTCCACGGCTGTGGCTACATTTCTTTACCAAAAAGCAGTCGTAATTATCAATCTAAGACATCGATAGACGGCGTAGAGGGGCGGGGGCGCTGTTCCGAAAGCGGAAGCGCGATCGCAGTGTCATTAACAATCGGGTTGTCGTTGCGCACGAACGTGGTTTGACAAATGGTGCACAATGGACTCTTCCGACGGGACGCTACCTAAGTGCCAGTTCTCCGGCTTCACTTTATCACCGTGTACGTACGTTTACTTGTTTCCATTGATTGGTACGCGATTAATTAGCAATTGTTTTAACATCGCGGGAATAGATTAAATAGTTTTGCGACGATGAAAGAATACGTGCATTCCACTGAAAGATCGTTCGATCGATAATCCGACGGCCGTCGCTAAATGCTTTCGTCCACAGCCGTCGCTAAATTTCTTTACTGAAAAGCAGTCGTAATTATTAATTCTAGACATCGATAGAAGGCGTAGAGGGGGAGAGGGCGCTTTTCCAAAATCCGAAACGCGATCGCCGTACCATTTCCAATTGCATTGTCGTAGCGTGCGAACGTGTCTTGACAAATAACGGATAATGAACTCTTCCGACGGGACATTACCTAATATGTACCAATTCTCCGGTTTCACTTTATCGCCGTGTACGTACGTTTACTTGTTTCCATTGAGTAGTACGCGATTAATTAGCAATTGTTTTAACATCGCGGGAATAGATTAAATAGTTTTGCGACAACGAAAGAGATACGTGCATTCTACTGTAAGATCGTTCGATCGACAATCCGACGGCCGTCGCTAAATGATTTCGTCCACGGCTGTGGCTAAATTTCTTTACTAAAAAACAGTCGTAATTATTAATCTAAGGCATCGATAGACGGTGTTGTACGTACGTTTACTTGTTTCCATTGAGTAGTACGCGATTAATTAGCATTTGTTTTAACATCGCGGGAATAGATTAAATAGTTTTGCGACAATTAAAGAATACATACGTGCATTGTCTAAATGGTTACGTGTCGTCGCTAAATGGTATAGTCCACGACCATCTTAATGGTTTGCCCGCGGCCGTCCGTAAAATTTTTACGCGGTGGGCCGTCACTGAATTCCTTTGTTAACGAAAGAGTTGTAATTCTTCTATTAGAAGTTACTATTTAGTTGAGAACATCGGATTGGGGCGGGGGGAAAGTTTTTCCCGCAATCGTATTACGAACACAGCCGCGGCCATGGCGAAAGAGAGGGGCGCGGTGTCATTAACTCTTGGGTCGTTGTAGCGTACAGACGTGTCAACAAGCCGTGCGTACCAACGCGACGCCACATATCCATTCTTCGACTTCGCTTTTCACAACGTACGCTCCTTTACTTGTTTTAATTAACTAATACGGGTTCAATTAGCATTCGCTTTAGCATTTCGGAAGTAGATTCAACAGTTATTCGAGATTATCTTGTCGCTGGCTTGTATCTACGATCGAGGGCGAACGCGTCTCTTCTTTCGGTAGCGACGCCTAGGTTAGCTTCGATACGAAGTTAATCGACAATTCATCGCTACTTTTTGGCATTACTTGAAGAATTCTTTCGGTCTTACTGTACTCTGCTGATCGAGCATTCGGGTTCCACAAAAGTTAAAGAATACGTGCATTGCAACAGAAGCCTCATTCGATTAACAAGCCAACGGCCTTGCGAATGCTAATACGTATTTACTTCGTTAACTGTAGCGCGATTTCTTAAAGTTGTTCTTCTTTTGTTACAGGTCTGGTACAGAAAGAATGGAAATTGAGTTGCAGCTCGAGTTGGAAGGAATACGTATAATAATCCAGCTGCACAGGGTAACAAAGTATTATGCTGGTGGATTGGTAACAAATTAATTAACATATTTGCTCATGTGTATAATCTTGTTATTCATAAATGTGTTTTCTTTGTATAATTTGACTTTGGTAATGAGCGATACATCACTGATATGTATTTCACGTTGAATTTACACGTCATAACGATGTGTAAATTCAACAGTACAAACGAGTGAATGAATATCTCAAAAGTTTTTAACGAAAAACAGTTGAAATATTCATGTACCATTGTATTTTGGTCGATTTCGCTTCGTAGCTTCGTCATTGTTTTCCTCGGCACTGTTTTTATCTCTATGCTCGGTCACAAGTGCGGTTGAGTTGTATTTTCGCCGCAGGATTAGCCGCGTCCCGCGTAATTGTAATCCTGCCCTTGATGCATGGTAGTTTCCGAGTTTTTATTACTGCGCAAGCAGTATCACGAGAATTTGTACCAACGCGACATAGTTCATTGATAGGCACACGAATGTGTTTGAAACTTTCACAACAAACATTCACGGTACAGTTTTGCTAAATGTATCGCATTACCTACAGTCTTCAATACATATAAGAATATGAAATTACAGGGTTTTAAAAGGATTCACAAATACTCAGAAGTATTTGAATCTAAATAATAATATTATTTCAGCATTGATAGAAAACATATCAGTATTTCCTCAACAGACGACGAGAAGGGGAAATAAGATGCAAATCTCTGTCGATTTATTTGTTCCCCGTCCCCCACCCCCCTTTCTAGGATCACCTACTCCAGTGATCAGGACGATCATCGGGCAATGCTCCATCATTCAACGATGTAAGTATCTTTATAGTTTATTAATCGTTTCTTCTTTTTCCTTTAATAAACTTTCGTTTTCATCATATAGAATTAATTGTAAGAACAAATGAGTAACCAAACTCGTTCCTTTTGTGTTTCAGCGGGTTCGGTTCGTCGGTATTTGGACAATTTTGGCGATCGCCCGCGATGCGATCGGTAGAGTCAGTGTTTGTTCCGTTCAAGTTTTATTTTTGTATCGAGTCAGTGAGTTCGCCGATGTTAAATATTAAGCGGTCGCGAAAGTAGTATGTTTTTTTTTATCGTTTCGGATTAGAGTCATGTGTCCTGCTCCTGTGATCGGGCGATCATCGGGCACGCTGCGTCAGACAGCAACGTAAGTATCATCATAGTTTCTTCACCCTTCTTTTTTCAATAATCTTGCACTTTCATTATCCAGAACTAATTGTACGGGCAAATGAGTAACCAATTTCGCTCCTTTTATTTTCCAGTGGCTTCCAGTTCCTCCATGGTTCTGGTGGTTGGCAACTTTTGGTGATCGCGCGCAATGCGATCGGTAGAGTCAGTGTTTTTTGATCCGTTCATGTTCTTTTCCATTGCTTTAAGAGCGCAGCCGCTCTGAGTGAAGTTAGATGTAGTAATGATACGCGATATTAGAGTCAGTGAGTACACCGATTACAAGTTGTGTTTAGTAATAATACGCGATATTAGAGTCAGTGAGTGCGTCGGCTACAAGCTGTGATCAGGACGATCATCGGGCAATGCGGCATCATCCCACAACGTAAGTATCTTCATCGTTTATTAATACTTTTTTTTTAATGGTCTTGAATTTTTATTATCAGGCTTCGATTGCGATAATGAGTTACAAATGAGGTTTCTCTTAATATGTTACAGCATCGTCCCTGGTGACTTCCCACAGCATCCATGGTGGCTTCCCGGAGCATCCCCGATGACTTCCCACGGCATCCCTGGTGGCTTCCCGGAGCATCCCTGATGACATCCTGCAGTATCGTCGCATGGGTAGAGTGAGTACCCCAAGATTGGGCATTTCAAGTTCCTCCGGTCACTCAATCATGCCGCAGGACGAAAGGTCCGAAACGGCACGGGTGACTGGTTGTATTACGTAGAATTTTTTGCCAAGCACAGTGACCGTGGGTATATGCAAATATACTCATGAGTAGTAACATTATTTCATTGTTTTATATTAGATGAGGCTAGGTCTTCTTGTACTACGCGATTTTTCATATTTTAGTAATGTTAAATTCGGGATTTAGTATAAAAGAATATCTATTCCTGACAATTAACAGGAATCCCTTTCAATTGAAAAATATCTTTGCCAAATATATTTTCACTATTCGAGTATTTGCTCGAATAAGTATGAAATAATTAGTTAAATGCATAGTGACGTTGAATATCAAATGAAATGATATGAATATTCAAGTTAGTTTTTAGTGCTGAAGTCGGATACCCTCCGACTTCGTTCATAATTGTAACTACTGCACAATGATAACATCCACGCATATTATTATTGCTGTGGTAGCGACAATGAGTATATCTTGTCTTCGACTTTTGCCGCGTATCACTTTGCTCTCTGCGTATCGGAATTATCGAATAACTGAGTTTATTCGATATCCATACCAGAATCTTTAGCGTATAAAGACATCGGTATCTCGTTTTTCCTTGCGACGCATAAATCGAACAAAATGTACAAGAAGACAATTCGTGACGGGTAGTTTTCGAAGTCAAGGCAGCAATCTTAACACCAAACTGGCGTTTTAGACGAAATGCCTTGATGACGGGAACGCCCGAGGATGTTTTAATTAACTTGTTCAATTTATTCGAGTCATTCTCTTGTTCAGAATTCTTGCATAATAAATTAACGTAGAGTTACTTGAATATCCTTTTACAATAGAGTCATTGATTTGCTTTTTCAATAAATTAGAGTCGTTCAGTTAACTTTCTGATAAAGTAGAGTCATTAAACTTTCATTTCAAATAAAGTTAAGTCAGATTGGTGAAATGCTTAGCCCGTTAGAAAATGTATATGTATTAATCACATTTTTAGATGAGGATTTTCAGGTTTAACCCCTTCCGTGTTCACTGCCTCGATCCCTTTCACGTGCCCAGGTGCTACTTGATTGGGAAAAAGGCGGTGGGCATGATGACCATAATTTTTAAGCTAATCATGTGTTGTTGGCGGCTGGCAATGCATTGGTTTATCGTGCACGACGTACATTCCGCATTGTGTGTGTGCTTAGGCTGTGGATTTGCGTCGTTTCGTTTGAAATAGTAATTAGTAGCTTCAGTGTTCAATTCAATCACGAATGTAGCGCATTCGTATTCTTTGAACATCCAATTGTTGCACAAACTGTGCTATTCCTTACAAATATCTCTCCATTCCTTAGAAATAAATTGCCACTCATTCTAAATATATTGCCGATACAGCGGGTAGTTTATTAACTTTTTAAAACGTCGATCTGCCTTTTATCGCGAGAACGCAAGGATCCCAGGCATTGCCAGTCGATTTCAGTGAAATGGTACGTACCTTAGAGTGTGTTTGATGTATGCTCGCGCTCGGGTGTCGGAGGCGTCCCGGGACGTCCTCCCTAGTGTAGGCCCTTGCACCCGGGCGTTTGTGTGAGAACCGTGGAGCGTATGCTTTTTTTTGGTGTGTGTGCTTTGCCATTTTTAAATATAGGGTGAGGTAGGATAGGTAACTTACCGTCTGGTGTGTGTGTTAAATATAAGTAGGTAGGGCCGGGCAGGTTGACACATTCTCTGATCGGGTAGGCCCACTTTTTCGCGTGTTCAACCTGTTTCAGGAAATCTGAGATTGAAAAGTCAAGTGCTTAGCTGGGCGCGAGCGAAGAATGCGTTCGCCTCTGGCTTTGCTCGTTGACTTTTCGAACTCCACCCGCGGTCGCGGTCGCGTATTAGGCCCCGAAACGAACTCGCATTCAGGCTCGAGACTGCTCGTGCGCACGAAGAACGATTCTTGAATTTAATCGTTAATTTTGCCATTTTCTGCAATGGCATCTTTTACGATTATACTCGGTCGTGATTCGTCCACGAGTGTTCCATCTAGATCCGCGTTTTCACATTTTTATTTCACCTTTGTATGTTTTTCCTTGGTTTCCGAATAGAGTCTCGAGCTTAGACTAAGTTTCAGCGGGCATCGCGCCCGAAGAAAAGAAGAGGCCACGGGCCGAAGAGGCCCGGCAAACTGCCACTCAAGAGGGCAACTACTAATGGCTCTGCATTCTCAAAAAGAATGGAGAGTCATTCTTTGTTACTACTTTGTCACTGTGCTTGATTTAGCTGCATGTAGTAGTATTTTCAGCTTGGCCCGTTGCGGCCCAACGATCCCTGGGCAAAAATCGCGTTTTCATTAGAGTCGCGCAAAATTTGAGAACGGCTTGAATTAGAGTCGCGAGAGATGAAACTCGGATTTTTAATTAGTGTCGCGAGATATTTAATTTTCGCGTATTCTTAGAGTTTCGGACAAGTTCGCGGATTTCTAGGTAGAGTTGCGACTGCCTCAAGTCTTCGGTTTTGCAGTAGAGTTGCGAAAAATATGAATATCGCGTTTTCGTTAGGTAGAGTTGCGCATATATCGCTTCACGGTTTTTCTTAGAGTTGCGATGAAATAGAAATCGCGTTTGATTTAGCGTTGCGACTGATGTATCGCGTTTGTCTTTGCAAATTTGTTCTTTTTAGATTTTAGTTTTGTAATAGCTTCTAATTCTTGCGGCAACTGCATTTGCCCATTTCTTATCATATCTCATTTTCTCAGATAATAGTATAGTAGCTTCCAATTAAATTCTCAGAGAATTTTCTGTTCATCTTTATTGAATTACTTTGTTAGGGTCACTCTTAAATGTTAGCGTTGCGAAGAAAATTGCATCGCGAGTTCCAGTTAGCGTTGCGTTTAACAAAGATCGCGTTTTTAATTAGAGTTGCGAACACAAATGCCCAATTGCTCCTATCTGGGAGCACGCATCTGAGCCACGTGGACAGTGGCACATCATCGGCAGCCAAGGACCACGGTTGCACACCCTCCCGCTGCCCCCTTAGAGTTGCGATTTACTAAATAATTGGTGCATAGAGTGTAGAGTCAGTACTTTATTAGTGTTGCGTCGTATCGCGAATTTGCTAATATTTCTTATTTCTTTTTAATTAGAGTTTAATTTGTTGAATTAGAGTTTCCTTTTGGTATTGATATTTGAAGCACCACTCGCGTTTAATTAGTGTTGCGAAAGATAATTTTCCACTCACGGTGTGAGCGAGTGGACTTGTCGGTAGCCCTTCCGGCTACCTATTCCTTCTTCTTTTAGTCAGATTTGTGAACCCCATTCCCCAATTGCTCCTATCCGGGAGCGCGTTCCTGAGTCACCTGGATGGTGGCATGTTGCTGAGCTACCTTGGATGGTAGCACATCATCGACAGCCAAGGACCACGGCTGCAACCAAGCCCCCAGCCCCCCTTAGAGTTGCGTTTTACTAAATAATTGGTGCATAGAGTGTAGAGTCAGTGTTTTATTAGTGTTGCGTCGAATCGCGAATTTGCTGAAATTTCATTTGTTTCATTGTATTAGAGTTTAATCTGTTGAATTACAGTTTAATCTGTTGAATTAGAGTTCAATTTGTTGAATTAGAGTTTAATCCGTTGAATTAGAGTTTCCTTTTGATATTGATATTTGAAGCACCGCTCGCGTTCAATTAGTGTCGCGAAAGATAATTCTCCTCTCACGGTTTGCACGAGTGGACTTGTCGGTAGCCCTTCTGGCTACCTGTTCCTTTTTCTTTTAATCAGAATTGCGAATCCGGTCCCCCAGTTGCCCCTATCTAGCAGCATGTTCCTGAGTCACCTGGATGGTGGCACATCATCGGCAGCCAAGGACCACGGCTGCACCAACCCTCCCCCTGTGCCCCCCTTAGAGTTGCGTTTTACTAAACAATTGGTGCATAGATTCATAGAGTCAGTATTTTATTAGTGTTGCGTCGTATCGCGAATTTGCTAATATTTCATCATTTCTTCATCATAGTTTGATCTGTTGAATGAGAGTTTCCTTTTGATTATTGATATTTGAAGCACCACCCGCGTTTAATTATTGTTGCTACAGATAGATAATTGCCCACTCACGGTTTGCACGAGTGGACTTGCCTGTAGCCCTTCTCGCTACCTATTCTTAATCGTTGTTCTTTTCTTTCAGCATCTTTCTCTGTCTCGATTGTCTGTTGCTGGAAATACTGATAGAAACTTGAATATCTGATTAGCCATACTAGTATCATTACTCCAAGTTTGATCTGCAAAATTTCATTTAAACAGTGAAATATTGCTTTGCGGTATTCGCGTTTCTCTTTAATTTATTTTACAAACCACAATAGATGATAGAGTTCTAATTCAAGTTTGTAGAACTGACAATGGCTCAGTCTTTTGATTGTAGATAAATTATAAATTCAATTCATAGACACAGTACCAGTGACTGTTCGTTGACAAAGTTTTGTTCTGAGATTTTTGCTTCAATCGTTGTACATTTATTTTCACACCTTTTTCAGTACAGTAAATAGTTGCAATTTTTCTGATCTGCTTGTGCAGAAATCAAAATTCCCTTCGCGATGTCCGTTCATGTTCATGAGAATCCTTGCAAGAAAAATGTTCTCGACTGTAGTTGGGACTGGCCATGGTGATAATAAAACTATTGTACCTCGCGTTCGCGTAATCGTCTGCTGCTTCGTATTCGTAGAAGCAAAATGGAATAAAAGCAGTGGAACGTGATTACTTTCAATTCTGAGTTTCTGATTAAACAGAGTTTACTTTAAATTATTGTAACTTGTACGGAGTTATTCGATTCCTAAGAAATAAAATCTATGGGAACCGAATTGCTTTGACCTCGTACTGCTATACTGAAATTGATGCCAGATTCATTTTATCATTAAAACGTCTATGAAATAAAATCGTAACTTCAAGATTGATAAAATATCGATAATGCTGATGCTAATATTGGTAGTGAAAAAAAGTATCACCTTGGCCAAACTCCAATTACTCATTTGCCATATTGTGTTATTCATAGACTGCGGATTTTCGTGCAAATTCATACTTTTGGTAACGCAGTAAAAAAGAGCAGTGCCTTGGTAGGGCATTGTTTCACCTACCAGGTATCATAAAGCGCTGCGTAATTTGAATAATAAATTGCGGGTCGCGATTAGATGTATATAATTTATTGAAGAATAAATTGTACATATAAATCTATATACGAGTATACTAGCATAGATATACAATTTATTGAATTTATTGAATAATAAATTGTATATTTATTCATATTAAGTGTGCATCCTGTGGAATGTTGCACCTTTCAATCTTCTATAAATGCATAAAAGTCCGCAGTCTAATTATTAAAATGTCCATATAAAATGATTGTTCTGCTTCAGACATGATATTCTTCTAGCTGTAATTTTTCTTTCTTTTTTTTCTGAGGGTGGGGTGGGAAGACTACTAATCCAGTGTATGAGATTGTTACAGATTCACAGATGATACCAATTATTCTAAATAAAATACCAAGTATTTCAAGGAAATATGAGTACGTCAAAGGTTGGAAAGTATAATATACCATGGCAATCAAGCATTTAAATATTGATGTGATGCTGATAAAGGTAGTGAAGGAAAGTATCACCTTGGCCAAAATCCAATTACTCATTTGCCATATTGTTATTCATAGACTGCGGATTTTCGTGCAAATTCATATTTTTGGTAATGCAGTAAAAAAAGCAGAGCATTGGGAGGGAATTGTTTCACCTACCAGGTATTATAAACCGCTGCATAATTTGAATAATGAATTGCTAGTTGCGATTATAAGCATACAATTTATTGTATAATAAATTGTATACATAAATATACAAGTATACTAGTATAAATGTACAATTTATTGAATTTATTGCTTAATAAATTGTACATTTATCCATATCTCAAGTGCATCCTGTGGAATGTTGCACCTTTCAATTTTCTATAAATGCATAAAAGTCCGCAGTCTAATTATTAAAATGTCGATGTGAAATGATTGTGTTCTGCTTTAAATATGATCTTCGTTCATTTGCAATTTATTTTTCTTTTTTTTTCTAAGGGTGGGCTCGGAAGACTACTAAGAATTATTCATTTGTCATATTGTTATTCATAGACTGCGGATTTTCGTGCAAATTCATATTTTTGGTAATGCGGTGAAAAAGAGCAGTGCTTTGGTAGGGCATTGTTTCACCTACCAGGTATTATAAAGCGCTGCATAATTTGAATAGTAAATTGCGAGTTGCGATTCGATGTATATTAATTAATAAATTGTACATACAAATATACGAGTATACTAGCATAAATATACAATTTAGTGAATTTAATGTATAATAAATTGTATATTTATTCATATTAAGTGTGCATCCTGTGGAATGTTGCACCTTTCTATTTTCTATAAATGCATAAAAGTCCGCAGTCTAATTATTAAAATGTCGATGTAAAATGATTGTTCTGCTTCAAACATGATATTCTTCTACCTGCAATTTTTCTTTATTTTTTTTCTGTGGGTGGGGTGGGAAGACTACTAATCCAGTGTATGAGATTGTTACAGATTCACAGGTGATACCAATTATTCTCAATAAAATACCAAGTACTTCAAGGAAATATGAGTACGTCAAAGGTTGGAAAGTATAATATACCATGGCAATCAAGCATTAAAATATCGATGATGCTGATAAAGGTAGTGAAGGAAAGTATCACCTTTACCAAAATCCAATTATTCATTTGCCATATTGTTATTCATAGATTGCGGATTTTCGTGCAAACTCATATTTTTGGTAATGCAGTCAAAAAAGCAGAGCATTGGTAAGGCATTGTTTCACCTACCAGGTATTATAAAGCGCTGCATAATTTGAATAATAGATTGCGGGTTGCGATTAGATGTATACAATTTATTGAATAATAAATTTATTGAATAATAAATTTATTGAATAATAAATTGTATATATAAATATATATATGAGTATACTAGCATAAATATACAATTTATTGAATTCATTGAATAATAAATTGTATATTTATTCATATTAAGTGTGCATCCTGTGGAATGTTGCACCTTTCAATTTTCTATAAATGCATAAAAGTCCGCAATCAAATTATTAAAATGTCGATGTGAAATGATTGTGTTCTGCTTTAAATATGATCTTCGTTCATTTGCAATTTCTTTTTCTTTTTTTTCTTCTAAGGGTGGGCTGGGAAGACTACTAAGAATTATTCATTTGTCATATTGTTATTTATAGACTGCGGATTTTCGTGCAAATTCATATTTTTGGTAATGCGGTGAAAAAGAGCAGTGCTTTGGTAGGGCATTGTTTCACCTACCAGGTATTATAAAGCGCTGCATAATTTGAATAGTAAATTGCGAGTTGCGATTCGATGTATATTAATTAATAAATTGTACATACAAATATACGAGTATACTAGCATAAATATACAATTTAGTGAATTTAATGTATAATAAATTGTATATTTATTCATATTAAGTGTGCATCCTGTGGAATGTTGCACCTTTCAATTTTCTATAAATGCATAAAAGTCCGCTGTCTAATTATTAAAATGTCGATGTAAAATGATTGTTCTGCTACAAATACGATCTTCTTCTAGCTGCAATTATTCTTTATTTTTTTTCTGAGTGTGGGTTGGGAAGACTACTAATCCAGTGTATGAGATTGTTACAGATTCACAGGTGATACCAATTATTCTAAATAAAATACCAAGTACTTCAAGGAAATATGAGTACGTCAAAGGTTGGAAAGTATAATAGACCATGGCAATCAAGCATTAAAATATCGATGATGCTGATAAAGGTAGTGAAGGAAAGTATCACCTTGGCCAAAATCCAATTACTCATTTGCCATATTGTTATTCATAGACTGCGGATTTTCGTGCAAATTCATATTTTTGGTAATGCAGTAAAAAAAGCAGAGCATTGGGAGGGAATTGTTTCACCTACCAGGTATTATAAACCGCTGCATAATTTGAATAATGAATTGCTAGTTGCGATTATAAGCATACAATTTATTGTATAATAAATTGTATACATAAATATACAAGTATACTAGTATAAATGTACAATTTATTGAATTTATTGCTTAATAAATTGTACATTTATCCATATCTCAAGTGCATCCTGTGGAATGTTGCACCTTTCAATTTTCTATAAATGCATAAAAGTCCGCAGTCTAATTATTAAAATGTCGATGTGAAATGATTGTGTTCTGCTTTAAATATGATCTTCGTTCATTTGCAATTTATTTTTCTTTTTTTTTCTAAGGGTGGGCTCGGAAGACTACTAAGAATTATTCATTTGTCATATTGTTATTCATAGACTGCGGATTTTCGTGCAAATTCATATTTTTGGTAATGCGGTGAAAAAGAGCAGTGCTTTGGTAGGGCATTGTTTCTCCTACCAGGTATTATAAAGCGCTGCATAATTTGAATAGTAAATTGCGAGTTGCGATTCGATGTATATTAATTAATAAATTGTACATATAAATATACGAGTATACTAGCATAAATATACAATTTAGTGAATTTAATGTATAATAAATTGTATATTTATTCATATTAAGTGTGCATCCTGTGGAATGTTGCACCTTTCTATTTTCTATAAATGCTTAAAAGTCCGCAGTCTAATTATTAAAATGTCCATGTAACATGATTGTTCTGCTTCAAACATGATATTCTTCTACCTGCAATTTTTCTTTATTTTTTTTTGTGGGTGGGGTGGGAAGACTACTAATCCAGTGTATGAGGTTGTTACAGATTCACAGGTGATACCAATTATTCTCAATAAAATACCAAGTACTTCAAGGAAATATGAGTACGTCAAAGGTTGGAAAGTATAATATACCATGGCAATCAAGCATTAAAACATCGATGATGCTGATAAAGGTAGTGAAGGAAAGTATCACCTTTACCAAAATCCAATTATTCATTTGCCATATTGTTATTCATAGATTGCGGATTTTCGTGCAAACTCATATTTTTGGTAATGCAGTCAAAAAAGCAGAGCATTGGTAAGGCATTGTTTCACCTACCAGGTATTATAAAGCGCTGCATAATTTGAATAATAAATTGCGGGTTGCGATTAGATGTATACAATTTATTGAATAATAAATTTATTGAATAATAAATTGTATATATAAATATATATATGAGTATACTAGCATAAATATACAATTTATTGAATTCATTGAATAATAAATTGTATATTTATTCATATTAAGTGTGCATCCTGTGGAATGTTGCACCTTTCAATTTTCTATAAATGCATAAAAGTCCGCAATCAAATTATTAAAATGTCGATGTGAAATGATTGTGTTCTGCTTTAAATATGATCTTCGTTCATTTGCAATTTCTTTTTCTTTTTTTTCTTCTAAGGGTGGGCTGGGAAGACTACTAAGAATTATTCATTTGTCATATTGTTATTTATAGACTGCGGATTTTCGTGCAAATTCATATTTTTCGTAATGCAGTAAAAAAAGCAGAGCATTGGTAGGGAATTGTTTCACCTACCAGGTATTATAAACCGCTGCATAATTTGAATAATAAATTGCGAGTTGCGATTATAAGTATAGAATTTATTGAATAATAAATTGTATACATATATATTCAAGTATACTAGTATAAATGTACAATTTATTGAATTTATTGAATAATAAATTGTATATTTATTCATATTACGTGCATCCTGTGGAATGTTGCACCTTTCAATTTTCTATAAATGCATAAAAGTCCGCAGTCTAATTATTAAAATGTCGATGTGAAATGATTGTGTTCTGCTTTAAATATGATCTTCGTTCATTTGCAATTTATTTTTCTTTTTTTTTCTAGGGGTGGGCTGGGAAGGCTACTAAGAATTATTCATATGTCATATTGTTATTCATAGACTGCGGATTTTCGTGCAAATTCATATTTTTGGTAATGCGGTGAAAAAGAGCAGTGCTTTGGTAGGGCATTGTTTCACCTACCAGGTATTATAAAGCGCTGCATAATTTGAATAGTAAATTGCGAGTTGCGATTCGATGTATATTAATTAATAAATTGTACATACAAATATACGAGTATACTAGCATAAATATACAATTTAGTGAATTTAATGTATAATAAATTGTATATTTATTCATATTAAGTGTGCATCCTGTGGAATGTTGCACCTTTCAATTTTCTATAAATGCATAAAAGTCCGCTGTCTAATTATTAAAATGTCGATGTAAAATGATTGTTCTGCTACAAATACGATCTTCTTCTAGCTGCAATTATTCTTTATTTTTTTTCTGAGTGTGGGTTGGGAAGACTACTAATCCAGTGTATGAGATTGTTACAGATTCACAGGTGATACCAATTATTCTAAATAAAATACCAAGTACTTCAAGGAAATATGAGTACGTCAAAGGTTGGAAAGTATAATAGACCATGGCAATCAAGCATTAAAATATCGATGATGCTGATAAAGGTAGTGAAGGAAAGTATCACCTTGGCCAAAATCCAATTACTCATTTGCCATATTGTTATTCATAGACTGCGGATTTTCGTGCAAATTCATATTTTTGGTAATGCAGTAAAAAAAGCAGAGCATTGGGAGGGAATTGTTTCACCTACCAGGTATTATAAACCGCTGCATAATTTGAATAATGAATTGCTAGTTGCGATTATAAGCATACAATTTATTGTATAATAAATTGTATACATAAATATACAAGTATACTAGTATAAATGTACAATTTATTGAATTTATTGCTTAATAAATTGTACATTTATCCATATCTCAAGTGCATCCTGTGGAATGTTGCACCTTTCAATTTTCTATAAATGCATAAAAGTCCGCAGTCTAATTATTAAAATGTCGATGTGAAATGATTGTGTTCTGCTTTAAATATGATCTTCGTTCATTTGCAATTTATTTTTCTTTTTTTTTCTAAGGGTGGGCTCGGAAGACTACTAAGAATTATTCATTTGTCATATTGTTATTCATAGACTGCGGATTTTCGTGCAAATTCATATTTTTGGTAATGCGGTGAAAAAGAGCAGTGCTTTGGTAGGGCATTGTTTCTCCTACCAGGTATTATAAAGCGCTGCATAATTTGAATAGTAAATTGCGAGTTGCGATTCGATGTATATTAATTAATAAATTGTACATATAAATATACGAGTATACTAGCATAAATATACAATTTAGTGAATTTAATGTATAATAAATTGTATATTTATTCATATTAAGTGTGCATCCTGTGGAATGTTGCACCTTTCTATTTTCTATAAATGCTTAAAAGTCCGCAGTCTAATTATTAAAATGTCCATGTAACATGATTGTTCTGCTTCAAACATGATATTCTTCTACCTGCAATTTTTCTTTATTTTTTTTTGTGGGTGGGGTGGGAAGACTACTAATCCAGTGTATGAGGTTGTTACAGATTCACAGGTGATACCAATTATTCTCAATAAAATACCAAGTACTTCAAGGAAATATGAGTACGTCAAAGGTTGGAAAGTATAATATACCATGGCAATCAAGCATTAAAACATCGATGATGCTGATAAAGGTAGTGAAGGAAAGTATCACCTTTACCAAAATCCAATTATTCATTTGCCATATTGTTATTCATAGATTGCGGATTTTCGTGCAAACTCATATTTTTGGTAATGCAGTCAAAAAAGCAGAGCATTGGTAAGGCATTGTTTCACCTACCAGGTATTATAAAGCGCTGCATAATTTGAATAATAAATTGCGGGTTGCGATTAGATGTATACAATTTATTGAATAATAAATTTATTGAATAATAAATTGTATATATAAATATATATATGAGTATACTAGCATAAATATACAATTTATTGAATTCATTGAATAATAAATTGTATATTTATTCATATTAAGTGTGCATCCTGTGGAATGTTGCACCTTTCAATTTTCTATAAATGCATAAAAGTCCGCAATCAAATTATTAAAATGTCGATGTGAAATGATTGTGTTCTGCTTTAAATATGATCTTCGTTCATTTGCAATTTCTTTTTCTTTTTTTTCTTCTAAGGGTGGGCTGGGAAGACTACTAAGAATTATTCATTTGTCATATTGTTATTTATAGACTGCGGATTTTCGTGCAAATTCATATTTTTCGTAATGCAGTAAAAAAAGCAGAGCATTGGTAGGGAATTGTTTCACCTACCAGGTATTATAAACCGCTGCATAATTTGAATAATAAATTGCGAGTTGCGATTATAAGTATAGAATTTATTGAATAATAAATTGTATACATATATATTCAAGTATACTAGTATAAATGTACAATTTATTGAATTTATTGAATAATAAATTGTATATTTATTCATATTACGTGCATCCTGTGGAATGTTGCACCTTTCAATTTTCTATAAATGCATAAAAGTCCGCAGTCTAATTATTAAAATGTCGATGTGAAATGATTGTGTTCTGCTTTAAATATGATCTTCGTTCATTTGCAATTTATTTTTCTTTTTTTTTCTAGGGGTGGGCTGGGAAGGCTACTAAGAATTATTCATATGTCATATTGTTATTCATAGACTGCGGATTTTCGTGCAAATTCATATTTTTGGTAATGCGGTGAAAAAGAGCAGTGCTTTGGTAGGGCATTGTTTCACCTACCAGGTATTATAAAGCGCTGCATAATTTGAATAGTAAATTGCGAGTTGCGATTCGATGTATATTAATTAATAAATTGTACATACAAATATACGAGTATACTAGCATAAATATACAATTTAGTGAATTTAATGTATAATAAATTGTATATTTATTCATATTAAGTGTGCATCCTGTGGAATGTTGCACCTTTCAATTTTCTATAAATGCATAAAAGTCCGCTGTCTAATTATTAAAATGTCGATGTAAAATGATTGTTCTGCTACAAATACGATCTTCTTCTAGCTGCAATTATTCTTTATTTTTTTTCTGAGTGTGGGTTGGGAAGACTACTAATCCAGTGTATGAGATTGTTACAGATTCACAGGTGATACCAATTATTCTAAATAAAATACCAAGTACTTCAAGGAAATATGAGTACGTCAAAGGTTGGAAAGTATAATAGACCATGGCAATCAAGCATTAAAATATCGATGATGCTGATAAAGGTAGTGAAGGAAAGTATCACCTTGGCCAAAATCCAATTACTCATTTGCCATATTGTTATTCATAGACTGCGGATTTTCGTGCAAATTCATATTTTTGGTAATGCAGTAAAAAAAGCAGAGCATTGGGAGGGAATTGTTTCACCTACCAGGTATTATAAACCGCTGCATAATTTGAATAATGAATTGCTAGTTGCGATTATAAGCATACAATTTATTGTATAATAAATTGTATACATAAATATACAAGTATACTAGTATAAATGTACAATTTATTGAATTTATTGCTTAATAAATTGTACATTTATCCATATCTCAAGTGCATCCTGTGGAATGTTGCACCTTTCAATTTTCTATAAATGCATAAAAGTCCGCAGTCTAATTATTAAAATGTCGATGTGAAATGATTGTGTTCTGCTTTAAATATGATCTTCGTTCATTTGCAATTTATTTTTCTTTTTTTTTCTAAGGGTGGGCTCGGAAGACTACTAAGAATTATTCATTTGTCATATTGTTATTCATAGACTGCGGATTTTCGTGCAAATTCATATTTTTGGTAATGCGGTGAAAAAGAGCAGTGCTTTGGTAGGGCATTGTTTCTCCTACCAGGTATTATAAAGCGCTGCATAATTTGAATAGTAAATTGCGAGTTGCGATTCGATGTATATTAATTAATAAATTGTACATATAAATATACGAGTATACTAGCATAAATATACAATTTAGTGAATTTAATGTATAATAAATTGTATATTTATTCATATTAAGTGTGCATCCTGTGGAATGTTGCACCTTTCTATTTTCTATAAATGCTTAAAAGTCCGCAGTCTAATTATTAAAATGTCCATGTAACATGATTGTTCTGCTTCAAACATGATATTCTTCTACCTGCAATTTTTCTTTATTTTTTTTTGTGGGTGGGGTGGGAAGACTACTAATCCAGTGTATGAGGTTGTTACAGATTCACAGGTGATACCAATTATTCTCAATAAAATACCAAGTACTTCAAGGAAATATGAGTACGTCAAAGGTTGGAAAGTATAATATACCATGGCAATCAAGCATTAAAACATCGATGATGCTGATAAAGGTAGTGAAGGAAAGTATCACCTTGGCCAAAATCCAATTACTCATTTGCCATATTGTTATTCATAGACTGCGGATTTTCGTGCAAATTCATATTTTTGGTAATGCAGTAAAAAAAGCAGAGCATTGGGAGGGAATTGTTTCACCTACCAGGTATTATAAACCGCTGCATAATTTGAATAATAAATTGCGAGTTGCGATTATAAGTATAGAATTTATTGAATAATAAATTGTATACATATATATTCAAGTATACTA
>JALHAQ010000160.1:0-21460 GCA_023838395.1 Holcopasites calliopsidis
TTCACCTACCAGGTATTATAAAGCGCTGCATAATTTGAATAATAAATTGCGGGTTGCGATTAGATGTATACAATTTATTGAATAATAAATTTATTGAATAATAAATTGTATATATAAATATATATATATGAGTATACTAGCATAAATATACAATTTATTGAATTCATTGAATAATAAATTGTATATTTATTCATATTAAGTGTGCATCCTGTGGAATGTTGCACCTTTCAATTTTCTATAAATGCATAAAAGTCCGCAATCAAATTATTAAAATGTCGATGTGAAATGATTGTGTTCTGCTTTAAATATGATCTTCGTTCATTTGCAATTTCTTTTTCTTTTTTTTCTTCTAAGGGTGGGCTGGGAAGACTACTAAGAATTATTCATTTGTCATATTGTTATTTATAGACTGCGGATTTTCGTGCAAATTCATATTTTTGGTAATGCGGTGAAAAAGAGCAGTGCTTTGGTAGGGCATTGTTTCACCTACCAGGTATTATAAAGCGCTGCATAATTTGAATAGTAAATTGCGAGTTGCGATTCGATGTATATTAATTAATAAATTGTACATATAAATATACGAGTATACTAGCATAAATATACAATTTAGTGAATTTAATGTATAATAAATTGTATATTTATTCATATTAAGTGTGCATCCTGTGGAATGTTGCACCTTTCAATTTTCTATAAATGCATAAAAGTCCGCAGTCTAATTATTAAAATGTCCATGTAACATGATTGTTCTGCTTCAAACATGATATTCTTCTACCTGCAATTTTTCTTTATTTTTTTTTGTGGGTGGGGTGGGAAGACTACTAATCCAGTGTATGAGGTTGTTACAGATTCACAGGTGATACCAATTATTCTCAATAAAATACCAAGTACTTCAAGGAAATATGAGTACGTCAAAGGTTGGAAAGTATAATATACCATGGCAATCAAGCATTAAAACATCGATGATGCTGATAAAGGTAGTGAAGGAAAGTATCACCTTTACCAAAATCCAATTATTCATTTGCCGTATTGTTATTCATAGATTGCGGATTTTCGTGCAAACTCATATTTTTGGTAATGCAGTCAAAAAAGCAGAGCATTGGTAAGGCATTGTTTCACCTACCAGGTATTACAAAGCGCTGCATAATTTGAATAGTAAATTGCGAGTTGCGATTCGATGTATATTAATTAATAAATTGTACATATAAATATACGAGTATACTAGCATAAATATACAATTTAGTGAATTTAATGTATAATAAATTGTATATTTATTCATATTAAGTGTGCATCCTGTGGAATGTTGCACCTTTCAATTTTCTATAAATGCATAAAAGTCCGCAATCAAATTATTAAAATGTCGATGTGAAATGATTGTTCTGCTACAAATACGATCTTCTTCTAGCTGCAATTATTCTTTATTTTTTTTCTGAGTGTGGGTTGGGAAGACTACTAATCCAGTGTATGAGATTGTTACAGATTCACAGGTGATACCAATTATTCTAAATAAAATACCAAGTACTTCAAGGAAATATGAGTACGTCAAAGGTTGGAAAGTATAATATACCATGGCAATCAAGCATTAAAACATCGATGATGCTGATAAAGGTAGTGAAGGAAAGTATCACCTTTACCAAAATCCAATTATTCATTTGCCGTATTGTTATTCATAGATTGCGGATTTTCGTGCAAACTCATATTTTTGGTAATGCAGTCAAAAAAGCAGAGCATTGGTAAGGCATTGTTTCACCTACCAGGTATTATAAAGCGCTGCATAATTTGAATAATAAATTGCGGGTTGCGATTAGATGTATACAATTTATTGAATAATAAATTTATTGAATAATAAATTGTATATATAAATATATATATGAGTATACTAGCATAAATATACAATTTATTGAATTCATTGAATAATAAATTGTATATTTATTCATATTAAGTGTGCATCCTGTGGAATGTTGCACCTTTCAATTTTCTATAAATGCATAAAAGTCCGCAATCAAATTATTAAAATGTCGATGTGAAATGATTGTGTTCTGCTTTAAATATGATCTTCATTCATTTGCAATTTCTTTTTCTTTTTTTTCTTCTAAGGGTGGGCTGGGAAGACTACTAAGAATTATTCATTTGTCATATTGTTATTTATAGACTGCGGATTTTCGTGTAAATTCATATTTTTGGTAATGCGGTGAAAAAGAGCAGTGCTTTGGTAGGGCATTGTTTCACCTACCAGGTATTATAAAGCGCTGCATAATTTGAATAGTAAATTGCGAGTTGCGATTCGATGTATATTAATTAATAAATTGTACATATAAATATACGAGTATACTAGCATAAATATACAATTTAGTGAATTTAATGTATAATAAATTGTATATTTATTCATATTAAGTGTGCATCCTGTGGAATGTTGCACCTTTCAATTTTCTATAAATGCATAAAAGTCCGCTGTCTAATTATTAAAATGTCGATGTAAAATGATTGTTCTGCTACAAATACGATCTTCTTCTAGCTGCAATTATTCTTTATTTTTTTTCTGAGTGTGGGTTGGGAAGACTACTAATCCAGTGTATGAGATTGTTACAGATTCACAGATGATACCAATTATTCTCAATAAAATACCAAGTACTTCAACGAAATATGAGTACGTCAAAGGTTGGAAAGTATAATATACCATGGCAATCAACCATTAAAATATTGATGATGCTGAAGAAGGTAGTGAAGGAAAGTATCACCTTGGCCAAAATCCAATTACTCATTTGCCATATTGTTATTCATAGACTGTGGATTTTCGTGCAAATTCATATTTTTCGTAATGCAGTAAAAAAAGCAGAGCATTGGTAGGGAATTGTTTCACCTACCAGGTATTATAAACCGCTGCATAATTTGAATAATAAATTGCGAGTTGCGATTATAAGTATAGAATTTATTGAATAATAAATTGTATACATATATATTCAAGTATACTAGTATAAATGTACAATTTATTGAATTTATTGAATAATAAATTGTATATTTATTCATATTACGTGCATCCTGTGGAATGTTGCACCTTTCAATTTTCTATAAATGCATAAAAGTCCGCAGTCTAATTATTAAAATGTCGATGTGAAATGATTGTGTTCTGCTTTAAATATGATCTTCGTTCATTTGCAATTTATTTTTCTTTTTTTTTCTAAGGGTGGGCTCGGAAGACTACTAAGAATTATTCATTTGTCATATTGTTATTCATAGACTGCGGATTTTCGTGCAAATTCATATTTTTGGTAATGCGGTGAAAAAGAGCAGTGCTTTGGTAGGGCATTGTTTCTCCTACCAGGTATTATAAAGCGCTGCATAATTTGAATAGTAAATTGCGAGTTGCGATTCGATGTATATTAATTAATAAATTGTACATATAAATATACGAGTATACTAGCATAAATATACAATTTAGTGAATTTAATGTATAATAAATTGTATATTTATTCATATTAAGTGTGCATCCTGTGGAATGTTGCACCTTTCTATTTTCTATAAATGCATAAAAGTCCGCAGTCTAATTATTAAAATGTCCATGTAACATGATTGTTCTGCTTCAAACATGATATTCTTCTACCTGCAATTTTTCTTTATTTTTTTTCTGTGGGTGGGGTGGGAAGACTACTAATCTGGTACACGAGACTGTTACAGATCCGCTGGTGACAGCAATTATTCTAAATAAAATACCAAGTATTTCAAGGAAATATGAGTACGTCAAAGGTTGGAAAGTATAATATACCATGGCAATCAAGGATTATTACTAAAAGATGGATAGAAATTATGGAACATAATCTGAGCCTCATCGATCCAATGTCCAAGGTTTGAAAACGTACTTTTTATGAAACGTTATTAACCATTTCGAGTTAGTGTCTGTTTCAGAATCTTCAAGGTAATGATTTGGTCGTCAAAGAAGAGGATTCAGGATTATTTCATACATCCCCCCTCCTCCCACCCCCGCCCCATCCCCATTTTATTAGAAATACCATTTGGGTAGGCCCAATTATAAATTGAACAAATGTTTAGCTCATTATATAGGTAGGATGTTGTTTGGCTTTACAAAACTCTTAGACTTTTGCGTAGGTAGGGTTTAACAATTTCTTTTCGCGTGAGTTTCAGTCTGTCACAAGGATTGAAAGCTTATTTTTTATGTAATGTTATTAACCATTCCCAGTTAGTATCTGTTTCAGAAACTTCAAGATAATCAACTGGTATGCACTCAAGGAAGAGGATTCATGGTAATTACGTACAGATAGTACACCCCATTCTCACTCCGTCCCAGCCCCTCTTTTCCATTTTATTAAAAAAATCATTTAGGTAGGCTCAACTATAAATGGAACAAATGTTTAGCGCATTATGTAGGTAGGATTTATTTGAACGAAAACAATCGATTGTTACATAGGCAGGCTTTACACGAAACGAAACCATTAGATCTTTAGCTAGGCAGGACTTTTAACATTTTTAGATATTGTACATAGGTAGGATTTAACAATTCTTTTTTCGCGTGAGTTTCAGTCTGTTTCAAGAAACGATGAGACAGCGCTGAACGATCAGAAGTGTAATGATGTATACGTATGTGTATGGGAAAGTATCTGTTAGATTTTTATATAGGCAGGATCTTTAGATCTAAGCCTTAAATCGAGTAGCTTCGGTAGGACGCTTTTAATATTAAGTTAGATTTCTAATTAGGGGGGACGTTATTAATAGCTATAAGTTAACTTTAAGATAAGGATGCGTAGCTTTTAAGTTTTAATTAAGTAGGACACGTATTTTTATGTCTAAGATATTAGTTTGTAAGTTATAAGTAGTGTTCGGCACTGCAGTGCCCAAGTAGGCACGTTGGTGTTAAGATTAGTTAAGCATATAGTAATTAAGCGCATGTTCGTTTAACTATTAATTAGATTTACGCTACGGGACACTTGTGCTTTAAGGTACAGCCAGGCATCGTCGTTTGCTTCTTTTTTTTATGCAATTGCAGTGGGTGTAGAAAGTTCGAAACGTTTAGTATAGTAGAGTAGTCCTTCTATCTCCTTGTACAAACTCAAGTCGTTCCGATTGATTATGAAAAACATATTTCGTTTTGAAGAATGTATGAATACTTTTTACACCCATTGTCTGTTAGAATAATGGTGCATGCGTACTGTAGTGCGATTGTGCCGCCCGCGTAATGTTAAGTTAATTTTTAAGTTAAGGGGTTTTGTATCCGTCTGTATCCGTCTTGCAATCTTTCAATTTTGCTTTGATTTGAGAATTTTCTAAGGCGCCTCCATCTTGCTGTTTGAATTGCAGGGCGTTTAATTAACGAACGCTGTGGAAACTTACAGCAAAAGGAGCAGGGTTTCTTTGTTGTAAATTATAGTATAGTTTGGTTTAAAAACAAAAACGAAGGGTGGGAAGTGGATTAAACGTGGGTAGGGTGGGTCTCCATCGCAGCAACCTCCACGTGGTGAGACCCGGGCAATCAATTATTCGCTCTATAATTATTATTCGACTCTTTCTGCTATTTGATAAAGTGGACAAGATGAGCTTAATTATTATATAGCGAATAATTGAGCTGATTGGCTGCGCATTACATGTATCCGACATGTGATGAATGAATCGGATCGGTTTTTAGTTTTCAATGGAATTTTGTAGCAGTACGACCAGTGTTACAAGTCGTTAACTAGTATAACAATAAATTTTTAGTAGTTAAAGTCTGTTCAAATATGACCGCGTTCGGGGTCTATTTTGTTAAGGAATCTGTAGGTCGCTTAATAGATAAATGCAAATCGCTGACATTTTACCCCGCTGTATTACCCCGTTGTTGCCTCATTTTCGTATTACACGTTATTGGGATACTTTATGGGTGTAAGAAAAAGTAAGAATAACTAGTACATAACACTGTTGAGAAATATTAGAATATAATGAAAGTTAGTTTCAAAATTACTGTCACAATTATAAAATAACCGTTTTCCATTAGAAATTGGGACTTGATAGAAAAGGATAGTAAAACAATACATATAGTGTACAACTAATGATAAAATTCAGTCATTTTTCTTAAGACAGTTAATAACTAATCAAAAACGAAATAATGGCGCAATAATTATCTTGATACTCTTAGACAGGGCCGGCGATTTTGTTTGTAGAAGATAGGCATATACATCTAATAATCAAAGAATAATGAAAATTACAATAACGATAATACCACAGACTTAAATACGTTATGAAAGTGTCTTAGAAACTAAAAGTTATTGCGTATCTTCTTTTCAATTAATTTACAATACATCTTATAATCAAAGAATAACGAAAATGACAATAAGGATAATAGCATACACTTAAATACATTATGAATATGTCTTAGAATCTAAAAGTTATTGCTTATATTCTTGTAAATTCATTTGAAATACATCTTACAATCAAAGAATAATGAAAACTACAATACCGATAGCAGCACAGACCTAAATACATTATGAAAATGTTTTAGAAACTAAAGGTTATTGCTTATATTCTTGTAAATTAATTTAAAGTACATCTTATAATCAAAGAATAATGAAAATTACAATTCCGATAACAGCACAGACCTAAATACGTCATGAAAATGTCTTAGAAACTAAAAGTTATTGCGTATCTTCTTTTAAATTAATTTACAATACATCTTATAATCAAAGAATAATGAAAATGACAATTATGATAATAGTACAGACCTAAATACGTTATGAAAATGTGTTAGAAACTGAAAGTTATTGCTTATATTCTGAAAAATTAATTTATAATACATATAATCAAAGAATAATGAAAATGACAATTATGATAATAGCACAGACCTAAATACGTTATGAAAGTGTTTTAGGAACTAAAAGTTATTGCGTATATTCTTTTAAATTAATTTACAATACATATAATCAAAGAATAATGAAAATTGCAATAACGATAACAGCACAGACCTAAATACGTCATGAAAATGTTTTAGAAACTAAAGGTTATTGCTTATATTCTTGTAAATTAATTTAAAGTACATCTTATAATCAAAGAATAGTGAAATGACAATTATGATAATAGCACAGACCTAAATACGTTATGAAAGTGTTTTAGGAACTAAAAATTATTGCGTATATTCTTTTAAATTAATTTACAATACACATAATCAAAGAATAATGAAAACTACAATTCCCATAACAGCACAGACATAAATACGTTATGAAAATGTTTTAGAAACTAAAAGGTATTGTCTATATTCTTGTAAATTAATTTAAAATACATCTTATAATGAAAGAATAATGAAAATTACAATAACGATAATACCACAGACTTAAATACGTTATGAAAGTGTTTTAGAAACTAAAAGTTATTGCGTATCTTCTTTTCAATTAATTTACAATACATCTTATAATCAAAGAATAATGAAAATTACAATAACGATAACAGCACAGACCTAAATACTTTATGAAAATGTTTTAGAAACTAAAAGTTATTGCTTATACACTGGTAAATTAATTTAAAATACATATTATGATGAAAGAATAATGAAAACTACAATAACGATAACAGCACAGGCCTAAATACGTTATGAAAGTGATTTAGAAACTAAAAGTTATTGCTTATATACTTGTCAATTAATTTACAATACATGTTATCATCAAAGAATAATGAGAACTACAATTCCGATAACAGCACAGACCTAAATACGTTATGAAAGTGTTTTAGGAACTAAAAGTTATTGCGTATATTCTTTTAAATTAATTTACAATACATATAATCAAAGAATAATGAAAATTACAATTCCGATAACAACACAGACCTAAATACGTTATGAAAATGTTTTAGAAACTAAAGGTTATTGCCTATATTCTTGTAAATTAATTTAAAGTACATCTTATAATCAGAGAATAATGAAAATTACAATAAGGATAACAGCACAGACCTAAATACGTCATGAAAATGTTTTAGAAACTAAAGGTTATTGCTTATATTCTTGTAAATTAATTTAAAGTACATCTTATAATCAGAGAATAATGAAAATTACAATAAGGATAACAGCACAGACCTAAATACGTTATGAAAATGTCTTAGAAACTAAAAGTTATTGCTTATACTCTTGTAAATTAATTTACAATACATCTTACAATCAAAGAATAATGAAAATGACAATTATGATAATAGCACAGACCTAATTACATTATGAAAGTGTTTTAAGAACTAAAAGTTATTGCGTATATTCTTTTAAATTAATTTACAATACATATAATCAAAGAATGATGAAAACTACAATTCCGATAACAGCACAGACATAAATACGTTATGAAAATGTTTTAGAAAGTAAAAGTTATTGCTTATATTCTTGTAAATTAATTTAAAGTACATCTTATAATCAAAGAATAATGAAAATTACAATACCGATAACAGCACAGACCTAAATACGTTATGAAAATGTCTTAGAAAGTAAAAGTTATTGCGTATCTTCTTTTAAATTAATTTACAATACGTATAATCAACGAATAATGAAAATTACAATATCAATAACAGCACAGACCTAAATACGTCATGAAAATGTTTTAGAAACTAAAAGTTATTGCTTATACTCTTGTAAATTAATTTACAATACATCTTATAATCAAAGAATAATGAAAATGACAATTATGATAATAGCACAGACCTAAATACATTATGAAAGTGTTTTAAGAACTAAAAGTTATTGCGTATATTCTTTTAAATTAATTTACAATACATATAATCAAAGAATGATGAAAACTACAATTCCGATAACAGCACAGACATAAATACGTTATGAAAATGTTTTAGAAACTAAAGGTTATTGCTTATATTCTTGTAAATTAATTTAAAGTACATCTTATAATCAAAGAAGAATGAAAATTACAATAACGATAACAGCACAGACCTAAATACGTTATGAAAATGTCTTAGAAAGTAAAAGTTATTGCGTATATTCTTGTAAATTAATTTACAATACATCTTATAATCAAAGAATAATGAAAATGACAATTATGATAATAGCACAGACCTAAATGCGTTATGAAAATGTTTTAGAAACTAAAGGTTATTGCTTATATTCTTGTAAATTAATTTAAAGTACATCTTATAATCAAAGAATAACGAAAATTACAATAAGGATAATAGCATACACTTAAATACATTATGAATATGTCTTAGAATCTAAAAGTTATTGCTTATATTCTTGTAAATTAATTTAAAATACATCTTATAATCAAAGAATAACGAAAACTACAATACCGATAACAGCACAGACCTAAATACGTTATGAAAGTGTTTTAGGAACTAAAAGTTATTGCGTATCTTCTTTTCAATTAATTTACAATACATCTTATAATCAAAGAATAATGAAAACTACAATACCGATAACAGCACAGACCTAAATACGTTATGAAAATGTGTTAGAAACTGAAAGTTATTGCTTATATTCTGAAAAATTAATTTACAATACATATAATCAAAGAATAATGAAAACTACAATTCCCATAACAGCACAGACATAAATACGTTATGAAAATGTTTTAGAAACTAAAAGTTATTGTCTATATTCTTGTAAATTAATTTAAAATACATCTTATAATGAAGGAATAATGAAAATTACAATAACGATAATACCACAGACTTAAATACGTTATGAAAGTGTTTTAGAAACTAAAAGTTATTGCGTATCTTCTTTTCAATTAATTTACAATACATCTTATAATCAAAGAATAATGAAAATTACAATAACGATAACAGCACAGACCTAAATACTTTATGAAAATGTTTTAGAAACTAAAAGTTATTGCTTATACTCTGGTAAATTAATTTAAAATACATATTATGATGAAAGAATAATGAAAACTACAATAACGATAACAGCACAGGCCTAAATACGTTATACAATGTTTTAGAAACTAAAGGTTATTGCTTATATTCTTGTAAATTAATTTAAAGTACATCTTATAATCAAAGAATAACGAAAATTACAATAAGGATAATAGCATACACTTAAATACATTATGAATATGTCTTAGAATCTAAAAGTTATTGCTTATATTCTTGTAAATTAATTTAAAATACATCTTATCATCAAAGAATAATGAAAACAACAATTCCGATAACAGCACAGACCTAAATACGTTATGAAAGTGTTTTAGGAACTGAAAGTTATTGCTTATATTCTGCAGAATTAATTTACAATACATATAATCAAAGACTAATGAAAATTGCAATAACGATAACACCACAGACACAAATACGTTGTGAAAATGGCTTAGAAACTAAAAGTTATTGCTTATATTCTTGTAAATTAATTTACAATACATCTTATAATCAAAGAATAATGAAAATTGCAATAACGATAACAGCACAGATTTAAATACCTTATGAAAATGCTTAGAAACTAAAAGTTATTGCTTATATTCTTGTAAATTAATTTACAATACATCTTATCATCAAAGAATAATGAGAACTACAATTCCGATAACAGCACAAACCTAAATACGTTGTAAAAATGTCTTAGAAACTAAAAGCTATTACCTATATTCTGAAAAATTAATTTATAATACATCTTATAATCAAAGAATAATGAAAACTGCAATTCCGATAACAGCACAGACCTAAATACGTTATGAAAGTGTTTTAGGAACTAAAAGTTATTGCGTATATTCTTTTAAATTAATTTACAATACGTATAATCAAAGAATAATGAAAACTACAATACCGATAACAGCACACACCTAAATACGTTATGAAAATGTTTTAGAAACTAAAAGTTATTGCTTACATACTTGTAAATTAATTTACAATACATCTTATAATCAAAGAATAATGAAAATTGCAATAACGATAACAGCACAGACCTAAATACGTTATGAAAGTGTTTTAGGAACTAAAAGTGACTGCTTATACTCTTGTAAATTAATTTAAAATACATATAATCAAAGAATAATGAAAATTGCAAGAACGATAACAGCACAGACTTAAATACCTTATGAAAATGCTTAGAAACTAAAAGTTATTGCTTATATTCTTGTAAATTAATTAACAATACATCTTATAATCAAAGAATAATGAAAACTACAATTCCGATAACAGCACAGACCTAAATACGTTATGAAAGTGTTTTAGGAACTAAAAGTTATTGCTTATACTGTTGTAAATTAATTTACAATACATCTTATCATCAAAGAATAATGAAAACAACAATTCCGATAACAGCACAGAACTAAATACGTTATGAAAGTGTTTTAGGAAGTAAAAGTTATTGCGTATATTCTTTTAAATTAATTTACAATACATATAATGAAAGAATAATGAAAATTGCAAGAACGATAACAGCACAGACATAAATTCGTTATGAAAGTGTTCTAGAAACTAAAAGCTATTGTTTATATTCTTGTCAATTAATTTAGAATACATCTTATCATCAAAGAATAATGAAAACTACAATTCCGATAACAGCACAGACATAAATACGTTATGAAAGTGTTTTAGGAACTAAAAGTTACTGATAAAATATTCTGCAGAATTAATTTACAATACATATAATCAAAGAATAACGAAAATTGCAATAACGATAACAGCACAGACATAAATACGTTGTGAAAATGTCTCAGAAACTACAAGTTATTGCTTATATTCTTGTAAATTAATTTACAATACATCTTATCATCAAAGAATAATGAAAACTACAATTCCGATAACAGCACAGAACTAAATACGTTATGAAAGTGTTTTAGGAAGTAAAAGTTATTGCGTATATTCTTTTAAATTAATTTACAATACATATAATCAAAGAATAATGAAAACTACAATACCGATAACAGCACAGACCTAAATACGTTATGAAAGTGTTTTAGGAACTAAAAGTTATTGATAAAATATGCTGCAGAATTAATTTACAATACATATAATCAAAGAATAATGAAAACTGCAATTCCGACAACAGTACAGACCTAAATACGTTATGAAAGTGTTTTAGGAACTAAAAGTTATTGCTTATATTCTGCAGAATTAATTTACAATACATATAATCAAAGAAAAACGAAAATTGCAATAACGATAACAGCACAGACATAAATACGTTGTGAAAATGGCTTAGAAACTAAAAGTTATTGCTTATATTCTTGTAAATTAATTTACAATACATCTTATAATCAAAGAATAATGAAAATTGCAATAACGATAACAGCGCAGACTTAAATACTTTATAAAAATGCTTAGAAACTAAAAGTTATTGCTTATATTCTTGTAAATTAATTTACAATACATCTTATCATCAAAGAATAATGAAAATTGCAATAACGATAACAGTACAGACCTAAATACGTTATGAAAGTGTCTTAGAAACTAAATGTTATTGCTTATATTCTGCAGAATTAATTTACAATACATATAATCAAAGAATAACGAAAATTGCAATAACGATCACAGCACAGACATAAATACGTTGTGAAAATGGCTTAGAAACTAAAAGTTATTGCTTATATTCTTGTAAATTAATTTACAATACATCTTATAATCAAAGAATAATGAAAATTGCAATAACGATAACAGCGCAGACTTAAATACTTTATGAAAATGCTTAGAAACTAAAAGTTATTGCTTATATTCTTGTAAATTAATTTACAACACATCTTATAATCAAAGAATAATGAAAATTGCAATAACGTTAACAGCACAGACATAAATACGTTGTAAAAATGTCTTAGAAACTAAAAGCTATTACCTATATTCTGAAAAATTAATTTACAATACATCTTATAATCAAAGAATAATGAAAACTGCAATTCCGATAACAGCACAGACCTAAATACGTTATGAAAGTGTTTTAGGAACTAAAAGTTATTGATAAAATATGCTGCAGAATTAATTTACAATACATATAATCAAAGAATAATGAAAACTACAATTCTGGTAACAGCACAGACCTAAATACGTTATGAAAATGTCTTAGAAACTAAAAGTTATTGCTTATACTCTTGTAAATTAATTTACAATACATCTTATAATCAAAGAATAATGAAAATGACAATTATGATAATAGCACAGACCTAAATACGTTATGAAAGTGTTTTAGGAACTAAAAGTTATTGCGTATATTCTTTTAAATTAATTTACAATACATATAATCAAAGAATAATGAAAATTGCAATAACGATAACAGCACAGACCTAAATACGTCATGAAAATGTTTTAGAAACTAAAGGTTATTGCTTATATTCTTGTAAATTAATTTAAAGTACATCTTATAATCAGAGAATAATGAAAATTACAATAAGGATAACAGCACAGACCTAAATACGTTATGAAAATGTCTTAGAAACTAAAAGTTATTGCTTATACTCTTGTAAATTAATTTACAATACATCTTATAATCAAAGAATAATGAAAATGACAATTATGATAACAGTACAGACCTAAATACGTTATGAAAATGTGTTATAAACTGAAAGTTATTGCGTATGTTCTTTTAAATTAATTTACAATACATATAACCAAAGAATAATGAAAATTGCAATAACGATAACAGCACAGACCTAAATACGTTATGAAAGTGTTTTAGAAACTAAAATTTATTGCGTATCTTCTTTTCAATTAATTTACAATACATCTTATAATCAAAGAATAACGAAAATGACAATAAGGATAATAGCATACACTTAAATACATTATGAATATGTCTTAGAATCTAAAAGTTATTGCATATATTCTTGTAAATTCATTTGAAATACATCTTACAATCAAAGAATAATGAAAACTACAATTCCGATAACAGCACAGACCTAAATACGTCATGAAAATGTCTTAGAAACTAAAAGTTATTGCTTATACTCTTGTAAATTAATTTACAATACATCTTATAATCAAAGAATAATGAAAATGACAATTATGATAATAGCACAGACCTAAATGCGTTATGAAAATGTTTTAGAAACTAAAGGTTATTGCTTATATTCTTGTAAATTAATTTAAAGTACATCTTATAATCAAAGAATAACGAAAACTACAATACCGATAACAGCACAGACCTAAATACGTTATGAAAGTGTTTTAGGAACTAAAAGTTATTGCGTATCTTCTTTTCAATTAATTTACAATACATATAATCAAAGAACAATGAAAACTACAATTCCGATAACAGCACAGACCTAAATACGTTATGAAAATGTTTTAGAAACTAAAAGTTATTGCTTATACTCTTGTAAATTAATTTACAATACATCTTATAATCAAAGAATAATGAAAATGACAATTATGATAATAGCACAGACCTAAATGCGTTATGAAAATGTTTTAGAAACTAAAGGTTATTGCTTATATTCTTGTAAATTAATTTAAAGTACATCTTATAATCAAAGAATAACGAAAATTACAATAAGGATAATAGCATACACTTAAATACATTATGAATATGTCTTAGAATCTAAAAGTTATTGCTTATATTCTTGTAAATTAATTTAAAATACATCTTATAATCAAAGAATAACGAAAACTACAATACCGATAACAGCACAGACCTAAATACGTTATGAAAATGTGTTAGAAACTGAAAGTTATTGCTTATATTCTGAAAAATTAATTTACAATACATATAATCAAAGAATAATGAAAACTACAATTCCCATAACAGCACAGACATAAATACGTTATGAAAATGTTTTAGAAACTAAAAGGTATTGTCTATATTCTTGTAAATTAATTTAAAATACATCTTATAATGAAAGAATAATGAAAATTACAATAACGATAATACCACAGACTTAAATACGTTATGAAAGTGTTTTAGAAACTAAAAGTTATTGCGTATCTTCTTTTCAATTAATTTACAATACATCTTATAATCAAAGAATAATGAAAATTACAATAACGATAACAGCACAGACCTAAATACTTTATGAAAATGTTTTAGAAACTAAAAGTTATTGCTTATACACTGGTAAATTAATTTAAAATACATATTATGATGAAAGAATAATGAAAACTACAATAACGATAACAGCACAGGCCTAAATACGTTATGAAAGTGATTTAGAAACTAAAAGTTATTGCTTATATACTTGTCAATTAATTTACAATACATGTTATCATCAAAGAATAATGAGAACTACAATTCCGATAACAGCACAGACCTAAATACGTTATGAAAGTGTTTTAGGAACTAAAAGTTATTGCGTATATTCTTTTAAATTAATTTACAATACATATAATCAAAGAATAATGAAAATTACAATTCCGATAACAACACAGACCTAAATACGTTATGAAAATGTTTTAGAAACTAAAGGTTATTGCCTATATTCTTGTAAATTAATTTAAAGTACATCTTATAATCAGAGAATAATGAAAATTACAATAAGGATAACAGCACAGACCTAAATACGTCATGAAAATGTTTTAGAAACTAAAGGTTATTGCTTATATTCTTGTAAATTAATTTAAAGTACATCTTATAATCAGAGAATAATGAAAATTACAATAAGGATAACAGCACAGACCTAAATACGTTATGAAAATGTCTTAGAAACTAAAAGTTATTGCTTATACTCTTGTAAATTAATTTACAATACATCTTACAATCAAAGAATAATGAAAATGACAATTATGATAATAGCACAGACCTAATTACATTATGAAAGTGTTTTAAGAACTAAAAGTTATTGCGTATATTCTTTTAAATTAATTTACAATACATATAATCAAAGAATGATGAAAACTACAATTCCGATAACAGCACAGACATAAATACGTTATGAAAATGTTTTAGAAAGTAAAAGTTATTGCTTATATTCTTGTAAATTAATTTAAAGTACATCTTATAATCAAAGAATAATGAAAATTACAATACCGATAACAGCACAGACCTAAATACGTTATGAAAATGTCTTAGAAAGTAAAAGTTATTGCGTATCTTCTTTTAAATTAATTTACAATACGTATAATCAACGAATAATGAAAATTACAATATCAATAACAGCACAGACCTAAATACGTCATGAAAATGTTTTAGAAACTAAAAGTTATTGCTTATACTCTTGTAAATTAATTTACAATACATCTTATAATCAAAGAATAATGAAAATGACAATTATGATAATAGCACAGACCTAAATACATTATGAAAGTGTTTTAAGAACTAAAAGTTATTGCTTATATTCTGAAAAATTAATTTATAATACATATAATCAAAGAATAATGAAAACTACAATTCTGATAACAGCACAGACCTAAATACGTTATGAAAATGTCTTAGAAACTAAAAGTTATTGCTTATACTCTTGTAAATTAATTTACAATACATCTTATAATCAGAGAATAATGAAAATGACAATTATGATAATAGCACAGACCTAAATACATTATGAAAGTGTTTTAAGAACTAAAAGTTATTGCGTATATTCTTTTAAATTAATTTACAATACATATAATCAAAGAATGATGAAAACTACAATTCCGATAACAGCACAGACATAAATACGTTATGAAAATGTTTTAGAAACTAAAGGTTATTGCTTATATTCTTGTAAATTAATTTAAAGTACATCTTATAATCAAAGAATAATGAAAATTACAATAACGATAACAGCACGGACCTAAATACGTTATGAAAATGTCTTAGAGACTAAAAGTTATTGCGTATCTTCTTTTAAATTAATTTACAATACGTATAATCAACGAATAATGAAAATTACAATACGGATAACAGCACAGACCTAAATACGTTATGAAAATGTCTTAGAAAGTAAAAGTTATTGCGTATATTCTTGTAAATTAATTTACAATACATCTTATAATCAAAGAATAATGAAAATTGCATTAACGATAACAGCACAGACCTAAATACGTTATGAAAGTGTTTTAGGAAGTAAAAGTTATTGCGTATATTCTTTTAAGTTAATTTACAATACGTATAATCAAAGAATAATGAAAACTACAATTCCGATAACAGCACAGACCTAAATACGTTATGAAAGTGTTTTAGGAAGTTAAGGATATTGCGTATATTCTTTTAAGTTAATTTACAATACGTATAATCAAAGAATAATGAAAACTACAATTCCGATAACAGCACACACCTAAATACGTTATGAAAGTGTTTTAGGAACTAAAAGTTATTGCTCATATTCTGCAGAATTAATTTACAATACATATAATCAAAGAATAACGAAAATTGCAATAACGATAACAGCACAAACATAAATACGTTGTGAAAATGCTTAGAAACTAAAAGTTATTGCTTATATTCTTGTAAATTAATTTAAAATACATCTTATAATGAAAGAATAATGAAAATAACAATAACGATAATACCACAGACTTAAATACGTTATGATAGTGTTTTAGGAACTAAAAGTTATTGCTTATATTCTGCAGAATTAATTTACAATACATATAATCAAAGAATAATGAAAATTGCAATAACGATAACAGCACAGACATAAATACGTTATGAAAATGTTTTAGAAACTAAAGGTTATTGCTTATATTCTTGTAAACTAATTTACAATACATCTTATAATCAAAGAATAATGAAATGACAATTATGATAATAGCACAGACCTAAATACGTTATGAAAGTGTTTTAGGAACTAAAAGTTATTGCGTATATTCATTTAAATTAATTTACAATACATATAATCAAAGAATAATGAAAATTGCAATAACGATAACAGCACAGACCTAAATACGTCATGAAAATGTCTTAGAAACTAAAAGTTATTGCGTATCTTCTTTTAAACTAATTTACAATACATCTTATAATCAAAGAATAATGAAATGACAATTATGATAATAGCACAGACCTAAATACGTTATGAAAGTGTTTTAGGAACTAAAAATTATTGCGTATATTCTTTTAAATTAATTTACAATACATATAATCAAAGAATAATGAAAACTACAATTCCGATAACAGCACAGACCTAAATACGTTATGAAAATGTTTTAGAAACTAAAAGTTATTGCTTATACTCTTGTAAATTAATTTACAATACATCTTATAATCAAAGAATAATGAAAATGACAATTATGATAATAGCACAGACCTAAATGCGTTATGAAAATGTTTTAGAAACTAAAGGTTATTGCTTATATTCTTGTAAATTAATTTAAAGTACATCTTATAATCAAAGAATAACGAAAATTACAATAAGGATAATAGCATACACTTAAATACATTATGAATATGTCTTAGAATCTAAAAGTTATTGCTTATATTCTTGTAAATTAATTTAAAATACATCTTATAATCAAAGAATAACGAAAACTACAATACCGATAACAGCACAGACCTAAATACGTTATGAAAGTGTTTTAGGAACTAAAAGTTATTGCGTATCTTCTTTTCAATTAATTTACAATACATCTTATAATCAAAGAATAATGAAAACTACAATTCCCATAACAGCACAGACATAAATACGTTATGAAAATGTTTTAGAAACTAAAAGGTATTGTCTATATTCTTGTAAATTAATTTAAAATACATCTTATAATGAAAGAATAATGAAAATTACAATAACGATAATACCACAGACTTAAATACGTTATGAAAGTGTTTTAGAAACTAAAAGTTATTGCGTATCTTCTTTTCAATTAATTTACAATACATCTTATAATCAAAGAATAATGAAAATTACAATAACGATAACAGCACAGACCTAAATACTTTATGAAAATGTTTTAGAAACTAAAAGTTATTGCTTATACTCTGGTAAATTAATTTAAAATACATATTATGATGAAAGAATAATGAAAACTACAATAACGATAACAGCACAGGCCTAAATACGTTATACAATGTTTTAGAAACTAAAGGTTATTGCTTATATTCTTGTAAATTAATTTAAAGTACATCTTATAATCAAAGAATAATGAAAATTACAATTCCGATAACAGCACAGACCTAAATACTTTATGAAAATGTTTTAGAAACTAAAAGTTATTGCTTATACTCTGGTAAATTAATTTAAAATACATATTATGATGAAAGAATAATGAAAACTACAATAACGATAACAGCACAGACCTAAATACGTTATACAAATGTTTTAGAAACTAAAGGTTATTGCTTATATTCTTCTAAATTAATTTAAAGTACATCTTATAATCTAAGAATAATGAAAATCACAATAAGGATAGTAGCAAAGACCTAAATACGTTATAAAAATGTCTTAGAAACTAAAATTTATTGTTTATATTCTTGTAAATTAATTTGAAATACATCTTACAATCAAAGAATAATGATAATTACAATAACGATAACAGCACAGACCTAAATACGTCATGAAAATGTCTTAGACACTAAAAGTTATTGCCTATATTCTTGTAAATTCATTTGAAATACATCTTACAATCAAAAATAATGAAAATAACAATAAGGATAATAGCATAGTCTTAAATACGTTATGAATATGTCTTAGAATCTAAAAGTTATTGCTTATATTCTTGTAAATTCATTTGAAATACATCTTACAATCAAAGAATAATGAAAACTACAATATCGATAGCAGCACAGACCTAAATACGTTATGAAAATGTTTTAGAAACTAAAGGTTATTGCTTATATTCTTGTAAATTAATTTAAAGTACATCTTATAATCAGAGAATAATGAAAATTACAATAAGGATAATAGCATACACTTAAATACATTATGAATATGTCTTAGAATCTAAAAGTTATTGCTTATATTCTTGTAAATTAGTTTAAAATACATCTTATAATCAAAGAATAACGAAAACTACAATACCGATAACAGCACAGGCCTAAATACGTTATGAAAATGTTTTAGAAACTAAAAGTTATTGCTTATACTCTTGTAAATTAATTTAAAATACATATTATGATGAAAGAATAATGAAAACTACAATAACGATAACAGCACAGACTTAAATACGTTATATCCGACGGCCGTCGCTAAATGGTTCCTTCCACGTCCGTCGCTTAATCTCTTTACTAAAAAGACAGTCCTAACTATTAATCCGAAACATGAATAGAGGCGTGAATGGGCGGGGGTGTTTATCCGAAATCCAAATCGCGTTCAGTGCTATTTCCAGTTGGGCTGCTTATCGTGCAAGCGTGGCGTAGCAAATGGTGCATAATAGATTCTTCCGACGGGATGCTACCCAAGTACCAATTCTCCGGTTTCACTTTATCGCCGTGTACGTACGTTTACTTGTTTCCATTGAGTAGTACGCGATTAATTAGCAATTGTTTTAACATCGCGGGAATAGTTTAAATAGTTTTGCGACAACGAAAGAATACGTGCATTCTACTGTAAGATCGTTCGATCGACAATCCGACGGCCGTCGCTAAACGATTTCGTCCACGGCTTTGGCTGAATTTCTTTACTAAAAAGCAGTCGTAATTATTAATCTAAGGCATCGATAGTCGGCTTAGTGGGGTGGGGGCACTGTCCCGAAATCGGAAGCGCGATCGCAGTGCCATTAGCAATTGGGTTCTCGTTGCGCGCGAACGTGTCTTGACAAGTGGCGCGTAATGTACTCTTCCGACGGGACGCTACCGAAGTACCAATTCTCCGGCTTCACTTTATTACCGTGTACGTATGTTTACTTGTTTCTATTGAGTGGTACGCGATTAATTAGCAATTGTTTTAACATCGCGGGAATAGTTTAAATAGCTTTGCGACAACGAAAGAATACGTGCATTCTACTGAAAGATCGTTCGATCGAAAATCCGACGGCCGTCGCTAAATGGTTTCGTCCACGGCTGTGGCTACATTTCTTTACCAAAAAGCAGTCGTAATTATCAATCTAAGGCATCGATAGACGGCGCAGAGGGGTGGGGGCGCTGTTCCGAAAGCGGAAGCGCGATCGCAGTGTCATTAACAATCGGGTTGTCGTTGCGCACGAACGTGTCTTGACAAATGATGCACAATGGACTCTTCCGACGGGACGCTACCTAAGTGCCAGTTCTCCGGCTTCACTTTATCACCGTGTACGTACGTTTACTTGTTTCCATTGATTGGTACGCGATTAATTAGCAATTGTTTTAACATCGCGGGAATAGATTAAATAGTTTTGCGACGATGAAAGAATACGTGCATTCCACTGAAAGATCGTTCGATCGATAATCCGACGGCCGTCGCTAAATGATTTCGTCCACGGCTGTGGCTAAATTTCTTTACTAAAAAACAGTCGTAATTATTAATCTAAGGCATCGATAGACGGTGTTGTACGTACGTTTACTTGTTTCCGTTGAGTAGTACGCGATTAATTAGCATTTGTTTTAACATAGCGGGAATAGATTAAATAGTTTTGCGACAATTAAAGAATACATACGTGCATTGTCTAAATGGTTACGTGTCGTCGCTAAATGGTATGGTCCACGACCATCTTAATGGTTTGCCCGCGGCCGTCCGTAAAATTTTTACGCGGTGGGCCGTCACTGAATTCCTTTGTTAACGAAAGAGTTGTAATTCTTCTATTAGAAGTTACTATTTAGTTGAGA
>JALHAQ010000161.1:0-20494 GCA_023838395.1 Holcopasites calliopsidis
GTACAGAACGCGCATTTCTATGTGCATGACGCGCGATTCTATATACCTGACGGGCGTATGTATGTACTAGGCGCCCGGATGTATGTACTGGACGGGCGTATGTATGTACAGAACGCGCATTTCTATGCGCATGACGCGCGATTCTATATACCTGACGGGCGTATGTATGTACTAGGCGCCCGGATGTATGTACTGGACGGGCGTATGTATGTACAGAACGTGCATTTCTATGTGCATGACGCCTGATTCTATATACATGACGGACGTATGTATGTATTTGGCGCGTTGTTCCATGTACTAGAGGGGTGTCGTTATGTAATCGACGCACGCTTCCATGTACTCGACGGGCGTATGTATGTACCAGGCGCCCGGATGCATGTACTGGACGTCCGTACGTATGTACAGAACGCGTATTTCTGTGTACATGCCGCGCGATTCTATATACCTGACGGGCGTATGTATGTACTAGGCGCCCGTACGTATATACTGGACGGCCGTACGTATGTACAGAACGCGCATTTGTATGTGCATGACGCGCGATTGTATATACCTGACGGGCGTATGTATGTACTAGGCGCCCGGATGTATGTACTGGACGGGCGTATGTATGTACACAACGTGCATTTCTATGTGCATGACGCCCGATTCTATATACATGACGGACGTATGTATGTATTTGGCGCGTTGTTCCATGTACTAGAGGGGTGTTGTTATGTAATCGACGCACGCTTCCATGTACTGGACAGGCGTATGTATGTACGAGGCGCCCGGATGTATGTACTGGACGGGCGTATGTATGTACAGAACGCGCATTTCTATGTGCATGACGCGCGATTCTATATACCTGACGGGCGTATGTATGTACTAGGCGCCCGGATGTATGTACTGGACGAGCGTATGTATGTACAGAACGCGCATTGCTATGTACATGACGCGCGATGCTATGTCCCGGACGGCCGTATGTATGTATTTGGCGCGTTGTTCCATGTACTAGAGGGGTGTCGTTATGTAATCGACGCACGCTTCCATGTACTCGACGGGCGTATGTATGTACCAGGCGCCCGGATGCATGTACTGGACGTCCGTACGTATGTACAGAACGCGTATTTCTGTGTACATGCCGCGCGTTTCTATATACCTGACGGGCGTATGTATATACTAGGCGCCCGTACGTATATACTGGACGGCCGTACGTATGTACAGAACGCGCATTTGTATGTGCATGACGCGCGATTCTATATACCTGACGGACGTATGTATGTATTTGGCGCGTTGTTCCATGTACTAGAGGGGTGTCGTAATATAATCGACGCACAATTCCATGTACTCGACAGGCGTATGTATGTACCAGGCGCCCGGATGCATGTACTGGACGACCGTACGTATGTACAGAACGCGCATTTCTGTGTACATGCCGCGCGATTCTATATACCTGACGGGCGTATGTATATACTAGGCGCCCGTACGTATATACTGGACGGCCGTACGTATGTACACAACGCGCATTTGTATGTGCATGACGCGCGATTCAATATACCTGACGGACGTATGTATGTATTTGGCGCGTTGTTCCACGTACTAGAGGGGTGTCGTTATGTAATCGACGCACGCTTCCATGTACTGGACAGGCGTATGTATGTACGAGGCGCCCGGATGTATGTACTGGACGCGCGATTCCATATACCTGACGGAAGTATGTATGTATTTGGCGCGTTGTTCCATGTACTAGAGGGGTGTTGTTATGTAATCGACGCACGCTTCCATGTACTGGACAGGCGTATGTATGTACTAGGCGCCCGGATGTATGTACTGGACGGGCGTATGTATGTACAGAACGCGCATTTCTATGTGCATGACGCGCGATTCTATATACCTGACGGGCGTATGTATGTACTAGGCGCCCGGATGTATGCACTGGACGGGCGTATGTATGTACAGAACGTGCATTTCTATGTGCATGACGCGCGATTCTATATACCTGACGGGCGTATGTATGTACTAGGCGCCCGGATGTATGTACTGGACGGGCGTATGTATGTACAGAACGTGCATTTCTATGTGCATGACGCCCGATTCTATATACATGACGGACGTATGTATGTATTTGGCGCGTTGTTCCATGTACTAGAGGGGTGTCGTTATGTAATCGACGCACGCTTCCATGTACTCGACGGGCGTATGTATGTACTAGGCGCCCGTACGTATATACTGGACGGCCGTACGTATGTACAGAACGCGCATTTGTATGTGCATGACGCGCGATTCTATATACCTGACGGACGTATGTATGTACTAGGCGCCCGGATGTATGTACTGGACGGGCGTATGTATGTACAGAACGTGCATTTCTATGTGCATGACGCCCGATTCTATATACATGACGGACGTATGTATGAATTTGGCGCGTTGTTCCATGTACTAGAGGGGTGTCGTTATGTAATCGACGCACGCTTCCATGTACTGGACAGGCGTATGTATGGACGAGGCGCCCGGATGTATGTACTGGACTAGCGTATGTATGTACAGAACGCGCATTTCTATGTGCATGACGCGAGATTCTATATACCTGACGGGCGTATGTATGTACTAGGCGCCCGTACGTATATACTGGACGGCCGTACGTATGTACAGAACGCGCATTTGTATGTGCATGACGCGCGATTCTATATACCTGACGGACGTATGTATGTATTTGGCGCGTTGTTCCATGTACTAGAGGGGTGTCGTAATATAATCGACGCACAATTCCATGTACTCGACAGGCGTATGTATGTACCAGGCGCCCGGATGCATGTACTGGACGGCCGTACGTATGTACAGAACGCGCATTTCTGTGTACATGACGCGCGATTCTATATATCTGACGGACGTATGTATGAATTTGGCGCGTTGTTTCATGTTCTAGAGGGGTGTCGTTATGTAATCGACGCACGCTGTCATATACTGGACAGGCCTATGTATGTATTAGACGCCCGGATGCATGTACTGGACGGGCGTATGTATGTACAGAACGCGCATTGCTATGTACATGACGCGTGATGCTATGTCCCGGACGGCCGTATGTATGTATTTGGCGCGTTGTTCCATGTACTAGAGGGGTGTCGTTCTGTAATCGACGCACGCTGTCATATACTGGACAGCCGTATGTATGTACTAGGCGCACGGATGTATGTACTGGACGGGCGTACGTATGTACAGAACGCGCATTTCTGTGTACATGACGCGCGATGCTATGTCCCGGGCGAGCGTATGTATGTATTTGGCGCGTTGTTCCATGTACTAGAGGGGTGTCGTTATGTAATCGACGCGCGCTGTCATATACTGGACAGGCGTATGTATGTACTAGGCGCCCGGATGTATGTACTGGACGGCCGTACGTATGTACAGAACGCGCATTTCTGTGTACATGACGCGCGATTCTATATACCTGACGGAAGTATGTATGTACTAGGCGCCCGGATGTATGTACTGGACGGGCGTATGTATGTACAGAACGCGCATTTCTATGTGCATGACGCGCGATTCTATATACCTGACGGGTGTATGTATGTACTAGGCGCCCGGATGTATGTACTGGACGAGCGTATGTATGTACAGAACGCGCATTTCTATGTGCATGACGCGAGATTCTATATACCTGACGGGCGTATGTATGTACTAGGCGCCCGGATGTATGTACTGGACGGGCGTATCTATGTACAGAACGCGCATTTCTATGTGCATGACGCGCGATTCTATATACCTGACGGGCGTATGTATGTACTAGGCGCCCGGATGTATGCACTGGACGGGCGTATGTATGTACAGAACGTGCATTTCTATGTGCATGACGCCCGATTCTATATACATGACGGACGTATGTATGTACTAGGCGCCCGGATGTATGTACTGGACGGCCGTACGTATGTACAGAACGCGAATATCTGTGTACATGACGCGCGATTCTATATACCTGACGGAAGTATGTATGTATTTGGCGCGTTGTTCCATGTACTAGAGGGGTGTCGTTATGTAATCGCCGCACGCTTCCATGTACTGGACAGGCGTATGTATGTACGAGGCGCCCGGATGTATGTACTGGACGCGCGATTCTATATACCTGACGGAAGTATGTATGTATTTGGCGCGTTGTTCCATGTACTAGAGGGGTGTTGTTATGTAATCGACGCACGCTTCCATGTACTGGACAGGCGTATGTATGTACGAGGCGCCCGGATGTATGTACTGGACGAGCGTATGTATGTACAGAACGCGCATTTCTATGTGCATGACGCGCGATTCTATATACCTGACAGGCGTATGTATGTACTAGGCGCCCGGATGTATGTACTGGACGGGCGTATGTATGTACAGAACATGCATTTCTATGTGCATTACGCGCGATTCTATGTCCCGGACGGGCGTATGTATGTATTTGGCGCGTTGTTCCATGTACTAGAGGGGTGTCGTTATGTAATCGACGCACGCTGTCATATACTGGACAGGCCTATGTATGTACTAGGCGCCCGGATGTATGTACTGGACGAGCGTATGTATGTACAGAACGCGCATTTCTATGTGCATGACGCGCGATTCTATATACCTGACGGGCGTATGTATGTACTAGGCGCCCGGATGTATGTACTGGACGGGCGTATGTATGTACAGAACGCGCATTTCTATGTGCATGACGCGCGATTCTATATACCTGACGGGCGTATGTATGTACTAGGCGCCCGGATGTATGTACTGGACGGGCGTATGTATGTACAGAACGTGCATTTCTATGTGCATGACGCCCGATTCTATATACATGACGGACGTATGTATGTATTTGGCGCGTTGTTCCATGTACTAGAGGGGTGTCGTTATGTAATCGACGCACGCTTCCATGTACTCGACGGGCGTATGTATGTACCAGGCGCCCGGATGCATGTACTGGACGTCCGTACGTATGTACAGAACGCGTATTTCTGTGTACATGCCGCGCGATTCTATATACCTGACGGGCGTATGTATGTACTAGGCGCCCGTACGTATATACTGGACGGCCGTACGTATGTACAGAACGCGCATTTGTATGTGCATGACGCGCGATTGTATATACCTGACGGGCGTATGTATGTACTAGGCGCCCGGATGTATGTACTGGACGGGCGTATGTATGTACACAACGTGCATTTCTATGTGCATGACGCCCGATTCTATATACATGACGGACGTATGTATGTATTTGGCGCGTTGTTCCATGTACTAGAGGGGTGTTGTTATGTAATCGACGCACGCTTCCATGTACTGGACAGGCGTATGTATGTACGAGGCGCCCGGATGTATGTACTGGACGGGCGTATGTATGTACAGAACGCGCATTTCTATGTGCATGACGCGCGATTCTATATACCTGACGGGCGTATGTATGTACTAGGCGCCCGGATGTATGTACTGGACGAGCGTATGTATGTACAGAACGCGCATTTCTATGTGCATGACGCGCGATTCTATATACATGACGGACGTATGTATGTATTTGGCGCGTTGTTCCATGTACTAGAGGGGTGCCGTTATGTAATCGACGCACGCTGTCATATAGTCGACAGGCGTATGTATGTACCAGGCGCCCGGATGCATGTACTGGACGGTCGTACGTATGTACAGAACGCGAATTTCTGTGTACATGACGCTCGATTCTATATACCTGACGGACGTATGTATGTATTTGGCGCGTTGTTCCATGTACTAGAGGGGTGTCGTTATGTAATCGACGCACGCTTCCATGTACTGGACAGGCGTATGTATGTACGAGGCGCCCGGATGTATGTACTGGACGCGCGATTCTATATACCTGACGGAAGTATGTATGTATTTGGCGCGTTGTTCCATGTACTAGAGGGGTGTCGTTATGTAATCGACGCACGCTTCCATGTACTGGACAGGCGTATGTATTTACGAGGCGCCTGGATGTATGTACTGGACGAGCGTATGTATGTACAGAACGAGCATTTCTATCTGCATGACGCGCGATTCTATATACCTGACGGGCGTATGTATGTACTGGACGGGCGTATGTATGTACTGGACGGGCGTATGTATGTACAGAACGCGCATTTCTATGTGCATGACGCGCGATTCTATATACCTGACGGGCGTATGTATGTACTAGGCGCCCGGATGTATGTACTGGACGAGCGTATGTATGTACAGAACGCGCATTTCTATGTGCATGACGCGAGATTCTATATACCTGACGGGCGTATGTGTGTACTAGGCGCCCGGATGTATGTACTGGACGGGCGTATGTATGTACAGAACGCGCATTTCTATGTGCATGACGCGAGATTCTATATACCTGACGGGCGTATGTATGTACTGGACGGGCGTATGTATGTACTGGACGGGCGTATGTATGTACAGAACGCGCATTTCTATGTGCATGACGCGCGATTCTATATACCTGACGGGCGTATGTATGTACTAGGCGCCCGGATGTATGTACTGGACGGGCGTATGTATGTACAGAACGTGCATTTCTATGTGCATGACGCCCGATTCTATATACATGACGGACGTATGTATGTATTTGGCGCGTTGTTCCATGTACTAGAGGGGTGTCGTTATGTAATCGACGCACGCTTCCATGTACTGGACAGGCGTATGTATGTACGAGGCGCCCGGATGTATGTACTGGACGAGCGTATGTATGTACAGAACGCGCATTTCTATGTGCATGACGCGCGATTCTATATACCTGACAGGCGTATGTATGTACTAGGCGCCCGGATGTATGTACTGGACGGGCGTATGTATGTGCAGAACCTGCATTTCTATGTGCATTACGCGCGATTCTATGTCCCGGACGGGCGTATGTATGTATTTGGCGCGTTGTTCCATGTACTAGAGGGGTGTCGTAATATAATCGACGCACAATTCCGTGTACTCGACAGGCGTATGTATGTACCAGGCGCCCGGATGCATGTACTGGACGGCCGTACGTATGTACAGAACGCGCACTTCTGTGTACATGACGCGCTATGCTATGTCCCGGACAGGCGTATGTATTAGGCGCGTTGATCTATGTACTAGAGGGGTGTCGTTATGTAATCACGCACGCTTCCATGTACTGGACAGGCGTATGTATATACTAGGCGCACGGATGTACGTGCTGGACGGGCGGATGTATGTACAGAACGCGCGATGCTATGTCCCGGGCGGGCGTATGTATGTATTTGGCGTGTTGTTCCATCTACTAGAGGGGTGTCGTAATATAGTCGACGCACACTTCCATGTACTCGACAGGCGTATGTATGTACCAGGCGCACGGATGTATGTACTGGACGAGCGTATGTATGTACAGAACGCGCGATGCTATGTCCCGGGCGGGCGTATGTATGTATTTGGCGTGTTGTTCCATCTACTAGAGGGGTGTCGTAATATAGTCGACGCACACTTCCATGTACTCGACAGGCGTATGTATGTACCAGGCGCACGGATGTATGTACTGGACGGCCGTACGTATGTACAGAACGCGCATTTCTATGTGCATGACGCCCGATTCTATATACATGACGGACGTATGTATGTATTTGGCGCGTTGTTCCATGTACTAGAGGGGTGTCGTTATGTAATCGACGCACGCTTCCATGTACTCGACGGGCGTATGTATGTACCAGGCGCCCGGATGCATGTACTGGACGCGCGATTCTATATACCTGACGGGCGTATGTATATACTAGGCGCCCGTACGTATATACTGGATGGCCGTACGTATGTACAGAACGCGCATTTCTATGTGCATGACGCCCGATTCTATATACATGACGGACGTATGTATGTATTTGGCGCGTTGTTCCATGTACTAGAGGGGTGTCGTTATGTAATCGACGCACGCTTCCATGTACTCGACAGGCGTATGTATGTACCAGGCGCACGGATGTATGTACTGGACGAGCGTATGTATGTACAGAACGCGCGATGCTATGTCCCGGGCGGGCGTATGTATGTATTTGGCGTGTTGTTCCATCTACTAGAGGGGTGTCGTAATATAGTCGACGCACACTTCCATGTACTCGACAGGCGTATGTATGTACTAGGCGCCCGGATGTATGTACTGGACGGGCGTATGTATGTGCAGAACCTGCATTTCTATGTGCATTACGCGCGATTCTATGTCCCGGACGGGCGTATGTATGTATTTGGCGCGTTGTTCCATGTACTAGAGGGGTGTCGTAATATAATCGACGCACAATTCCGTGTACTCGACAGGCGTATGTATGTACCAGGCGCCCGGATGCATGTACTGGACGGCCGTACGTATGTACAGAACGCGAATTTCTGTGTACATGACGCGCGATGCTATGTCCCGGACGGGCGTATGTATGTATTTGGCGCGTTGTTCCATGTACTAGAGGGGTGTCGTTATGTAATCACGCACGCTTCCATGTACTGGACAGGCGTATGTATATACTAGGCGCACGGATGTTCGTGCTGGACGGGCGGATGTATGTACAGAACGCGCGATGCTATGTCCCGGGCGGGCGTATGTATGTATTTGGCGTGTTGTTCCATCTACTAGAGGGGTGTCGTAATATAGTCGACGCACACTTCCATGTACTCGACAGGCGTATGTATGTACCAGGCGCACGGATGTATGTACTGGACGGGCGTACGTATGTACAGAACGCGCATTGCTATGTACATGACGCGCGATGCTTTGTCCCGGACGGCCATATGTATGTATTTGGCGCGTTGTTCCATGTTCTAGAGGGGTGTCGTAATATAATCGACGCACAATTCCGTGTACTCGACAGGCGTATGTATGTACCAAGCGCACGGATGTATGTACTGGACGGCCGTACGTATGTACAGAACGCGCATTTCTATGTGCATGACGCCCGATTCTATATACATGACGGACGTATGTATGTATTTGGCGCGTTGTTCCATGTACTAGAGGGGTGTCGTTATGTAATCGACGCACGCTTCCATGTACTCGACGGGCGTATGTATGTACCAGGCGCCCGGATGCATGTACTGGACGTCCGTACGTATGTACAGAACGCGTATTTCTGTGTACATGCCGCGCGATTCTATATACCTGACGGGCGTATGTATATACTAGGCGCCCGTACGTATATACTGGATGGCCGTACGTATGTACAGAACGCGCATTTCTATGTGCATGACGCCCGATTCTATATACATGACGGACGTATGTATGTACTAGGCGCCCGGATGTATGTACTGGACGAGCGTATGTATGTACAGAACGCGCATTTCTATGTGCATGACGCGAGATTCTATATACCTGACGGGCGTATGTATGTACTAGGCGCCCGGATGTATGTACTGGACGGGCGTATGTATGTACAGAACGCGCATTTCTATGTGCATGACGCGCGATTCTATATACCTGACGGGCGTATGTATGTACTAGGCGCCCGGATGTATGTACTGGACGGGCGTATGTATGTACAGAACGTGCATTTCTATGTGCATTACGCGCGATTCTATGTCCCGGACGGGCGTATGTATGTATTTGGCGCGTTGTTCCATGTACTAGAGGGGTGTCGTTATGTAATCGACGCACGCTGTCATATACTGGACAGGCCTATGTATGTACCAGGCGCCCGGATGTATGTACTGGACGAGCGTATGTATGTACAGAACGCGCGACGCTATGTCCCGGGCGGGCGTATGTATGTATTTGGCGCGTTGTTCCATCTACTAGAGGGGTGTCGTAATATAGTCGACGCACACTTCCATGTACTCGACAGGCGTATGTATGTACCAGGCGCACGGATGTATGTACTGGACGGGCGTACGTATGTACAGAACGTGCATTTCTATGTGCATGACGCCCGATTCTATATACATGACGGACGTATGTATGTATTTGGCGCGTTGTTTCATGTTCTAGAGGGATGTCGTTATGTAATCGACGCACGCTGTCACATACTGGACAGGCCTATGTATGTATTAGACGCCCGGATGCATGTACTGGACGGGCGTATGTATGTACAGAACGCGCATTGCTATGTACATGACGCGCGATGCTATGTCCCGGACGGCCGTATGTATATATTTGGCGCGTTGTTCCATGTACTAGAGGGGTGTCGTTATGTAATCGACGCACGCTGTCATATACTGGACAGCCGTATGTATGTACTAGGCGCACGGATGTATGTACTGGACGGGCGTACGTATGTACAGAACGCGCATTTCTGTGTACATGACGCGCGATGCTATGTCCCGGACGGCCGTATGTATATATTTGGCGCGTTGTTCCATGTACTAGAGGGGTGTCGTTATGTAATCGACGCGCGCTGTCATATACTGGACAGGCGTATGTATGTACTAGGCGCCCGGATGTATGTACTGGACGGCCGTACGTATGTACAGAACGCGCACTTCTGTGCACATGACGCACGATGCTATGTCCCGGCCGGGCGTATGTATGTATTTGGCGCGTTGTTCCATGTACTAGAGGGGTGTCGTTATATAATCGACGCACGCTGTCATATACTGGACAGGCGCATGTATGTACCAGGCGCCCGGATGTATGTACTGGACGAGCGCATGTATGTACAGAACGCGCATTTCTATGTGCATGACGCGCGATTCTATATACATGACGGACGTATGTATGTATTTGGCGCGTTGTTCCATGTACTAGAGGGGTGCCGTTATGTAATCGACGCACGCTGTCATATAGTCGACAGGCGTATGTATGTACCAGGCGCCCGGATGCATGTACTGGACGGTCGTACGTATGTACAGAACGCGAATATCTGTGTACATGACGCTCGATTCTATATACCTGACGGACGTATGTATGTATTTGGCGCGTTGTTCCATGTACTAGAGGGGTGTCGTTATGTAATCGACGCACGCTGTCATATACTGGACAGGCCTATGTATGTACTAGGCGCCCGGATGTATGTACTGGACGAGCGTATGTATGTACAGAACACGCATTTCTATGTGCATGACGCGAGATTCTATATACCTGACGGGCGTATGTATGTACTACGCCCGGATGTATGTACTGGACGGGCGTATGTATGTACAGAACGCGCATTTCTATGTGCATGACGCGCGATTCTATATACCTGACGGGCGTATGTATGTACTAGGCGCCCCGATGTATGTACTGGACGGGCGTATGTATGTACAGAACGTGCATTTCTATGTGCATGACCCCCGATTCTATTACATGACGGACGTATGTATGTACTAGGCGCCCGGATGTATGTACTGGACGGCCGTACGTATGTACAGAGCGCGAATATCTGTGTACATGACGCGCGATTCTATATACCTGACGGAAGTATGTATGTATTTGGCGCGTTGTTCCATGTACTAGAGGGGTGTCGTTATGTAATCGACGCACGCTTCCATGTACTGGACAGGCGTATGTATGTACGAGGCGCCCGGATGTATGTACTGGACGCGCGATTCTATATACCTGACGGAAGTATGTATGTATTTGGCGCGTTGTTCCATGTACTAGAGGGGTGTCGTTATGTAATCGACGCACGCTTCCATGTACTGGACAGGCGTATGTATTTACGAGGCGCCTGGATGTATGTACTGGACGAGCGTATGTATGTACAGAACGAGCATTTCTATCTGCATGACGTGCGATTCTATATACCTGACAGGCGTATGTATGTACTGGACGGGCGTATGTATGTGCAGAACCTGCATATCTATGTGCATTACGCGCGATTCTATGTCCCGGACGGGCGTATGTATGTATTTGGCGCGTTGTTCCATGTACTAGAGGGGTGTCGTTATGTAATCGACGCACGCTTCCATGTACTGGATAGGCGTATGTATGTACGAGGCGCCCGGATGTATGTACTGGACGCGCGATTCTATATACCTGACGGAAGTATGTATCTATTTGGCGCGTTGTTACATGTACTAGAGGGGTGTCGTTATGTAATCGACGCACGCTTCCATGTACTGGGCAGGCGTATGTATGTACGAGGCGCCCGGATGTATGTACTGGACGCGCGATTCTATATACCTGACGGAAGTATGTATGTATTTGGCGCGTTGGTCCATGTACTAGAGGGGTGTCGTTATGTAATCGACGCACGCTTCCATGTACTCGACGGGCGTATGTATGTACCAGGCGCCCGGATGCATGTACTGGACGTCCGTACGTATGTACAGAACGCGTATTTCTGTGTACATGCCGCGCGATTCTATATACCTGACGGGCGTATGTATGTACTAGGCGCCCGGATGTATGTACTGGACGGGCGTATGTATGTACAGAACGCGCATTTCTATGTGCATGACGCGCGATTCTATATACCTGACAGGCGTATGTATGTACTAGGCGCCCGGATGTATGTACTGGACGGGCGTATGTATGTGCAGGACGCCCGATTCTATATACATGACGGACGTATGTATGTATTTGGCGCGTTGTTCCATGTACTAGAGGGGTGTCGTTATCTAATCGACGCATGCTGCCATGTACTCGACGGGCGTATGTATGTACCAGGCGCCCGGATGCATGTACTGGACGTCCGTACGTATGTACAGGACGCGTATTTCTGTGTACATGCCGCGCGATTCTATATACCTGACGGGCGTATGTATATACTAGGCGCCCGTACGTATATACTGGACGGCCGTACGTATGTACAGAACGCGCATTTGTATGTGCATGACGCGCGATTCTATATACCTGACGGGCGTATGTATGTACTAGGCGCCCGGATGTATGTACTGGACGGGCGTATGTATGTACAGAACGTGCATTTCTATGTGCATGACGCCCGATTCTATATACATGACGGACGTATGTATGTATTTGGCGCGTTGTTCCATGTACTAGAGGGGTGTTGTTATGTAATCGACGCACGCTTCCATGTACTGGACAGGCGTATGTATGTACGAGGCGCCCGGATGTATGTACTGGACTAGCGTATGTATGTACAGAACGCGTATTTCTATGTGCATGACGCGCGATTCTATATACCTGGCAGGCGTATGTATGTACTAGGCGCCCGGATGTATGTACTGGACGGGCGTATGTATGTGCAGGACGCCCGATTCTATATACATGACGGACGTATGTATGTATTTGGCGCGTTGTTCCATGTACTAGAGGGGTGTCGTTATCTAATCGACGCACGCTTCCATGTACTGGACAGGCGTATGTATGTACGAGGCGCCCGGATGTATGTACTGGACTAGCGTATGTATGTACAGAACGCGTATTTCTATGTGCATGACGCGCGATTCTATATACCTGGCAGGCGTATGTATGTACTAGGCGCCCGGATGTATGTACTAGGCGGGCGTATGTATGTACAGAACGCGCATTTCTATGTGCATGACGCGCGATTCTATATACCTGACGGGCGTATGTATGTACTAGGCGCCCGGATGTATGTACTGGACGAGCGTATGTATGTACAGAACGCGCATTGCTATGTACATGACGCGCGATGCTATGTCCCGGACGGCCGTATGTATGTATTTGGCGCGTTGTTCCATGTACTAGAGGGGTGTCGTTATGTAATCGACGCACGCTGTCATATACTGGACAGCCGTATGTATGTACTAGGCGCACGGATGTATGTACTGGACGAGCGTATGTATGTACAGAACGCGCATTTCTATGTGCATGACGCGCGATTCTATATACCTGACGGGCGTATGTATGTACTAGGCGCCCGGATGTATGTACTGGACGGGCGTATGTATGTACAGAGCGCGCATTTCTATGTGCATGACGCGCGATTCTATATACCTGACGGACGTATGTATGTATTTGGCGCGTTGTTCCATGTACTAGAGGGGTGTCGTTATGTAATCGACGCACGCTTCCATTTACTGGACAGGCGTATGTATGTACGAGGCGCCCGGATGTATGTACTGGACGCGCGATTCTATATACCTGACGGAAGTATGTATGTATTTGGCGCGTTGTTCCATGTACTAGAGGGGTGTTGTTATGTAATCGACGCACGCTTCCATGTACTGGACAGGCGTATGTATGTACGAGGCGCCCGGATTTATGTACTGGACTAGCGTATGTATGTACAGAACGCGCATTTCTATGTGCATGACGCGCGATTCTATATACCTGACAGGCGTATGTATGTACTAGGCGCCCGGATGTATGTACTGGACGGGCGTATGTATGTACAGAACGCGCATTTCTATGTGCATGACGCGCGATTCTATATACCTGACGGGCGTATGTATGTACTAGGTGCCCGGATGTATGTACTGGACGAGCGTATGTATGTACAGAACGCGCATTTCTATGTGCATGACGCGAGATTCTATATACCTGACGGGCGTATGTATGTACTAGGCGCCCGGATGTATGTACTGGACGGGCGTATGTATGTACAGAACGCGCATTTCTATGTGCATGACGCGAGATTCTATATACCTGACGGGCGTATGTATGTACTGGACGGGCGTATGTATGTACTGGACGGGCGTATGTATGTACAGAACGCGCATTTCTATGTGCATGACGCGCGATTCTATATACCTGACGGGCGTATGTATGTACTAGGCGCCCGGATGTATGTACTGGACGGGCGTATGTATGTACAGAACGTGCATTTCTATGTGCATGACGCCCGATTCTATATACATGACGGACGTATGTATGTATTTGGCGCGTTGTTCCATGTACTAGAGGGGTGTCGTTATGTAATCGACGCACGCTTCCATGTACTGGACAGGCGTATGTATGTACGAGGCGCCCGGATGTATGTACTGGACGAGCGTATGTATGTACAGAACGCGCATTTCTATGTGCATGACGCGCGATTCTATATACCTGACAGGCGTATGTATGTACTAGGCGCCCGGATGTATGTACTACACGGGCGTATGTATGTGCAGAACCTGCATTTCTATGTGCATTACGCGCGATTCTATGTCCCGGACGGGCGTATGTATGTATTTGGCGCGTTGTTCAATGTACTAGAGGGGTGTCGTTATATAATCGACGCACGCTGTCATATACTGGACAGGCGTATGTATGTACTAGGCGCACGGATGTATGTACTGGACGAGCGTATGTATGTACAGAACGCGCATTTCTATGTGCATGACGCGAGATTCTATGTACCTGACGGGCGTATGTATGTACTAGGCGCCCGGATGTATGTACTGGACGGGCGTATGTATGTACAGAACGTGCATTTCTATGTGCATGACGCCCGATTCTATATACATGACGGACGTATGTATGTACTAGGCGCACGGATGTATGTACTGGACGGGCGTATGTATGTACAGAACGCGCATTTCTATGTGCATGACGCGCGATTCTATATACCTGACAGGCGTATGTATGTACTAGGCGCCCGGATGCATGTACTGGACGGCCGTACGTATGTACAGAACGCGAATATCTGTGTACATGACGCGCGATTCTATATACCTGACGGAAGTATGTATGTATTTGGCGCGTTGTTCCATGTTCTAGAGGGGTGTCGTTATGTAATCGACGCACGCTTCCATGTACTGGACAGGCGTATGTATGTACGAGGCGCCCGGATGTATGTACTGGACGAGCGTATGTATGTACAGAACGCGCATTTCTATGTGCATGACGCGCGATTCTATATACCTGACAGGCGTATGTATGTACTAGGCGCCCGGATGTATGTACTGGACGGGCGTATGTATGTGCAGAACCTGCATTTCTATGTGCATTACGCGCGATTCTATGTCCCGGACGGGCGTATGTATGTATTTGGCGCGTTGTTCCATGTACTAGAGGGGTGTCGTAATATAATCGACGCACAATTCCGTGTACTCGACAGGCGTATGTATGTACCAGGCGCCCGGATGCATGTACTGGACGGCCGTACGTATGTACAGAACGCGAATTTCTGTGTACATGACGCGCGATGCTATGTCCCGGACGGGCGTATGTATGTATTTGGCGCGTTGTTCCATGTACTAGAGGGGTGTCGTTATGTAATCGACGCACGCTGTCATATACTCGACAGGCGTATGTATGTACCAGGCGCCCGGATGCATGTACTGGACGGCCGTACGTATGTACAGAACGCGCACTTCTGTGTACATGACGCGCTATGCTATGTCCCGGACAGGCGTATGTATTAGGCGCGTTGATCTATGTACTAGAGGGGTGTCGTTATGTAATCACGCACGCTTCCATGTACTGGACAGGCGTATGTATATACTAGGCGCACGGATGTACGTGCTGGACGGGCGGATGTATGTACAGAACGCGCGATGCTATGTCCCGGGCGGGCGTATGTATGTATTTGGCGTGTTGTTCCATCTACTAGAGGGGTGTCGTAATATAGTCGACGCACACTTCCATGTACTCGACAGGCGTATGTATGTACCAGGCGCACGGATGTATGTACTGGACGAGCGTATGTATGTACAGAACGCGCGATGCTATGTCCCGGGCGGGCGTATGTATGTATTTGGCGTGTTGTTCCATCTACTAGAGGGGTGTCGTAATATAGTCGACGCACACTTCCATGTACTCGACAGGCGTATGTATGTACCAGGCGCACGGATGTATGTACTGGACGGGCGTACGTATGTACAGAACGCGCATTGCTATGTACATGACGCGCGATGCTTTGTCCCGGACGGCCATATGTATGTATTTGGCGCGTTGTTCCATGTTCTAGAGGGGTGTCGTAATATAATCGACGCACAATTCCGTGTACTCGACAGGCGTATGTATGTACCAAGCGCACGGATGTATGTACTGGACGGCCGTACGTATGTACAGAACGCGCATTTCTATGTGCATGACGCCCGATTCTATATACATGACGGACGTATGTATGTATTTGGCGCGTTGTTCCATGTACTAGAGGGGTGTCGTTATGTAATCGACGCACGCTTCCATGTACTCGACGGGCGTATGTATGTACCAGGCGCCCGGATGCATGTACTGGACGCGCGATTCTATATACCTGACGGGCGTATGTATATACTAGGCGCCCGTACGTATATACTGGATGGCCGTACGTATGTACAGAACGCGCATTTCTATGTGCATGACGCCCGATTCTATATACATGACGGACGTATGTATGTATTTGGCGCGTTGTTCCATGTACTAGAGGGGTGTCGTTATGTAATCGACGCACGCTTCCATGTACTCGACAGGCGTATGTATGTACCAGGCGCACGGATGTATGTACTGGACGAGCGTATGTATGTACAGAACGCGCGATGCTATGTCCCGGGCGGGCGTATGTATGTATTTGGCGTGTTGTTCCATCTACTAGAGGGGTGTCGTAATATAGTCGACGCACACTTCCATGTACTCGACAGGCGTATGTATGTACTAGGCGCCCGGATGTATGTACTGGACGGGCGTATGTATGTGCAGAACCTGCATTTCTATGTGCATTACGCGCGATTCTATGTCCCGGACGGGCGTATGTATGTATTTGGCGCGTTGTTCCATGTACTAGAGGGGTGTCGTAATATAATCGATGCACAATACCGTGTACTCGACAGGCGTATGTATGTACCAGGCGCCCGGATGCATGTACTGGACGGCCGTACGTATGTACAGAACGCGAATTTCTGTGTACATGACGCGCGATGCTATGTCCCGGACGGGCGTATGTATGTATTTGGCGCGTTGTTCCATGTACTAGAGGGGTGTCGTTATGTAATCACGCACGCTTCCATGTACTGGACAGGCGTATGTATATACTAGGCGCACGGATGTTCGTGCTGGACGGGCGGATGTATGTACAGAACGCGCGATGCTATGTCCCGGGCGGGCGTATGTATGTATTTGGCGTGTTGTTCCATCTACTAGAGGGGTGTCGTAATATAGTCGACGCACACTTCCATGTACTCGACAGGCGTATGTATGTACCAGGCGCACGGATGTATGTACTGGACGGGCGTACGTATGTACAGAACGCGCATTGCTATGTACATGACGCGCGATGCTTTGTCCCGGACGGCCATATGTATGTATTTGGCGCGTTGTTCCATGTTCTAGAGGGGTGTCGTAATATAATCGACGCACAATTCCGTGTACTCGACAGGCGTATGTATGTACCAAGCGCACGGATGTATGTACTGGACGGCCGTACGTATGTACAGAACGCGCATTTCTATGTGCATGACGCCCGATTCTATATACATGACGGACGTATGTATGTATTTGGCGCGTTGTTCCATGTACTAGAGGGGTGTCGTTATGTAATCGACGCACGCTTCCATGTACTCGACGGGCGTATGTATGTACCAGGCGCCCGGATGCATGTACAGGACGTCCGTACGTATGTACAGAACGCGTATTTCTGTGTACATGCCGCGCGATTCTATATACCTGACGGGCGTATGTATATACTAGGCGCCCGTACGTATATACTGGATGGCCGTACGTATGTACAGAACGCGCATTTCTATGTGCATGACGCCCGATTCTATATACATGACGGACGTATGTATGTACTAGGCGCCCGGATGTATGTACTGGACGAGCGTATGTATGTACAGAACGCGCATTTCTATGTGCATGACGCGAGATTCTATATACCTGACGGGCGTATGTATGTACTAGGCGCCCGGATGTATGTACTGGACGGGCGTATGTATGTACAGAACGCGCATTTCTATGTGCATGACGCGCGATTCTATATACCTGACGGGCGTATGTATGTACTAGGCGCCCGGATGTATGTACTGGACGGGCGTATGTATGTACAGAACGTGCATTTCTATGTGCATTACGCGCGATTCTATGTCCCGGACGGGCGTATGTATGTATTTGGCGCGTTGTTCCATGTACTAGAGGGGTGTCGTTATGTAATCGACGCACGCTGTCATATACTGGACAGGCCTATGTATGTACCAGGCGCCCGGATGTATGTACTGGACGAGCGTATGTATGTACAGAACGCGCGACGCTATGTCCCGGGCGGGCGTATGTATGTATTTGGCGCGTTGTTCCATCTACTAGAGGGGTGTCGTAATATAGTCGACGCACACTTCCATGTACTCGACAGGCGTATGTATGTACCAGGCGCACGGATGTATGTACTGGACGGGCGTACGTATGTACAGAACGTGCATTTCTATGTGCATGACGCCCGATTCTATATACATGACGGACGTATGTATGTATTTGGCGCGTTGTTTCATGTTCTAGAGGGATGTCGTTATGTAATCGACGCACGCTGTCATATACTGGACAGGCCTATGTATGTATTAGACGCCCGGATGCATGTACTGGACGGGCGTATGTATGTACAGAACGCGCATTGCTATGTACATGACGCGCGATGCTATGTCCCGGACGGCCGTATGTATATATTTGGCGCGTTGTTCCATGTACTAGAGGGGTGTCGTTATGTAATCGACGCACGCTGTCATATACTGGACAGCCGTATGTATGTACTAGGCGCACGGATGTATGTACTGGACGGGCGTACGTATGTACAGAACGCGCATTTCTGTGTACATGACGCGCGATGCTATGTCCCGGACGGCCGTATGTATATATTTGGCGCGTTGTTCCATGTACTAGAGGGGTGTCGTTATGTAATCGACGCGCGCTGTCATATACTGGACAGGCGTATGTATGTACTAGGCGCCCGGATGTATGTACTGGACGGCCGTACGTATGTACAGAACGCGCACTTCTGTGCACATGACGCACGATGCTATGTCCCGGCCGGGCGTATGTATGTATTTGGCGCGTTGTTCCATGTACTAGAGGGGTGTCGTTATATAATCGACGCACGCTGTCATATACTGGACAGGCGCATGTATGTACCAGGCGCCCGGATGTATGTACTGGACGAGCGCATGTATGTACAGAACGCGCATTTCTATGTGCATGACGCGCGATTCTATATACATGACGGACGTATGTATGTATTTGGCGCGTTGTTCCATGTACTAGAGGGGTGCCGTTATGTAATCGACGCACGCTGTCATATAGTCGACAGGCGTATGTATGTACCAGGCGCCCGGATGCATGTACTGGACGGTCGTACGTATGTACAGAACGCGAATATCTGTGTACATGACGCTCGATTCTATATACCTGACGGACGTATGTATGTATTTGGCGCGTTGTTCCATGTACTAGAGGGGTGTCGTTATGTAATCGACGCACGCTGTCATATACTGGACAGGCCTATGTATGTACTAGGCGCCCGGATGTATGTACTGGACGAGCGTATGTATGTACAGAACACGCATTTCTATGTGCATGACGCGAGATTCTATATACCTGACGGGCGTATGTATGTACTACGCCCGGATGTATGTACTGGACGGGCGTATGTATGTACAGAACGCGCATTTCTATGTGCATGACGCGCGATTCTATATACCTGACGGGCGTATGTATGTACTAGGCGCCCCGATGTATGTACTGGACGGGCGTATGTATGTACAGAACGCGCATTTCTGTGTACATGACGCGCGATTCTATATATCTGACGGACGTATGTATGAATTTGGCGCGTTGTTTCATGTTCTAGAGGGGTGT
>JALHAQ010000162.1:0-20465 GCA_023838395.1 Holcopasites calliopsidis
ACGGGCGTATGTATGTACTAGGCGCCCGGATGTATGTACTGGACGGGCGTATGTATGTACAGAACGCGCATTTCTATGTGCATGACGCGCGATTCTATATACCTGACGGGCGTATGTATGTACTAGGTGCCCGGATGTATGTACTGGACGGGCGTATGTATGTACAGAACGTGCATTTCTATGTGCATGACGCCCGATTCTATATACATGACGGACGTATGTATGTATTTGGCGCGTTGTTCCATGTACTAGAGGGGTGTCGTTATGTAATCGACGCGCGCTGTCATATACTGGACAGGCGTATGTATGTACTAGGCGCCCGGATGTATGTACTGGACGGCCGTATGTATGTACAGAACGTGCATTTCTATGTGCATGACGCCCGATTCTATATACATGACGGACGTATGTATGTATTTGGCGCGTTGTTCCATGTACTAGAGGGGTGTCGTTATGTAATCGACGCACGCTTCCATGTACTCGACGGGCGTATGTATGTACCAGGCGCCCGGATGCATGTACTGGACGGCCGTACGTATGTACAGAACGCGCATTTCTGTGTACATGACGCGCGATTCTATATATCTGACGGACGTATGTATGAATTTGGCGCGTTGTTTCATGTTCTAGAGGGGTGTCGTTATGTAATCGACGCACGCTGTCATATACTGGACAGGCCTATGTATGTATTAGACGCCCGGATGCATGTACTGGACGGGCGTATGTATGTACAGAACGCGCATTGCTATGTACATGACGCGCGATGCTATGTCCCGGACGGCCGTATGTATGTATTTGGCGCGTTGTTCCATGTACTAGAGGGGTGTCGTTATGTAATCGACGCACGCTGTCATATACTGGACAGCCGTATGTATGTACTAGGCGCACGGATGTATGTACTGGACGGGCGTACGTATGTACAGAACGCGCATTTCTGTGTACATGACGCGCGATGCTATGTCCCGGGCGGGCGTATGTATGTATTTGGCGCGTTGTTCCATGTACTAGAGGGGTGTCGTTATGTAATCGACGCGCGCTGTCATATACTGGACAGGCGTATGTATGTACTAGGCGCCCGGATGTATGTACTGGACGGCCGTACGTATGTACAGAACGCGCATTTCTGTGTACATGACGCGCGATTCTATATACCTGACGGAAGTATGTATGTACCAGGCGCCCGGATGCATGTACTGGACGGCCGTACGTATGTACAGAACGCGAATATCTGTGTACATGACGCGCGATTCTATATACCTGACGGAAGTATGTATGTACCAGGCGCCCGGATGCATGTACTGGACGGCCGTACGTATGTACAGAACGCGAATATCTGTGTACATGACGCGCGATTCTATATACCTGACGGGCGTATGTATGTACTAGGCGCCCGGATGTATGTACTGGACGAGCGTATGTATGTACAGAACGCGCATTTCTATGTGCATGACGCGCGATTCTATATACCTGACGGGCGTATGTATGTACTAGGCGCCCGGATGTATGTACTGGACGGGCGTATGTATGTACAGAACGCGCATTTCTGTGTGCATGACGCGCGATTCTATATACCTGACGGGCGTATGTATGTACTAGGCGCCCGGATGTATGTACTGGACGGGCGTATGTATGTACAGAACGCGCATTTCTATGTGCATGACGCGCGATTCTATATACCTGACGGGCGTATGTATGTACTAGGCGCCCGGATGTATGTACTGGACGGGCGTATGTATGTACAGAACGCGCATTTCTATGTGCATGACGCGCGATTCTATATACCTGACGGGCGTATGTATGTACTAGGTGCCCGGATGTATGTACTGGACGGGCGCATGTATGTACAGAACGTGCATTTCTATGTGCATGACGCGCGATTCTATATACCTGACGGGCGTATGTATGTACTAGGCGCCCGGATGTATGTACTGGACGGGCGTATGTATGTACAGAACGTGCATTTCTATGTGCATGACGCCCGATTCTATATACATGACGGACGTATGTATGTATTTGGCGCGTTGTTCCATGTACTAGAGGGGTGTCGTTATGTAATCGACGCGCGCTGTCATATACTGGACAGGCGTATGTATGTACTAGGCGCCCGGATGTATGTACTGGACGGCCATACGTATGTACAGAACGCGCATTTCTGTGTACATGACGCGCAATTCTATATACCTGACGGAAGTATGTATGTACTAGGCGCCCGGATGTATGTACTGGACGGGCGTATGTATGTACAGAACGCGCATTTCTATGTGCATGACGCGCGATTCTATATACCTGACGGGCGTATGTATGTACTAGGCGCCCGGATGTATGTACTGGACGAGCGTGTGTATGTACAGAACGCGCATTTCTATGTGCATGACGCGCGATTCTATGTACCTGACGGGCGTATGTATGTACTAGGCGCCCGGATGTATGTACTGGACGGGCGTATGTATGTACAGAACGCGCATTTCTATGTGCATGACACGCGATCCTATATACCTGACGGGCGTATGTATGTACTAGGCGCCCGGATGTATGTACTGGACGGGCGTATGTATGTACAGAACGCGCATTTCTATGTGCATGACGCGCGATTCTATATACCTGACGGGCGTATGTATGTACTAGGCGCCCGGATGTATGTACTGGACGGGCGTATGTATGTACAGAACGTGCATTTCTATGTGCATGACGCCCGATTCTATATACATGACGGACGTATGTATGTATTTGGCGCGTTGTTCCATGTACTAGAGGGGTGTCGTTATGTAATCGACGCACGCTTCCATGTACTCGACGGGCGTATGTATGTACCAGGCGCCCGGATGCATGTACTGGACGGCCGTACGTATGTACAGAACGCGCATTTCTGTGTACATGACGCGCGATTCTATATATCTGACGGACGTATGTATGAATTTGGCGCGTTGTTTCATGTTCTAGAGGGGTGTCGTTATGTAATCGACGCACGCTGTCATATACTGGACAGGCCTATGTATGTATTAGACGCCCGGATGCATGTACTGGACGGGCGTATGTATGTACAGAACGCGCATTGCTATGTACATGACGCGCGATGCTATGTCCCGGACGGCCGTATGTATGTATTTGGCGCGTTGTTCCATGTACTAGAGGGGTGTCGTTATGTAATCGACGCACGCTGTCATATACTGGACAGCCGTATGTATGTACTAGGCGCACGGATGTATGTACTGGACGGGCGTACGTATGTACAGAACGCGCATTTCTGTGTACATGACGCGCGATGCTATGTCCCGGGCGGGCGTATGTATGTATTTGGCGCGTTGTTCCATGTACTAGAGGGGTGTCGTTATGTAATCGACGCGCGCTGTCATATACTGGACAGGCGTATGTATGTACTAGGCGCCCGGATGTATGTGCTGGACGAGCGTATGTATGTACAGAACGCGCATTTCTATGTGCATGACGCGAGATTCTATATACCTGACGGGCGTATGTATGTACTAGGCGCCCGGATGTATGTGCTGGACGAGCGTATGTATGTACAGAACGCGCATTTCTATGTGCATGACGCGAGATTCTATATACCTGACGGGCGTATGTATGTACTAGGCGCCCGGATGTATGTACTGGACGGGCGTATGTATGTACAGAACGCGCTTTTCTATGTGCATGACGCGCGATTCTATATACCTGACGGGCGTATGTATGTACTAGGCGCCCGGATGTATGTACTGGACGGGCGTATGTATGTACAGAACGTGCATTTCTATGTGCATGACGCCCGATTCTATATACATGACGGACGTATGTATGTACTAGGCGCCCGGATGTATGTACTGGACGGCCGTACGTATGTACAGAACGCGAATATCTGTGTACATGACGCGCGATTCTATATACCTGACGGGCGTATGTATGAACTAGGCGCCCGGATGTATGTACTGGACGAGCGTATGTATGTACAGAACGCGCATTTCTATGTGCATGACGCGCGATTCTATATACCTGACGGGCGTATGTATGTACTAGGCGCCCGGATGTATGTACTGGACGGGCGTATGTATCTACAGAACGCGCATTTCTATGTGCATGACGCGCGATTCTATATACCTGACGGGCGTATGTATGTACTAGGCGCCCGGATGTATGTACTGGACGGGCGTATGTATGTACAGAACGCGCATTTCTATGTGCATGACGCGCGATTCTATATACCTGACGGGCGTATGTATGTATTTGGCGCGTTGTTTCATGTTCTAGAGGGGTGTCGTTATGTAATCGACGCATGCTGTCATATACTGGACAGGCCTATGTATGTATTAGACGCCCGGATGCATGTACTGGACGGGCGTATGTATGTACAGAACGCGCTTTGCTATGTACATGACGCGCGATGCTATGTCCCGGACGGCCGTATGTATGTATTTGGCGCGTTGTTCCATGTACTAGAGGGGTGTCGTTATGTAATCGACGCACGCTGTCATATACTGGACAGCCGTATGTATGTACTAGGCGCACGGATGTATGTACTGGACGGGCGTACGTATGTACAGAACGCGCATTTCTGTGTACATGACGCGCGATGCTATGTCCCGGGCGGGCGTATGTATGTATTTGGCGCGTTGTTCCATGTACTAGAGGGGTGTCGTTATGTAATCGACGCGCGCTGTCATATACTGGACAGGCGTATGTATGTACTAGGCGCCCGGATGTATGTACTGGACGGCCGTACGTATGTACAGAACGCGCATTTCTGTGTACATGACGCGCGATTCTGTATACCTGACGGAAGTATGTATGTACTAGGCGCCCGGATGTATGTACTGGACGAGCGTATGTATGTACAGAACGCGCATTTCTATGTGCATGACGCGAGATTCTATATACCTGACGGGCGTATGTATGTACTAGGCGCCCGGATGTATGTACTGGACGGGCGTATGTATGTACAGAACGCGCATTTCTATGTGCATGACGCGCGATTCTATATACCTGACGGGCGTATGTATGTACTAGGCGCCCGGATGTATGTACTGGACAGGCGTATGTATGTACAGAACGTGCATTTCTATGTGCATGACGCCCGATTCTATATACATGACGGACGTATGTATGTACTAGGCGCCCGGATGTATGTACTGGACGGCCGTACGTATGTACAGAACGCGAATATCTGTGTACATGACGCGCGATTCTATATACCTGACGGGCGTATGTATGTACTAGGCGCCCGGATGTATGTACTGGACGAGCGTATGTATGTACAGAACGCGCATTGCTATGTGCATGACGCGCGATTCTATATACCTGACGGGCGTATGTATGTACTAGGCGCCCGGATGTATGTACTGGACGGGCGTATGTATGTACAGAACGCGCATTTCTATGTGCATGACGCGCGATTCTATATACCTGACGGAAGTATGTATGTACTAGGCGCCCGGATGTATGTACTGGACGGGCGTATGTATGTACAGAACGCGCATTTCTATGTGCATGACGCGCGATTCTATATACCTGACGGGCGTATGTATGTACTAGGCGCCCGGATGTATGTACTGGACGAGCGTATGTATGTACAGAACGCGCATTTCTATGTGCATGACGCGAGATTCTATATACCTGACGGGCGTATGTATGTACTAGGCGCCCGGATGTATGTACTGGACAGGCGTATGTATGTACAGAACGCGCATTTCTATGTGCATGACGCGCGATTCTATATACCTGACGGGCGTATGTATGTACTAGGCGCCCGGATGTATGTACTGGACGGGCGTATGTATGTACAGAACGTGCATTTCTATGTGCATGACGCCCGATTCTATATACATGACGGACGTATGTATGTACTAGGCGCCCGGATGTATGTACTGGACGGCCGTACGTATGTACAGAACGCGAATATCTGTGTACATGACGCGCGATTCTATATACATGACGGGCGTATGTATATACTAGGCGCCCGTACGTATATACTGGACGGCCGTACGTATGTACAGAACGCGCATTTGTATGTGCATGACGCGCGATTCTATATACCTGACGGACGTATGTATGTATTTGGCGCGTTGTTCCATGTACTAGAGGGGTGTCGTAATATAATCGACGCACAATTCGATGTACTCGACAGGCGTATGTATGTACCAGGCGCCCGGATGCATGTACTGGACGGGCGTACGTATGTACAGAACGCGCATTTCTGTGTACATGACGCGCGATGCTATGTCCCGGGCGGGCGTATGTATGTATTTGGCGCGTTGTTGCATGTACTAGAGGGGTGTCGTTATGTAATCGACGCGCGCTGTCATATACTGGACAGGCCTATGTATGTATTAGACGCCCGGATGCATGTACTGGACGGGCGTATGTATGTACAGAACGCGCATTTCTATGTGCATGACGCGCGATTCTATATACCTGACGGGCGTATGTATGTACTAGGCGCCCGGATGTATGTACTGGACGGGCGTATGTATGTACAGAACGCGCATTTCTATGTGCATGACGCGCGATTCTATATACCTGACGGGCGTATGTATGTACTAGGCGCCCGGATGTATGTACTGGACGGGCGTATGTATGTACAGAACGCGCATTTCTATGTGCATGACGCGCGATTCTATATACCTGACGGGCGTATGTATGTACTAGGCGCCCGGATGCATGTACTGGACGTCCGTACGTATGTACAGAACGCGTATTTCTGTGTACATGCCGCGCGATTCTATATACCTGACGGGCGTATGTATGTATTTGGCGCGTTGTTCCATGTACTAGAGGGGTGTCGTTATGTAATCGACGCACGCTTCCATGTACTCGACGGGCGTATGTATGTACCAGGCGCCCGGATGCATGTACTGGACGTCCGTACGTATGTACAGAACGCGTATTTTTGTGTACATGCCGCGCGATTCTATATACCTGACGGGCGTATGTACATACTAGGCGCCCGTACGTATATACTGGACGGCCGTACGTATGTACAGAACGCGCATTTGTATGTGCATGACGCGCGATTCTATATATCTGACGGACGTATGTATGAATTTGGCGCGTTGTTTCATGTTCTAGAGGGGTGTCGTTATGTAATCGACGCACGCTGTCATATACTGGACAGGCCTATGTATGTATTAGACGCCCGGATGCATGTACTGGACGGGCGTATGTATGTACAGAACGCGCATTGCTATGTACATGACGCGCGATGCTATGTCCCGGACGGCCGTATGTATGTATTTGGCGCGTTGTTCCATGTACTAGAGGGGTGTCGTTATGTAATCGACGCGCGCTGTCATATACTGGACAGGCGTATGTATGTACTAGGCGCCCGGATGTATGTACTGGACGGCCGTACGTATGTACAGAACGCGCATTTCTGTGTACATGACGCGCGATTCTATATACCTGACGGAAGTATGTATGTAGTAGGCGCCCGGATGTATGTACTGGACGGGCGTATGTATGTACAGAACGCGCATTTCTATGTGCATGACGCGCGATTCTATATACCTGACGGGCGTATGTATGTACTAGGCGCCCGGATGTATGTACTGGACGAGCGTATGTATGTACAGAACGCGCATTTCTATGTGCATGACGCGAGATTCTATATACCTGACGGGCGTATGTATGTACTAGGCGCCCGGATGTATGTACTGGACGGGCGTATGTATGTACAGAACGCGCATTTCTATGTGCATGACGCGCGATTCTATATACCTGACGGGCGTATGTATGTACTAGGCGCCCGGATGTATGTACTGGACAGGCGTATGTATGTACAGAACGTGCATTTCTATGTGCATGACGCCCGATTCTATATACATGACGGACGTATGTATGTACTAGGCGCCCGGATGTATGTACTGGACGGCCGTACGTATGTACAGAACGCGAATATCTGTGTACTTGACGCGCGATTCTATATACCTGACGGGCGTATGTATGTACTAGGCGCCCGGATGTATGTACTGGACAGGCGTATGTATGTACAGAACGTGCATTTCTATGTGCATGACGCCCGATTCTATATACATGACGGACGTATGTATGTACTAGGCGCCCGGATGTATGTACTGGACGGCCGTACGTATGTACAGAACGCGAATATCTGTGTACATGACGCGCGATTCTATATACCTGACGGGCGTATGTATGTACTAGGCGCCCGGATGTATGTACTGGACGAGCGTATGTATGTACAGAACGCGCATTTCTATGTGCATGACGCGTGATTCTATATACCTGACGGGCGTATGTATGTACTAGGCGCCCGGATGTATGTACTGGACGGGCGTATGTATGTACAGAACGCGCATTTCTATGTGCATGACGCGCGATTCTATATACCTGACGGGCGTATGTATGTACTAGGCGCCCGGATGTATGTACTGGACGGGCGTATGTATGTACAGAACGCGCATTTCTATGTACATGACGCGCGATTCTATATACCTGACGGGCGTATGTATGTATTTGGCGCGTTGTTTCATGTTCTAGAGGGGTGTCGTTATGTAATCGACGCATGCTGTCATATACTGGACAGGCCTATGTATGTATTAGACGCCCGGATGCATGTACTGGACGGGCGTATGTATGTACAGAACGCGCTTTGCTATGTACATGACGCGCGATGCTATGTCCCGGACGGCCGTATGTATGTATTTGGCGCGTTGTTCCATGTACTAGAGGGGTGTCGTTATGTAATCGACGCACGCTGTCATATACTGGACAGCCGTATGTATGTACTAGGCGCACGGATGTATGTACTGGACGGGCGTACGTATGTACAGAACGCGCATTTCTGTGTACATGACGCGCGATGCTATGTCCCGGGCGGGCGTATGTATGTATTTGGCGCGTTGTTCCATGTACTAGAGGGGTGTCGTTATGTAATCGACGCGCGCTGTCATATACTGGACAGGCGTATGTATGTACTAGGCGCCCGGATGTATGTACTGGACGGCCGTACGTATGTACAGAACGCGCATTTCTGTGTACATGACGCGCGATTCTGTATACCTGACGGAAGTATGTATGTACTAGGCGCCCGGATGTATGTACTGGACGAGCGTATGTATGTACAGAACGCGCATTTCTATGTGCATGACGCGAGATTCTATATACCTGACGGGCGTATGTATGTACTAGGCGCCCGGATGTATGTACTGGACGGGCGTATGTATGTACAGAACGCGCATTTCTATGTGCATGACGCGCGATTCTATATACCTGACGGGCGTATGTATGTACTAGGCGCCCGGATGTATGTACTGGACAGGCGTATGTATGTACAGAACGTGCATTTCTATGTGCATGACGCCCGATTCTATATACATGACGGACGTATGTATGTACTAGGCGCCCGGATGTATGTACTGGACGGCCGTACGTATGTACAGAACGCGAATATCTGTGTACATGACGCGCGATTCTATATACCTGACGGGCGTATGTATGTACTAGGCGCCCGGATGTATGTACTGGACGAGCGTATGTATGTACAGAACGCGCATTGCTATGTGCATGACGCGCGATTCTATATACCTGACGGGCGTATGTATGTACTAGGCGCCCGGATGTATGTACTGGACGGGCGTATGTATGTACAGAACGCGCATTTCTATGTGCATGACGCGCGATTCTATATACCTGACGGAAGTATGTATGTACTAGGCGCCCGGATGTATGTACTGGACGGGCGTATGTATGTACAGAACGCGCATTTCTATGTGCATGACGCGCGATTCTATATACCTGACGGGCGTATGTATGTACTAGGCGCCCGGATGTATGTACTGGACGAGCGTATGTATGTACAGAACGCGCATTTCTATGTGCATGACGCGAGATTCTATATACCTGACGGGCGTATGTATGTACTAGGCGCCCGGATGTATGTACTGGACAGGCGTATGTATGTACAGAACGCGCATTTCTATGTGCATGACGCGCGATTCTATATACCTGACGGGCGTATGTATGTACTAGGCGCCCGGATGTATGTACTGGACGGGCGTATGTATGTACAGAACGTGCATTTCTATGTGCATGACGCCCGATTCTATATACATGACGGACGTATGTATGCACTAGGCGCCCGGATGTATGTACTGGACGGCCGTACGTATGTACAGAACGCGAATATCTGTGTACATGACGCGCGATTCTATATACCTGACGGGCGTATGTATATACTAGGCGCCCGTACGTATATACTGGACGGCCGTACGTATGTACAGAACGCGCATTTGTATGTGCATGACGCGCGATTCTATATACCTGACGGACGTATGTATGTATTTGGCGCGTTGTTCCATGTACTAGAGGGGTGTCGTAATATAATCGACGCACAATTCGATGTACTCGACAGGCGTATGTATGTACCAGGCGCCCGGATGCATGTACTGGACGGGCGTACGTATGTACAGAACGCGCATTTCTGTGTACATGACGCGCGATTCTATATATCTGACGGACGTATGTATGAATTTGGCGCGTTGTTTCATGTTCTAGAGGGGTGTCGTTATGTAATCGACGCACGCTGTCATATACTGGACAGGCCTATGTATGTATTAGACGCCCGGATGCATGTACTGGACGGGCGTATGTATGTACAGAACGCGCATTGCTATGTACATGACGCGCGATGCTATGTCCCGGACGGCCGTATGTATGTATTTGGCGCGTTGTTCCATGTACTAGAGGGGTGTCGTTATGTAATCGACGCGCGCTGTCATATACTGGACAGGCGTATGTATGTACTAGGCGCCCGGATGTATGTACTGGACGGCCGTACGTATGTACAGAACGCGCATTTCTGTGTACATGACGCGCGATTCTATATACCTGACGGAAGTATGTATGTAGTAGGCGCCCGGATGTATGTACTGGACGGGCGTATGTATGTACAGAACGCGCATTTCTATGTGCATGACGCGCGATTCTATATACCTGACGGGCGTATGTATGTACTAGGCGCCCGGATGTATGTACTGGACGAGCGTATGTATGTACAGAACGCGCATTTCTATGTGCATGACGCGAGATTCTGTATACCTGACGGGCGTATGTATGTACTAGGCGCCCGGATGTATGTACTGGACGGGCGTATGTATGTACAGAACGCGCATTTCTATGTGCATGACGCGCGATTCTATATACCTGACGGGCGTATGTATGTACTAGGCGCCCGGATGTATGTACTGGACAGGCGTATGTATGTACAGAACGTGCATTTCTATGTGCATGACGCCCGATTCTATATACATGACGGACGTATGTATGTACTAGGCGCCCGGATGTATGTACTGGACGGCCGTACGTATGTACAGAACGCGAATATCTGTGTACTTGACGCGCGATTCTATATACCTGACGGGCGTATGTATGTACTAGGCGCCCGGATGTATGTACTGGACAGGCGTATGTATGTACAGAACGTGCATTTCTATGTGCATGACGCCCGATTCTATATACATGACGGACGTATGTATGTACTAGGCGCCCGGATGTATGTACTGGACGGCCGTACGTATGTACAGAACGCGAATATCTGTGTACATGACGCGCGATTCTATATACCTGACGGGCGTATGTATGTACTAGGCGCCCGGATGTATGTACTGGACGAGCGTATGTATGTACAGAACGCGCATTTCTATGTGCATGACGCGCGATTCTATATACCTGACGGGCGTATGTATGTACTAGGCGCCCGGATGTATGTACTGGACGGGCGTATGTATGTACAGAACGCGCATTTCTATGTGCATGACGCGCGATTCTATATACCTGACGGGCGTATGTATGTACTAGGCGCCCGGATGTATGTACTGGACGGGCGTATGTATGTACAGAACGCGCATTTCTATGTACATGACGCGCGATTCTATATACCTGACGGGCGTATGTATGTATTTGGCGCGTTGTTTCATGTTCTAGAGGGGTGTCGTTATGTAATCGACGCATGCTGTCATATACTGGACAGGCCTATGTATGTATTAGACGCCCGGATGCATGTACTGGACGGGCGTATGTATGTACAGAACGCGCTTTGCTATGTACATGACGCGCGATGCTATGTCCCGGACGGCCGTATGTATGTATTTGGCGCGTTGTTCCATGTACTAGAGGGGTGTCGTTATGTAATCGACGCACGCTGTCATATACTGGACAGCCGTATGTATGTACTAGGCGCACGGATGTATGTACTGGACGGGCGTACGTATGTACAGAACGCGCATTTCTGTGTACATGACGCGCGATGCTATGTCCCGGGCGGGCGTATGTATGTATTTGGCGCGTTGTTCCATGTACTAGAGGGGTGTCGTTGTGTAATCGACGCGCGCTGTCATATACTGGACAGGCCTATGTATGTATTAGACGCCCGGATGCATGTACTGGACGGGCGTATGTATGTACAGAACGCGCATTTCTATGTGCATGACGCGCGATTCTATATACCTGACGGGCGTATGTATGTACTAGGCGCCCGGATGTATGTACTGGACAGGCGTATGTATGTACAGAACGCGCATTTCTATGTGCATGACGCGCGATTCTATATACCTGACGGGCGTATGTATGTACTAGGCGCCCGGATGTATGTACTGGACGGGCGTATGTATGTACAGAACGCGCATTTCTATGTGCATGACGCGCGATTCTATATACCTGACGGGCGTATGTATGTACTAGGCGCCCGGATGTATGTACTGGACGGGCGTATGTATGTACAGAACGTGCATTTCTATGTGCATGACGCCCGATTCTATATACATGACGGACGTATGTATGTATTTGGCGCGTTGTTCCATGTACTAGAGGGGTGTCGTTATGTAATCGACGCACGCTTCCATGTACTCGACGGGCGTATGTATGTACCAGGCGCCCGGATGCATGTACTGGACGTCCGTACGTATGTACAGAACGCGTATTTCTGTGTACATGCCGCGCGATTCTATATACCTGACGGGCGTATGTACATACTAGGCGCCCGTACGTATATACTGGACGGCCGTACGTATGTACAGAACGCGCATTTGTATGTGCATGACGCGCGATTCTATATATCTGACGGACGTATGTATGAATTTGGCGCGTTGTTTCATGTTCTAGAGGGGTGTCGTTATGTAATCGACGCACGCTGTCATATACTGGACAGGCCTATGTATGTATTAGACGCCCGGATGCATGTACTGGACGGGCGTACGTATGTACAGAACGCGCATTTCTGTGTACATGACGCGCGATGCTATGTCCCGGGCGGGCGTATGTATGTATTTGGCGCGTTGTTGCATGTACTAGAGGGGTGTCGTTATGTAATCGACGCGCGCTGTCATATACTGGACAGGCCTATGTATGTATTAGACGCCCGGATGCATGTACTGGACGGGCGTATGTATGTACAGAACGCGCATTTCTATGTGCATGACGCGCGATTCTATATACCTGACGGGCGTATGTATGTACTAGGCGCCCGGATGTATGTACTGGACAGGCGTATGTATGTACAGAACGCGCATTTCTATGTGCATGACGCGCGATTCTATATACCTGACGGGCGTATGTATGTACTAGGCGCCCGGATGTATGTACTGGACGGGCGTATGTATGTACAGAACGCGCATTTCTATGTGCATGACGCGCGATTCTATATACCTGACGGGCGTATGTATGTACTAGGCGCCCGGATGTATGTACTGGACGGGCGTATGTATGTACAGAACGCGCATTTCTATGTGCATGACGCGCGATTCTATATACCTGACGGGCGTATGTATGTACTAGGCGCCCGGATGTATGCACTGGACGAGCGTATGTATGTACAGAACGCGCATTTCTATGTGCATGACGCGAGATTCTATATACCTGACGGGCGTATGTATGTACTAGGCGCCCGGATGTATGTACTGGACAGGCGTATGTATGTACAGAACGCGCATTTCTATGTGCATGACGCGCGATTCTATATACCTGACGGGCGTATGTATGTACTAGGCGCCCGGATGTATGTACTGGACGGGCGTATGTATGTACAGAACGTGCATTTCTATGTGCATGACGCCCGATTCTATATACATGACGGACGTATGTATGTACTAGGCGCCCGGATGTATGTACTGGACGGCCGTACGTATGTACAGAACGCGAATATCTGTGTACATGACGCGCGATTCTATATACCTGACGGGCGTATGTATATACTAGGCGCCCGTACGTATATACTGGACGGCCGTACGTATGTACAGAACGCGCATTTGTATGTGCATGACGCGCGATTCTATATACCTGACGGACGTATGTATGTATTTGGCGCGTTGTTCCATGTACTAGAGGGGTGTCGTAATATAATCGACGCACAATTCGATGTACTCGACAGGCGTATGTATGTACCAGGCGCCCGGATGCATGTACTGGACGGGCGTACGTATGTACAGAACGCGCATTTCTGTGTACATGACGCGCGATTCTATATATCTGACGGACGTATGTATGAATTTGGCGCGTTGTTTCATGTTCTAGAGGGGTGTCGTTATGTAATCGACGCACGCTGTCATATACTGGACAGGCCTATGTATGTATTAGACGCCCGGATGCATGTACTGGACGGGCGTATGTATGTACAGAACGCGCATTGCTATGTACATGACGCGCGATGCTATGTCCCGGACGGCCGTATGTATGTATTTGGCGCGTTGTTCCATGTACTAGAGGGGTGTCGTTATGTAATCGGACGCACGCTGTCATATACTGGACAGCCGTATGTATGTACTAGGCGCACGGATGTATGTACTGGACGGGCGTACGTATGTACAGAACGCGCATTTCTGTGTACATGACGCGCGATGCTATGTCCCGGGCGGGCGTATGTATGTATTTGGCGCGTTGTTGCATGTACTAGAGGGGTGTCGTTATGTAATCGACGCGCGCTGTCATATACTGGACAGGCCTATGTATGTATTAGACGCCCGGATGCATGTACTGGACGGGCGTATGTATGTACAGAACGCGCATTTCTATGTGCATGACGCGCGATTCTATATACCTGACGGGCGTATGTATGTACTAGGCGCCCGGATGTATGTACTGGACAGGCGTATGTATGTACAGAACGCGCATTTCTATGTGCATGACGCGCGATTCTATATACCTGACGGGCGTATGTATGTACTAGGCGCCCGGATGTATGTACTGGACGGGCGTATGTATGTACAGAACGCGCATTTCTATGTGCATGACGCGCGATTCTATATACCTGACGGGCGTATGTATGTACTAGGCGCCCGGATGTATGTACTGGACGGGCGTATGTATGTACAGAACGTGCATTTCTATGTGCATGACGCCCGATTCTATATACATGACGGACGTATGTATGTATTTGGCGCGTTGTTCCATGTACTAGAGGGGTGTCGTTATGTAATCGACGCACGCTTCCATGTACTCGACGGGCGTATGTATGTACCAGGCGCCCGGATGCATGTACTGGACGTCCGTACGTATGTACAGAACGCGTATTTCTGTGTACATGCCGCGCGATTCTATATACCTGACGGGCGTATGTACATACTAGGCGCCCGTACGTATATACTGGACGGCCGTACGTATGTACAGAACGCGCATTTGTATGTGCATGACGCGCGATTCTATATATCTGACGGACGTATGTATGAATTTGGCGCGTTGTTTCATGTTCTAGAGGGGTGTCGTTATGTAATCGACGCACGCTGTCATATACTGGACAGGCCTATGTATGTATTAGACGCCCGGATGCATGTACTGGACGGGCGTATGTATGTACAGAACGCGCATTGCTATGTACATGACGCGCGATTCTATATACCTGACGGAAGTATGTATGTAGTAGGCGCCCGGATGTATGTACTGGACGGGCGTATGTATGTACAGAACGCGCATTTCTATGTGCATGACGCGCGATTCTATATACCTGACGGGCGTATGTATGTACTAGGCGCCCGGATGTATGTACTGGACGGGCCTATGTATGTACAGAACGCGCATTTCTATGTGCATGACGCGCGATTCTATATACCTGACGGGCGTATGTATGTACTAGGCGCCCGGATGTATGTACTGGACAGGCGTATGTATGTACAGAACGTGCATTTCTATGTGCATGACGCGCGATTCTATATACCTGACGGGCGTATGTATGTACTAGGCGCCCGGATGTATGTACTGGACAGGCGTATGTATGTACAGAACGTGCATTTCTATGTGCATGACGCCCGATTCTATATACATGACGGACGTATGTATGTACTAGGCGCCCGGATGTATGTACTGGACGGCCGTACGTATGTACAGAACGCGAATATCTGTGTACTTGACGCGCGATTCTATATACCTGACGGGCGTATGTATGTACTAGGCGCCCGGATGTATGTACTGGACAGGCGTATGTATGTACAGAACGTGCATTTCTATGTGCATGACGCCCGATTCTATATACATGACGGACGTATGTATGTACTAGGCGCCCGGATGTATGTACTGGACGAGCGTATGTATGTACAGAACGCGCATTTCTATGTGCATGACGCGCGATTCTATATACCTGACGGGCGTATGTATGTACTAGGCGCCCGGATGTATGTACTGGACAGGCGTATGTATGTACAGAACGCGCATTTCTATGTGCATGACGCGCGATTCTATATACCTGACGGGCGTATGTATGTACTAGGCGCCCGGATGTATGTACTGGACGGGCGTATGTATGTACAGAACGTGCATTTCTATGTGCATGACGCCCGATTCTATATACATGACGGACGTATGTATGTACTAGGCGCCCGGATGTATGTACTGGACGGCCGTACGTATGTACAGAACGCGAATATCTGTGTACATGACGCGCGATTCTATATACCTGACGGGCGTATGTATATACTAGGCGCCCGTACGTATATACTGGACGGCCGTGCGTATGTACAGAACGCGCATTTGTATGTGCATGACGCGCGATTCTATATACCTGACGGACGTATGTATGTATTTGGCGCGTTGTTCCATGTACTAGAGGGGTGTCGTAATATAATCGACGCACAATTCGATGTACTCGACAGGCGTATGTATGTACCAGGCGCCCGGATGCATGTACTGGACGGGCGTACGTATGTACAGAACGCGCATTTCTGTGTACATGACGCGCGATTCTATATATCTGACGGACGTATGTATGAATTTGGCGCGTTGTTTCATGTTCTAGAGGGGTGTCGTTATGTAATCGACGCACGCTGTCATATACTGGACAGGCCTATGTATGTATTAGACGCCCGGATGCATGTACTGGACGGGCGTATGTATGTACAGAACGCGCATTGCTATGTACATGACGCGCGATGCTATGTCCCGGACGGCCGTATGTATGTATTTGGCGCGTTGTTCCATGTACTAGAGGGGTGTCGTTATGTAATCGACGCACGCTGTCATATACTGGACAGCCGTATGTATGTACTAGGCGCACGGATGTATGTACTGGACGGGCGTACGTATGTACAGAACGCGCATTTCTGTGTACATGACGCGCGATGCTATGTCCCGGGCGGGCGTATGTATGTATTTGGCGCGTTGTTCCATGTACTAGAGGGGTGTCGTTATGTAATCGACGCGCGCTGTCATATACTGGACAGGCGTATGTATGTACTAGGCGCCCGGATGTATGTACTGGACGGCCGTACGTATGTACAGAACGCGCATTTCTGTGTACATGACGCGCGATTCTGTATACCTGACGGAAGTATGTATGTACTAGGCGCCCGGATGTATGTACTGGACGAGCGTATGTATGTACAGAACGCGCATTTCTATGTGCATGACGCGAGATTCTATATACCTGACGGGCGTATGTATGTACTAGGCGCCCGGATGTATGTACTGGACGGGCGTATGTATGTACAGAACGCGCATTTCTATGTGCATGACGCGCGATTCTATATACCTGACGGGCGTATGTATGTACTAGGCGCCCGGATGTATGTACTGGACAGGCGTATGTATGTACAGAACGTGCATTTCTATGTGCATGACGCCCGATTCTATATACATGACGGACGTATGTATGTACTAGGCGCCCGGATGTATGTACTGGACGGCCGTACGTATGTACAGAACGCGAATATCTGTGTACATGACGCGCGATTCTATATACCTGACGGGCGTATGTATGTACTAGGCGCCCGGATGTATGTACTGGACGAGCGTATGTATGTACAGAACGCGCATTGCTATGTGCATGACGCGCGATTCTATATACCTGACGGGCGTATGTATGTACTAGGCGCCCGGATGTATGTACTGGACGGGCGTATGTATGTACAGAACGCGCATTTCTATGTGCATGACGCGCGATTCTTTATACCTGACGGGCGTATGTATGTACTAGGCGCCCAGATGTATGTACTGGACGGGCGTATGTATGTACAGAACGCGCATTTCTATGTGCATGACGCGCGATTCTATATACCTGACGGGCGTATGTATGTACTAGGCGCCCGGATGTATGTACAGGACGAGCGTATGTATGTACAGAACGCGCATTTCTATGTGCATGACGCGCGATTCTATATACCTGACGGGCGTATGTATGTACTAGGCGCCCGGATGTATGGACTGGACGGGCGTATGTATGTACAGAACGTGCATTTCTATGTGCATGACGCCCGATTCTATATACATGACGGACGTATGTATGTACTAGGCGCCCGGATGTATGTACTGGACGGCCGTACGTATGTACAGAACGCGAATATCTGTGTACATGACGCGCGATTCTATATACCTGACGGGCGTATGTATATACTAGGCGCCCGTACGTATATACTGGACGGCCGTGCGTATGTACAGAACGCGCATTTGTATGTGCATGACGCGCGATTCTATATACCTGACGGACGTATGTATGTATTTGGCGCGTTGTTCCATGTACTAGAGGGGTGTCGTAATATAATCGACGCACAATTCGATGTACTCGACAGGCGTATGTATGTACCAGGCGCCCGGATGCATGTACTGGACGGGCGTACGTATGTACAGAACGCGCATTTCTGTGTACATGACGCGCGATTCTATATATCTGACGGACGTATGTATGAATTTGGCGCGTTGTTTCATGTTCTAGAGGGGTGTCGTTATGTAATCGACGCACGCTGTCATATACTGGACAGGCCTATGTATGTATTAGACGCCCGGATGCATGTACTGGACGGGCGTATGTATGTACAGAACGCGCATTGCTATGTACATGACGCGCGATGCTATGTCCCGGACGGCCGTATGTATGTATTTGGCGCGTTGTTCCATGTACTAGAGGGGTGTCGTTATGTAATCGACGCACGCTGTCATATACTGGACAGCCGTATGTATGTACTAGGCGCACGGATGTATGTACTGGACGGGCGTACGTATGTACAGAACGCGCATTTCTGTGTACATGACGCGCGATGCTATGTCCCGGGCGGGCGTATGTATGTATTTGGCGCGTTGTTCCATGTACTAGAGGGGTGTCGTTATGTAATCGACGCGCGCTGTCATATACTGGACAGGCGTATGTATGTACTAGGCGCCCGGATGTATGTACTGGACGGCCGTACGTATGTACAGAACGCGCATTTCTGTGTACATGACGCGCGATTCTGTATACCTGACGGAAGTATGTATGTACTAGGCGCCCGGATGTATGTACTGGACGAGCGTATGTATGTACAGAACGCGCATTTCTATGTGCATGACGCCCGATTCTATATACATGACGGACGTATGTATGTACTAGGCGCCCGGATGTATGTACTGGACGGCCGTACGTATGTACAGAACGCGAATATCTGTGTACATGACGCGCGATTCTATATACCTGACGGGCGTATGTATGTACTAGGCGCCCGGATGTATGTACTGGACGAGCGTATGTATGTACAGAACGCGCATTGCTATGTGCATGACGCGCGATTCTATATACCTGACGGGCGTATGTATGTACTAGGCGCCCGGATGTATGTACTGGACAGGCGTATGTATGTACAGAACGCGCATTTCTATGTGCATGACGCGCGATTCTATATACCTGACGGGCGTATGTATGTACTAGGCGCCCGGATGTATGGACTGGACGGGCGTATGTATGTACAGAACGTGCATTTCTATGTGCATGACGCCCGATTCTATATACATGACGGACGTATGTATGTACTAGGCGCCCGGATGTATGTACTGGACGGCCGTACGTATGTACAGAACGCGAATATCTGTGTACATGACGCGCGATTCTATATACCTGACGGGCGTATGTATATACTAGGCGCCCGTACGTATATACTGGACGGCCGTGCGTATGTACAGAACGCGCATTTGTATGTGCATGACGCGCGATTCTATATACCTGACGGACGTATGTATGTATTTGGCGCGTTGTTCCATGTACTAGAGGGGTGTCGTAATATAATCGACGCACAATT
>JALHAQ010000163.1:0-19948 GCA_023838395.1 Holcopasites calliopsidis
GCGATTCTATATACCTGACGGGCGTATGTATGTACTAGGCGCCCGGATGTATGTACTGGACGGCCGTACGTATGTACAGAACGCGAATATCTGTGTACATGACGCGCGATTCTATATACCTGACGGAAGTATGTATGTATTTGGCGCGTTGTTCCATGTACTAGACGGGTGTCGTTATGTAACCGACGCACGCTTCCATGTACTGGACAGGCGTATGTATGTACGAGGCGCCCGGATGTATGTACTGGATGCGCGAATCTATATACCTGACGGAAGTATGTATGTATTTGGCGCGTTGTTCCATGTACTAGTGGGGTGTTATTATGTAATCGACGCACGCTTCCATGTACTGGACAGGCGTATGTATGTACGAGGCGCCCGGATGCATGTACTGGACGGCCGTACGTACGTACAGATAGCGCATTTCTGTGTACATGACGCGCGATTCTATATATCTGACGGACGTATGTATGAATTTGGCGCGTTGTTTCATGTTCTAGAGGGGTGTCGTTATGTAATCGACGCACGCTGTCATATACTGGACAGGCCTATGTATGTATTAGACGCCCGGATGCATGTACTGGACGGGCGTATGTATGTACAGAACGCGCATTGCTATGTGCATGACGCGCGATTCTATATACCTGACGGGCGTATGTATGTACTAGGCGCCCGGATGCATGTACTGGACGGGCGTATGTATGTACAGAACGCGCATTGCTATGTGCATGACGCCCGATTCTATATACATGACGGACGTATGTATGTACTAGGCGCCCGGATGTATGTACTGGACGGCCGTACGTATGTACAGAACGCGAATATCTGTGTACATGACGCGCGATTCTATATACCTGACGGAAGTATGTATGTATTTGGCGCGTTGTTCCATGTACTAGACGGGTGTCGTTATGTAACCGACGCACGCTTCCATGTACTGGACAGGCGTATGTATGTACGAGGCGCCCGGATGTATGTACTGGATGCGCGATTCTATATACCTGACGGAAGTATGTATGTATTTGGCGCGTTGTTCCATGTACTAGAGGGGTGTTATTATGTAATCGACGCACGCTTCCATGTACTGGACAGGCGTATGTATGTACGAGGCGCCCGGATGTATGTACTGGACGAGCGTATGTATGTACAGAACGCGCATTTATATGTGCATGACGCGCGATTCTATATACCTGACAGGCGTATGTATGTACTAGGCGCCCGGATGTATGTACTGGACGGGCGTATGTATGTACAGAACATGCATTTCTATGTGCATTACGCGCGATTCTATGTCCCGGACGGGCGTATGTATGTATTTGGCGCGTTGTTCCATGTACTAGAGGGGTGTCGTTATGTAATCGACGCACGCTTCCATGTACTGGACAGGCGTATGTATGTACGAGGCGCCCGGATGTATGTACTGGACGAGCGTATGTATGTACAGAACGCGCATTTATATGTGCATGACGCGCGATTCTATATACCTGACAGGCGTATGTATGTACTAGGCGCCCGGATGTATGTACTGGACGGGCGTATGTATGTACAGAACATGCATTTCTGTGTACATGACGCGCGATTCTATATACCTGACGGAAGTATGTATGTATTTGGCGCGTTGTTCCATGTACTAGACGGGTGTCGTTATGTAACCGACGCACGCTTCCATGTACTGGACAGGCGTATGTATGTACGAGGCGCCCGGATGTATGTACTGGATGCGCGATTCTATATACCTGACGGAAGTATGTATGTATTTGGCGCGTTGTTCCATGTACTAGAGGGGTGTTATTATGTAATCGACGCACGCTTCCATGTACTGGACAGGCGTATGTATGTACTAGGCGCCCGGATGTATGTACTGGACGGCCGTACGTATGTACAGAACGCGCATTTCTGTGTACATGACGCGCGATTCTATATACCTGACGGGCGTATGTATGTACTAGGCGCCCGGATGTATGTACTGGACGAGCGTATGTATGTACAGAACGCGCATTTCTATGTGCATGACGCGAGATTCTATATACCTGACGGGCGTATGTATGTACTAGGCGCCCGGATGTATGTACTGGACGGGCGTATGTATGTACAGAACGCGCATTTCTATGTGCATGACGCGCGATTCTATATACCTGACGGGCGTATGTATGTACTAGGCGCCCGGATGTATGTACTGGACGAGCGTATGTATGTACAGAACGCGCATTTCTATGTGCATGACGCGCGATTCTATATACATGACGGACGTATGTATGTACTAGGCGCCCGGATGTATGTACTGGACGGCCGTACGTATGTACAGAACGCGAATATCTGTGTACATGACGCGCGATTCTATATACCTGACGGAAGTATGTATGTATTTGGCGCGTTGTTCCATGTACTAGACGGGTGTCGTTATGTAACCGACGCACGCTTCCATGTACTGGACAGGCGTATGTATGTACGAGGCGCCCGGATGTATGTACTGGATGCGCGATTCTATATACCTGACGGAAGTATGTATGTATTTGGCGCGTTGTTCCATGTACTAGAGGGGTGTTATTATGTAATCGACGCACGCTTCCATGTACTGGACAGGCGTATGTATGTACGAGGCGCCCGGATGCATGTACTGGACGGCCGTACGTACGTACAGATAGCGCATTTCTGTGTACATGACGCGCGATTCTATATATCTGACGGACGTATGTATGAATTTGGCGCGTTGTTTCATGTTCTAGAGGGGTGTCGTTATGTAATCGACGCACGCTGTCATATACTGGACAGGCCTATGTATGTATTAGACGCCCGGATGCATGTACTGGACGGGCGTATGTATGTACAGAACGCGCATTGCTATGTGCATGACGCGCGATTCTATATACCTGACGGGCGTATGTATGTACTAGGCGCCCGGATGCATGTACTGGACGGGCGTATGTATGTACAGAACGCGCATTGCTATGTGCATGACGCCCGATTCTATATACATGACGGACGTATGTATGTACTAGGCGCCCGGATGTATGTACTGGACGGCCGTACGTATGTACAGAACGCGAATATCTGTGTACATGACGCGCGATTCTATATACCTGACGGAAGTATGTATGTATTTGGCGCGTTGTTCCATGTACTAGACGGGTGTCGTTATGTAACCGACGCACGCTTCCATGTACTGGACAGGCGTATGTATGTACGAGGCGCCCGGATGTATGTACTGGATGCGCGATTCTATATACCTGACGGAAGTATGTATGTATTTGGCGCGTTGTTCCATGTACTAGAGGGGTGTTATTATGTAATCGACGCACGCTTCCATGTACTGGACAGGCGTATGTATGTACGAGGCGCCCGGATGTATGTACTGGACGAGCGTATGTATGTACAGAACGCGCATTTATATGTGCATGACGCGCGATTCTATATACCTGACAGGCGTATGTATGTACTAGGCGCCCGGATGTATGTACTGGACGGCCGTACGTATGTACAGAACGCGCATTTCTGTGTACATGACGCGCGATTCTATATACCTGACGGAAGTACGTATGTACTAGGCGCCCGGATGTATGTACTGGACGGGCGTATGTATGTACAGAACGCGCATTTCTATGTGCATGACGCGCGATACTATATACCTGACGGGCGTATGTATGTACTAGGCGCCCGGATGTATGTACTGGACGAGCGTATGTATGTACAGAACGCGCATTTCTATGTGCATGACGCGAGATTCAATATACCTGACGGGCGTATGTATGTACTAGGCGCCCGGATGTATGTACTGGACGAGCGTATGTATGTACAGAACGCGCATTTCTATGTGCATGACGCGAGATTCTATATACCTGACGGGCGTATGTATGTACTAGGCGCCCGGATGTATGTACTGGACGGGCGTATGTATGTACACAACGCGCATTTCTATGTGCATGACGCGCGATTCTATATACCTGACGGGCGTATGTATGTACTAGGCGCCCGGATGTATCTACTGGACCGGCGTATGTATGTACAGAACGTGCATTTCTATGTGCATGACGCCCGATTCTATATACATGACGGACGTATGTATGTACTAGGCGCCCGGATGTATGTACTGGACGGCCGTACGTATGTACAGAACGCGAATATCTGTGTACATGACGCGCGATTCTATGTACCTGACGGAAGTATGTATGTATTTGGCGCGTTGTTCCATGTACTAGAGGGGTGTCGTTATGTAATCGACGCACGCTTCCATGTACTGGACAGCCGTATGTATGTACTAGGCGCACGGATGTATGTACTGGACGGGCGTACGTATGTACAGAACGCGCATTTCTGTGTACATGACGCGCGATGCTATGTCCCGGGCGGGCGTATGTATGTATTTGGCGCATTGTTCCATGTACTAGAGGGGTGTCGTTATGTAATCGACGCGCGCTGTCATATACTGGACAGGCGTATGTATGTACTAGGCGCCCGGATGTATGTACTGGACGGCCGTACGTATGTACAGAACGCGCATTTCTGTGTACATGACGCGCGATTCTATATACCTGACGGAAGTATGTATGTACTAGGCGCCCGAATGTATGTACTGGACGGGCGTATGTATGTACAGAACGCGCATTTCTATGTGCATGACGCGCGATTCTATATACCTGACGGGCGTATGTATGTACTAGGCGCCCGGATGTATGTACTGGACGGGCGTATGTATGTACAGAACGCGCATTTCTATGTGCATGACGCGCGATTCTATATACCTGACGGGCGTATGTATGTACTAGGCGCCCGGATGTATGTACTGGACGGGCGTATGTATGTACAGAACGTGCATTTCTATGTGCATGGCGCCCGATTCTATATACATGACGGACGTATGTAAGTACTAGGCGCCCGGATGTATGTACTGGACGGGCGTATGTATGTACAGAACGCGCATTTCTATGTGCATGACGCGCGATTCTATATACCTGACGGGCGTATGTATGTACTAGGCGCCCGGATGTATGTACTGGACGGGCGTATGTATGTACAGAACGTGCATTTCTATGTGCATGACGCCCGATTCTATATACATGACGGACGTATGTATGAATTTGGCGCGTTGTTTCATGTTCTAGAGGGGTGTCGTTATGTAATCGACGCACGCTTCCATGTACTGGACAGGCGTATGTATGTACGAGGCGCCCGGATGTATGTACTGGACGAGCGTATGTATGTACAGAACGCGCATTTCTGTGTACATGACGCGCGATTCTATATACCTGACGGAAGTATGTATGTACTAGGCGCCCGGATGTATGTACTGGACGGGCGTATGTATGTACAGAACGCGCATTTCTATGTGCATGACGCGCGATTCTATATACCTGACGGGCGTATGTATGTACTAGGCGCCCGGATGTATGTACTGGACGAGCGTATGTATGTACAGAACGCGCATTTCTATGTGCATGACGCGAGATTCTATATACCTGACGGGCGTATGTATGTACTAGGCGCCCGGATGTATGTACTGGACGGGCGTATGTATGTACAGAACGCGCATTTCTATGTGCATGACGCGCGATTCTATATGTATACCTGACGGGCGTATGTATGTACTAGGCGCCCGGATGTATGTACTGGACGGGCGTATGTATGTACAGAACGTGCATTTCTATGTGCATGACGCCCGATTCTATATACATGACGGACGTATGTATGTACTAGGCGCCCGGATGTATGTACTGGACGGCCGTACGTATGTACAGAACGCGAATATCTGTGTACATGACGCGCGATTCTATATACCTGACGGAAGTATGTATGTATTTGGCGCGTTGTTCCATGTACTAGACGGGTGTCGTTATGTAACCGACGCACGCTTCCATGTACTGGACAGGCGTATGTATGTACGAGGCGCCCGGATGTATGTACTGGATGCGCGAATCTATATACCTGACGGAAGTATGTATGTATTTGGCGCGTTGTTCCATGTACTAGTGGGGTGTTATTATGTAATCGACGCACGCTTCCATGTACTGGACAGGCGTATGTATGTACGAGGCGCCCGGATGCATGTACTGGACGGCCGTACGTACGTACAGATAGCGCATTTCTGTGTACATGACGCGCGATTCTATATATCTGACGGACGTATGTATGAATTTGGCGCGTTGTTTCATGTTCTAGAGGGGTGTCGTTATGTAATCGACGCACGCTGTCATATACTGGACAGGCCTATGTATGTATTAGACGCCCGGATGCATGTACTGGACGGGCGTATGTATGTACAGAACGCGCATTGCTATGTGCATGACGCGCGATTCTATATACCTGACGGGCGTATGTATGTACTAGGCGCCCGGATGCATGTACTGGACGGGCGTATGTATGTACAGAACGCGCATTGCTATGTGCATGACGCCCGATTCTATATACATGACGGACGTATGTATGTACTAGGCGCCCGGATGTATGTACTGGACGGCCGTACGTATGTACAGAACGCGAATATCTGTGTACATGACGCGCGATTCTATATACCTGACGGAAGTATGTATGTATTTGGCGCGTTGTTCCATGTACTAGACGGGTGTCGTTATGTAACCGACGCACGCTTCCATGTACTGGACAGGCGTATGTATGTACGAGGCGCCCGGATGTATGTACTGGATGCGCGATTCTATATACCTGACGGAAGTATGTATGTATTTGGCGCGTTGTTCCATGTACTAGAGGGGTGTTATTATGTAATCGACGCACGCTTCCATGTACTCGACGGGCGCATGTATGTACTAGGCGCCCGGATGTATGTACTGGACGAGCGTATGTATGTACAGAACGCGCATTTGTATGTGCATGACGCGCGATTCTATATACCTGACGGGTGTATGTATGTACTAGGCGCCCGGATGTATGTACTGGACGGGCGTATGTATGTACAGAACGTGCATTTCTATGTGCATGACGCCCGATTCTATATACATGACGGACGTATGTATGTACTAGGCGCCCGGATGTATGTACTGGACGGCCGTACGTATGTACAGAACGCGAATATCTGTGTACATGACGCGCGATTCTATATACCTGACGGAAGTATGTATGTACTAGGCGCCCGGATGTATGTACTGGACGGGCGTATGTATGTACAGAACGCTCATTTCTATGTGCATGACGCGCGATTCTATATACCTGACGGGCGTATGTATGTACTAGGCGCCCGGATGTATGTACTGGACGGGCGTATGTATGTACAGAACGTGCATTTCTATGTGCATGACGCCCGATTCTATATACATGACGGACGTATGTATGTACTAGGCGCCCGGATGTATGTACTGGACGGCCGTACGTATGTACAGAACGCGAATATCTGTGTACATGACGCGCGATTCTATATACCTGACGGAAGTATGTATGTATTTGGCGCGTTGTTCCATGTACTAGAGGGGTGTCGTTATGTAATCGACGCACGCTTCCATGTACTGGACAGGCGTATGTATGTACGAGGCGCCCGGATGTATGTACTGGACGATCGTATGTATGTACAGAACGCGCATTTCTATGTGCATGACGCGCGATTCTATATACCTGACAGGCGTATGTATGTACTAGGCGCCCGGATGTATGTGCTGGACGGGCGTATGTATGTACAGAACATGCATTTCTATGTGCATTACGCGCGATTCTATATACCTGACGGGCGTATGTATGTACTAGGCGCCCGGATGTATGTACTGGACGAGCGTATGTATGTACAGAACGCGCATTTCTATGTGCATGACGCGAGATTCTATATACCTCACGGGCGTATGTATGTACTAGGCGCCCGGATGTATGTACTGGACGGGCGTATGTATGTACAGAACGCGCATTTCTATGTGCATGACGCGCGATTCTATATACCTGACGGGCGTATGTATGTACTAGGCGCCCGGATGTATGTACTGGACGATCGTATGTATGTACAGAACGTGCATTTCTATGTGCATGACGCCCGATTCTATATACATGACGGACGTATGTATGTACTAGGCGCCCAGATGTATGTACTGGACGGCCGTACGTATGTACAGAACGCGAATATCTGTGTACATGACGCGCGATTCTATATACCTGACGGAAGTATGTATGTATTTGGCGCGTTGTTCCATGTACTAGAGGGGTGTCGTTATGTAATCGACGCACGCTTCCATGTTCTGGACAGGCGTATGTATGTACGAGGCGCCCGGATGTATGTCCTGGACGCGCGATTCTATATACCAGACGGAAGTATGTATGTATTTGGCGCGTTGTTCCATGTACTAGAGGGGTGTCGTAATATAATCGACGCACAATTCCATGTACTCGACAGGCGTATGTATGTACCAGGCGCCCGGATGCATGTACTGGACGGCCGTACGTACGTACAGATAGCGCATTTCTGTGTACATGACGCGCGATTCTATATATCTGACGGACGTATGTATGAATTTGGCGCGTTGTTTCATGTTCTAGAGGGGTGTCGTTATGTAATCGACGCACGCTGTCATATACTGGACAGGCCTATGTATGTATTAGACGCCCGGATGCATGTACTGGACGGGCGTATGTATGTACAGAACGCGCATTGCTATGTACATGACGCGCGATGCTATGTCCCGGACGGCCGTATGTATGTATTTGGCGCGTTGTTCCATGTACTAGAGGGGTGTCGTTATGTAATCGACGCACGCTGTCATATACTGGACAGCCGTATGTATGTACTAGGCGCACGGATGTATGTACTGGACGAGCGTACGTATGTACAGAACGCGCATTTCTGTGTACATGACGCGCGATGCTAAGTCCCGGGCGGGCGTATGTATGTATTTGGCGCGTTGTTCCATGTACTAGAGGGTTGTCGTTATGTAATCGACGCGCGCTGTCATATACTGGACAGGCGTATGTATGTACTAGGCGCCCGGATGTATGTACTGGACGGCCGTACGTATGTACAGAACGCGCATTTCTGTGTACATGACGCGCGATTCTATATACCTGACGGAAGTATGTATGTACTAGGCGCCCGGATGTATGTACTGGACGGGCGTATGTATGTACAGAACGCGCATTTCTATGTGCATGACGCGCGATTCTATATACCTGACGGGCGTATGTATGTACTAGGCGCCCGGATGTATGTACTGGACGAGCGTATGTATGTACAGAACGCGCATTTCTATGTGCATGACGCGAGATTCTATATACCTGACGGGCGTATGTATGTACTAGGCGCCCGGATGTATGTACTGGACGGGCGTATGTATGTACAGAACGCGCATTTCTATGTGCATGACGCGCGATTCTATATGTATACCTGACGGGCGTATGTATGTACTAGGCGCCCGGATGTATGTACTGGACGGGCGTATGTATGTACAGAACGTGCATTTCTATGTGCATGACGCCCGATTCTATATGCATGACGGACGTATGTATGTACTAGGCGTCCGGATGTATGTACTGGACGGCCGTACGTATGTACAGAACGCGAATATCTGTGTACATGACGCGCGATTCTATATACCTGACGGAAGTATGTATGTATTTGGCGCGTTGTTCCATGTACTAGACGGGTGTCGTTATGTAACCGACGCACGCTTCCATGTATTGGACAGGCGTATGTATGTACGAGGCGCCCGGATGTATGTACTGGATGCGCGATTCGATATACCTGACGGAAGTATGTATGTATTTGGCGCGTTGTTCCATGTACTAGAGGGGTGTCGTTATGTAATCGACGCACGCTACCATGTACTCGACGGGCGCATGTATGTACTAGGCGCCCGGATGTATGTACTGGACGTCCGTACGTATGTACAGAACGCGTATTTCTGTGTACATGCCGCGCGATTCTATATACCTGACGGGCGTATGTATATACTAAGCGCCCGTACGTATATACTGGACGGCCGTACGTATGTACAGAACGCGCATTTGTATGTGCATGACGCGCGATTCTATATACCTGACGGACGTATGTATGTATTTGGCGCGTTGTTCCATGTACTAGAGGGGTGTCGTAATATAATCGACGCACAATTCCATGTACTCGACAGGCGTATGTATGTACCAGGCGCCCGGATGCATGTACTGGACGGCCGTACGTATGTACAGAACGCGCATTTCTGTGTACATGACGCGCGATTCTATATATCTGACGGACGTATGTATGAATTTGGCGCGTTGTTCCATGTACTAGAGGGGTGTCGTTATGTAATCGACGCACGCTGTCATATACTGGACAGCCGTATGTATGTACTAGGCGCACGGATGTATGTACTGGACGGGCGTACGTATGTACAGAACGCGCATTTCTGTGTACATGACGCGCGATGCTAAGTCCCGGGCGGGCGTATGTATGTATTTGGCGCGTTGTTCCATGTACTAGAGGGTTGTCGTTATGTAATCGACGCGCGCTGTCATATACTGGACAGGCGTATGTATGTACTAGGCGCCCGGATGTATGTACTGGACGGCCGTACGTATGTACAGAACGCGCATTTCTGTGTACATGACGCGCGATTCTATATACCTGACGGAAGTATGTATGTACTAGGCGCCCGGATGTATGTACTGGACGGGCGTATGTATGTACAGAACGCTCATTTCTATGTGCATGACGCGCGATTCTATATACCTGACGGGCGTATGTATGTACTAGGCGCCCGGATGTATGTACTGGACGGGCGTATGTATGTACAGAACGTGCATTTCTATGTGCATGACGCCCGATTCTATATGCATGACGGACGTATGTATATACTAGGCGCCCGGATGTATGTACTGGACGGCCGTACGTATGTACAGAACGCGAATATCTGTGTACATGACGCGCGATTCTATATACCTGACGGAAGTATGTATGTATTTGGCGCGTTGTTCCATGTACTAGAGGGGTGTCGTTATGTAATCGACGCACGCTTCCATGTACTGGACAGATGTATGTATGTACGAGGCGCCCGGATGTATGTACTGGACGATCGTATGTATGTACAGAACGCGCATTTCTATGTGCATGACGCGCGATTCTATATACCTGACAGGCGTATGTATGTACTAGGCGCCCGGATGTATGTGCTGGACGGGCGTATGTATGTACAGAACATGCATTTCTATGTGCATTACGCGCGATTCTATGTCCCGGACGGGCGTATGTATGTATTTGGCGCATTGTTCCATGTACTAGAGGGGTGTCGTTATGTAATCGACGCACGCTGTCATATACTGGACAGGCCTATGTATGTACTAGGCGCCCGGATGTATGTACTGGACGAGCGTATGTATGTACAGAACGCGCATTTGTATGTGCATGACGCGCGATTCTATATACCTGACGGGTGTATGTATGTACTAGGCGCCCGGATGTATGTACTGGACGGGCGTATGTATGTACAGAACGCGCATTTCTATGTGCATGACGCGCGATTCTATATACCTGACGGGCGTATGTATGTACTAGGCGCCCGGATGTATGTACTGGACGGCCGTACGTATGTACAGAACGCGCATTTGTATGTGCATGACGCGCGATTCTATATACCTGACGGACGTATGTATGTATTTGGCGCGTTGTTCCATGTACTAGAGGGGTGTCGTAATATAATCGAATCACAATTCCATGTACTCGACAGGCGTATGTATGTACCAGGCGCCCGGATGCATGTACTGGACGGCCGTACGTATGTACAGAACGCGCATTGCTGTGTACATGACGCGCGATTCTATATATCTGACGCACGTATGTATGAATTTGGCGCGTTGTTTCATGTTCTAGAGGGGTGTCGTTATGTAATCTACGCACGCTTCCATGTACTGGACAGGCGTACGTATGTACGAGGCGCCCGGATGTATGTACTGGACGCGCGATTCTATATACCTGACGGAAGTATGTATGTATTTGGCGCGTTGTTCCATGTACTAGAGGGGTGTCGTAATATAATCGACGCACAATTCCATGTACTCGACAGGCGTATGTATGTACCAGGCGCCCGGATGCATGTACTGGACGTCCGTACGTATGTACAGAACGCGTATTTCTGTGTACATGCCGCGCGATTCTATATACCTGACGGGCGTATGTATATACTAGGCGCCCGTACGTATATACTGGACGGCCGTACGTATGTACAGAACGCGCATTTGTATGTGCATGACGCGCGATTCTATATACCTGACGGACGTATGTATGTATTTGGCGCGTTGTTCCATGTACTAGAGGGGTGTCGTAATATAATCGACGCACAATTCCATGTACTCGACAGGCGTATGTATGTACCAGGCGCCCGGATGCATGTACTGGACGGCCGTACGTATGTACAGAACGCGCATTTCTGTGTACATGACGCGCGATTCTATATATCTGACGGACGTATGTATGAATTTGGCGCGTTGTTTCATGTTCTAGAGGGGTTTCGTTATGTAATCGACGCACGCTGTCATATACTGGACAGGCCTATGTATGTATTAGACACCCGGATGCATGTACTGGACGGGCGTATGTATGTACAGAACGCGCATTGCTATGTACATGACGCGCGATGCTATGTCCCGGACGGCCGTATGTATGTATTTGGCGCGTTGTTCCATGTACTAGAGGGGTGTCGTTATGTAATCGACGCACGCTGTCATATACTGGACAGCCGTATGTATGTACTAGGCGCACGGATGTATGTACTGGACGGGCGTACGTATGTACAGAACGCGCATTTCTGTGTACATGACGCGCGATTCTATATACCTGACGGAAGTATGTATGTACTAGGCGCCCGGATGTATGTACTGGACGGGCGTATGTATGTACAGAACGCGCATTTCTATGTGCATGACGCGCGATTCTATATACCTGACGGGCGTATGTATGTACTAGGCGCCCGGATGTATGTACTGGACGAGCGTATGTATGTACAGAACGCGCATTTCTATGTGCATGACGCGAGGTTCTATATACCTGACGGGCGTATGTATGTACTAGGCGCCCGGATGTATGTACTGGACGGCCGTACGTATGTACAGAACGCGCATTTCTATGTGCATGACGCGCGATTCTATATACCTGACGGGCGTATGTATGTACTAGGCGCCCGGATGTATGTACTGGACGGGCGTATGTATGTACAGAACGTGCATTTCTATGTGCATGACGCCCGATTCTATATACATGACGGACGTATGTATGAATTTGGCGCGTTGTTTCATGTTCTAGAGGGGTGTCGTTATGTAATCGACGCACGCTTCCATGTACTGGACAGGCGTATGTATGTACGAGGCGCCCGGATGTATGTACTGGACGAGCGTATGTATGTACAGAACGCGCATTTCTATGTGCATGACGCGCGATTCTATATACCTGACGGGCGTATGTATGTACCAGGCGCCCGGATGTATGTACTGGACGGGCGTATGTATATACAGAACGCGCATTTCTATGTGCATGACGCGCGATTCTATATACCTGACGGGCGTATGTATGTACTAGGCGCCCGGATGTATGTACTGGACGGGCGTATGTATGTACAGAACGTGCATTTCTATGTGCATGACGCCCGATTCTATATACATGACGGACGTATGTATGTATTTGGCGCGTTGTTCCAAGTACTAGAGGGGTGTCGTTATGTAATCGACGCACGCTTCCATGTACTCGACGGGCGTATGTATGTACCAGGCGCCCGGATGCATGTACTGGACGGTCGTACGTATGTACAGAACGCGCATTTCTGTGTACATGACGCGCGATTCTATATATCTGACGGACGTATGTATGAATTTGGCGCGTTGTTTCATGTTCTAGAGGGGTGTCGTTATGTAATCGACGCACGCTGTCATATACTGGACAGGCCTATGTATGTATTAGACGCCCGGATGCATGTACTGGACGGGCGTATGTATGTACAGAACGCGCATTGCTATGTACATGACGCGCGATGCTATGTCCCGGACGGCCGTATGTATGTATTTGGCGCGTTGTTCCATGTACTAGAGGGGTGTCGTTATGTAATCGACGCACGCTGTCATATACTGGACAGGCCTATGTATGTATTAGACGCCCGGATGCATGTACTGGACGGGCGTATGTATGTACAGAACGCGCATTGCTATGTACATGACGCACGATGCTATGTCCCGGACGGCCGTATGTATGTATTTGGCGCGTTGTTCCATGTACTAGAGGGGTGTCGTTATGTAATCGACGCACGCTGTCATATACTGGACAGCCGTATGTACGTACTAGGCGCCCGGATGTATGTACTGGACGGCCGTACGTATGTACAGAACGCGCATTTCTGTGTACATGACGCGCGATTCTATATACCTGACGGAAGTATGTATGTACTAGGCGCCCGGATGTATGTACTGGACGGGCGTATGTATGTACAGAACGCGCATTTCTATGTGCATGACGCGCGATTCTATATACCTGACGGGCGTATGTATGTACTAGGCGCCCGGATGTATGTACTGGACGAGCGTATGTATGTACAGAACGCGCATTTCTATGTGCATGACGCGAGATTCTATATACCTGACGGGCGTATGTATGTACTAGGCGCCCGGATGTATGTACTGGACGGGCGTATGTATGTACAGAACGCGCATTTCTATGTGCATGACGCGCGATTCTATATACCTGACGGGCGTATGTATGTACTAGGCGCCCGGATGTATGTACTGGACGAGCGTATGTATGTACAGAACGCGCATTTCTATGTGCATGACGCGAGATTCTATATACCTGACGGGCGTATGTATGTACTAGGCGCCCGGATGTATGTACTGGACGGGCGTATGTATGTACAGAACGCGCATTTCTATGTGCATGACGCGCGATTCTATATACCTGACGGGCGTATGTATGTACTAGGCGCCCGGATGTATGTACTGGACGGGCGTATGTATGTACAGAACGTGCATTTCTATGTGCATGGCGCCCGATTCTATATACATGACGGACGTATGTAAGTACTAGGCGCCCGGATGTATGTACTGGACGGGCGTATGTATGTACAGAACGCGCATTTCTATGTGCATGACGCGCGATTCTATATACCTGACGGGCGTATGTATGTACTAGGCGCCCGGATGTATGTACTGGACGGGCGTATGTATGTACAGAACGTGCATTTCTATGTGCATGACGCCCGATTCTATATACATGACGGACGTATGTATGAATTTGGCGCGTTGTTTCATGTTCTAGAGGGGTGTCGTTATGTAATCGACGCACGCTTCCATGTACTGGACAGGCGTATGTATGTACGAGGCGCCCGGATGTATGTACTGGACGAGCGTATGTATGTACAGAACGCGCATTTCTGTGTACATGACGCGCGATTCTATATACCTGACGGAAGTATGTATGTACTAGGCGCCCGGATGTATGTACTGGACGGGCGTATGTATGTACAGAACGCGCATTTCTATGTGCATGACGCGCGATTCTATATACCTGACGGGCGTATGTATGTACTAGGCGCCCGGATGTATGTACTGGACGAGCGTATGTATGTACAGAACGCGCATTTCTATGTGCATGACGCGAGATTCTATATACCTGACGGGCGTATGTATGTACTAGGCGCCCGGATGTATGTACTGGACGGGCGTATGTATGTACAGAACGCGCATTTCTATGTGCATGACGCGCGATTCTATATGTATACCTGACGGGCGTATGTATGTACTAGGCGCCCGGATGTATGTACTGGACGGGCGTATGTATGTACAGAACGTGCATTTCTATGTGCATGACGCCCGATTCTATATACATGACGGACGTATGTATGTACTAGGCGCCCGGATGTATGTACTGGACGGCCGTACGTATGTACAGAACGCGAATATCTGTGTACATGACGCGCGATTCTATATACCTGACGGAAGTATGTATGTATTTGGCGCGTTGTTCCATGTACTAGACGGGTGTCGTTATGTAACCGACGCACGCTTCCATGTACTGGACAGGCGTATGTATGTACGAGGCGCCCGGATGTATGTACTGGATGCGCGAATCTATATACCTGACGGAAGTATGTATGTATTTGGCGCGTTGTTCCATGTACTAGTGGGGTGTTATTATGTAATCGACGCACGCTTCCATGTACTGGACAGGCGTATGTATGTACCAGGCGCCCGGATGCATGTACTGGACGGCCGTACGTACGTACAGATAGCGCATTTCTGTGTACATGACGCGCGATTCTATATATCTGACGGACGTATGTATGAATTTGGCGCGTTGTTTCATGTTCTAGAGGGGTGTCGTTATGTAATCGACGCACGCTGTCATATACTGGACAGGCCTATGTATGTATTAGACGCCCGGATGCATGTACTGGACGGGCGTATGTATGTACAGAACGCGCATTGCTATGTGCATGACGCGCGATTCTATATACCTGACGGGCGTATGTATGTACTAGGCGCCCGGATGCATGTACTGGACGGGCGTATGTATGTACAGAACGCGCATTGCTATGTGCATGACGCCCGATTCTATATACATGACGGACGTATGTATGTACTAGGCGCCCGGATGTATGTACTGGACGGGCGTATGTATGTACAGAACATGCATTTCTATGTGCATTACGCGCGATTCTATGTCCCGGACGGGCGTATGTATGTATTTGGCGCGTTGTTCCATGTACTAGAGGGGTGTCGTTATGTAATCGACGCACGCTTCCATGTACTGGACAGGCGTATGTATGTACGAGGCGCCCGGATGTATGTACTGGACGAGCGTATGTATGTACAGAACGCGCATTTCTATGTGCATGACGCGCGATTCTATATACCTGACGGGCGTATGTATGTACTAGGCGCCCGGATGTATGTACTGGACAGGCGTATGTATGTACAGAACGTGCATTTCTATGTGCATGACGCCCGATTCTATATACATGACGGACGTATGTATGTATTTGGCGCGTTGTTCCATGTACTAGAGGGGTGTCGTTATGTAATCGATGCACGCTTCCATGTACTCGACGGGCGTATGTATGTACCAGGCGCCCGGATGCATGTACTGGACGGCCGTACGTATGTACAGAACGCGCATTTCTGTGTACATGACGCGCGATTCTATATACCTGACGGGCGTATGTATGTACTAGGCGCCCGGATGTATGTACTGGACGGGCGTATGTATGTACAGAACGCGCATTTCTATGTGCATGACGCGCGATTCTATATACCTGACGGACGTATGTATGTATTTGGCGCGTTGTTCCATGTACTAGAGGGGTGTCGTTATGTAATCGACGCACGCTTCCACGTACTCGACGGGCGTATGTATGTACCAGGCGCCCGGATGCATGTACAGGACGTCCGTACGTATGTACAGAACGCGTATTTCTGTGTACATGCCGCGCGATTCTATATACCTGACGGGCGTATGTATATACTAGGCGCCCGTACGTATATACTGGACGGCCGTACGTATGTACAGAACGCGCATTTGTATGTGCATGACGCGCGATTCTATATACCTGACGGACGTATGTATGTATTTGGCGCGTTGTTCCATGTACTAGAGGGGTGTCGTAATATAATCGACGCACAATTCCATGTACTCGACAGGCGTATGTATGTACCAGGCGCCCGGATGCATGTACTGGACGGCCGTACGTACGTACAGATAGCGCATTTCTGTGTACATGACGCGCGATTCTATATATCTGACGGACGTATGTATGAATTTGGCGCGTTGTTTCATGTTCTAGAGGGGTGTCGTTATGTAATCGACGCACGCTGTCATATACTGGACAGGCCTATGTATGTATTAGACGCCCGGATGCATGTACTGGACGGGCGTATGTATGTACAGAACGCGCATTGCTATGTACATGACGCGCGATGCTATGTCCCGGACGGCCGTATGTATGTATTTGGCGCGTTGTTCCATGTACTAGAGGGGTGTCGTTATGTAATCGACGCACGCTGTCATATACTGGACAGCCGTATGTATGTACTAGGCGCACGGATGTATGTACTGGACGAGCGTACGTATGTACAGAACGCGCATTTCTGTGTACATGACGCGCGATGCTAAGTCCCGGGCGGGCGTATGTATGTATTTGGCGCGTTGTTCCATGTACTAGAGGGTTGTCGTTATGTAATCGACGCGCGCTGTCATATACTGGACAGGCGTATGTATGTACTAGGCGCCCGGATGTATGTACTGGACGGCCGTACGTATGTACAGAACGCGCATTTCTGTGTACATGACGCGCGATTCTATATACCTGACGGAAGTATGTATGTACTAGGCGCCCGGATGTATGTACTGGACGGGCGTATGTATGTACAGAACGCGCATTTCTATGTGCATGACGCGCGATTCTATATACCTGACGGGCGTATGTATGTACTAGGCGCCCGGATGTATGTACTGGACGAGCGTATGTATGTACAGAACGCGCATTTCTATGTGCATGACGCGAGATTCTATATACCTGACGGGCGTATGTATGTACTAGGCGCCCGGATGTATGTACTGGACGGGCGTATGTATGTACAGAACGCGCATTTCTATGTGCATGACGCGCGATTCTATATGTATACCTGACGGGCGTATGTATGTACTAGGCGCCCGGATGTATGTACTGGACGGGCGTATGTATGTACAGAACGTGCATTTCTATGTGCATGACGCCCGATTCTATATACATGACGGACGTATGTATGTACTAGGCGTCCGGATGTATGTACTGGACGGCCGTACGTATGTACAGAACGCGAATATCTGTGTACATGACGCGCGATTCTATATACCTGACGGAAGTATGTATGTATTTGGCGCGTTGTTCCATGTACTAGACGGGTGTCGTTATGTAACCGACGCACGCTTCCATGTACTGGACAGGCGTATGTATGTACGAGGCGCCCGGATGTATGTACTGGATGCGCGATTCTATATACCTGACGGAAGTATGTATGTATTTGGCGCGTTGTTCCATGTACTAGAGGGGTGTTATTATGTAATCGACGCACGCTTCCATGTACTGGACAGGCGTATGTATGTACGAGGCGCCCGGATGTATGTACTGGACGAGCGTATGTATGTACAGAACGCGCATTTATATGTGCATGACGCGCGATTCTATATACCTGACAGGCGTATGTATGTACTAGGCGCCCGGATGTATGTACTGGACGGGCGTATGTATGTACAGAACATGCATTTCTATGTGCATTACGCGCGATTCTATGTCCCGGACGGGCGTATGTATGTATTTGGCGCGTTGTTCCATGTACTAGAGGGGTGTCGTTATGTAATCGACGCACGCTACCATGTACTCGACGGGCGCATGTATGTACTAGGCGCCCGGATGTATGTACTGGACGTCCGTACGTATGTACAGAACGCGTATTTCTGTGTACATGCCGCGCGATTCTATATACCTGACGGGCGTATGTATATACTAAGCGCCCGTACGTATATACTGGACGGCCGTACGTATGTACAGAACGCGCATTTGTATGTGCATGACGCGCGATTCTATATACCTGACGGACGTATGTATGTATTTGGCGCGTTGTTCCATGTACTAGAGGGGTGTCGTAATATAATCGACGCACAATTCCATGTACTCGACAGGCGTATGTATGTACCAGGCGCCCGGATGCATGTACTGGACGGCCGTACGTATGTACAGAACGCGCATTTCTGTGTACATGACGCGCGATTCTATATATCTGACGGACGTATGTATGAATTTGGCGCGTTGTTCCATGTACTAGAGGGGTGTCGTTATGTAATCGACGCACGCTGTCATATACTGGACAGCCGTATGTATGTACTAGGCGCACGGATGTATGTACTGGACGGGCGTACGTATGTACAGAACGCGCATTTCTGTGTACATGACGCGCGATGCTAAGTCCTGGGCGGGCGTATGTATGTATTTGGCGCGTTGTTCCATGTACTAGAGGGTTGTCGTTATGTAATCGACGCGCG
>JALHAQ010000164.1:0-19032 GCA_023838395.1 Holcopasites calliopsidis
ACGCGCATTTCTGTGTACATGACGCGCGATTCTATATATCTGACGGGCGTATGTATGAATTTGGCGCGTTGTTTCATGTTCTAGAGGGGTGTCGTTATGTAATCGACGCACGCTGTCATATACTGGAGAGGCCTATGTATGTATTAGACGCCCGGATGCATGTACTGGACGGGCGTGTGTATGTACAGAACGCGTATTTCTGTGTACATGCCGCGCGATTCTATATACCTGACGGGCGTATGTATATATTAGGCGCCCGTACGTATATACTGGACGGCCGTACGTATGTACAGAACGCGCATTTGTATGTGCATGACGCGCGATTCTATATACCTGACGGACGTATGTATGTATTTGGCGCGTTGTTCCATGTACTAGAGGGGTGTCGTTATGTATACGACGCGCGCTGTCATATACTGGACAGGCGTATGTATGTACTAGGCGCCCGGATGTATGTACTGGACGGGCGTATGTACGTACAGAACGCGCATTTCTATGTGCATGACGCGCGATTCTATATACCTGACGGGCGTATGTATGTACTAGGCGCCCGGATGTATGTACTGGACGGGCGTATGTATGTACAGAACGCGCATTTCTATGTGCATGACCCGCGATTCTATATACCTGACGGGCGTATGTATGTACTAGGCGCCCGGATGTATGTACTGGACGGGCGTATGTATGTACAGAACGTGCATTTCTATGTGCATGACGCCCGATTCTATATACATGACGGACGTATGTCTGTATTTGGCGCGTTGTTCCATGTACTAGAGGGGTGTCGTTATGTAATCGACGCACGCTTCCATGTACTCGACGGGCGTATGTATGTACCAGGCGCCCGGATGCATGTACTGGACGTCCGTACGTATGTACAGAACGCGTATTTCTGTGTACATGCCGCGCGATTCTATATACCTGACGGGCGTATGTATATATTAGGCGCCCGTACGTATATACTGGACGGCCGTACGTATGTACAGAACGCGCATTTGTATGTGCATGACGCGCGATTCTATATACCTGACGGACGTATGTATGTATTTGGCGCGTTGTTCCATGTACTAGAGGGGTGTCGTAATATAATCGACGCACAATTCCATGTACTCGACAGGCGTATGTATGTACCAGGCGCCCGGATGCATGTACTGCACGGCCGTACGTATGTACAGAACGCGCATTTCTGTGTACATGACGCGCGATTCTATATATCTGACGGACGTATGTATGAATTTGGCGCGTTGTTTCATGTTCCAGAGGGGTGTCGTTATGTAATCGACGCACGCTGTCATATACTGGACAGGCCTATATATGTATTAGACGCCCGGATGCATGTACTGGACGGGCGTATGTATTTACAGAACGCGCATTGCTATGTACATGACGCGCGATGCTATGTCCCGGACGGCCGTATGTATGTATTTGGCGCGTTGTTCCATGTACTAGAGGGGTGTCGTTATGTATACGACGCGCGCTGTCATATACTGGACAGGCGTATGTATGTACTAGGCGCCCGGATGTATGTACTGGACGGGCGTATGTACGTACAGAACGCGCATTTCTATGTGCATGACGCGCGATTCTATATACCTGACGGGCGTATGTATGTACTAGGCGCCCGGATGTATGTACTGGACGAGCGTATGTATGTACAGAACGCGCATTTCTATGTGCCTGACGCGAGATTCTATATACCTGACGGGCGTATGTATGTACTAGGCGCCCGGATGTATGTACTGGACGGGCGTATGTATGTACAGAACGCGCATTTCTATGTGCATGACGCGCGATTCTATATACCTGACGGGCGTATGTATGTACTAGGCGCCCGGATGTATGTACTGGACGAGCGTATGTATGTACAGAACGCGCATTTCTATGTGCACGACGCGCGATTCTATATACCTGACGGGCGTATGTATGTACTAGGCGCCCGGATGTATGTACTGGACGGGCGTATGTATGTACAGAACGCGCATTTCTATGTGCATGACGCGCGATTCTATATACCTGACGGGCGTATGTATGTACTAGGCGCCCGGATGTATGTACTGGACGGCCGTACGTATGTACAGAACGCGCATTTCTGTGTACATGACGCGCGATTCTATATACCTGACGGAAGTATGTATGTACTAGGCGCCCGGATGTATGTACTGGACGGGCGTATGTATGTACAGAACGCGCATTTCTATGTGCATGACGCGCGATTCTATATACCTGACGGGCGTATGTATGTACTAGGCGCCCGGATGTATGTACTGGACGAGCGTATGTATGTACAGAACGCGCATTTCTATGTGCATGACGCGCGATTCTATATACCTGACGGGCGTATGTATGTACTAGGCGCCCGGATGTATGTACTGGACGGGCGTATCTATGTACAGAACGTGCATTCCTATGTGCATGACGCCCGATTCTATATACATGACGGACGTATGTATGTACTAGGCCCCCGGATGTATGTACTGGACGGCCTTACGTATGTACAGAACGCGAATATCTGTGTACATGACGCGCGATTCTATATACCTGACGGAAGTATGTATGTATTTGGCGCGTTGTTCCATGTACTAGAGGGGTGTCGTTATGTAATCGACGCACGCTTCCATGTACTGGACAGGCGTATGTATGTACGAGGCGCCCGGATGTATGTACTGGACGCGCGATTCTATATACCTGACGGAAGTATGTATGTATTTGGCGCGTTGTTCCATGTACTAGAGGGGTGTTGTTATGTAATCGACGCACGCTTCCATGTACTGGACAGGCGTATGTATGTACGAGGCGCTCGGATGTATGTACTGGACGAGCGTATGTATGTACAGAACGCGCATTTCTATGTGCATGACGCGCGATTCTATATACCTGACAGGCGTATGTATGTACTAGGCGCCCGGATGTATGTACTGGACGGGCGTATGTATGTACAGAACATGCATTTCTATGTGCATTACGCGCGATTCTATGTCCCGGACGGGCGTATGTATGTATTTGGCGCGTTGTTCCATGTACTAGAGGGGTGTCGTTATGTAATCGACGCACGCTGTCATATACTGGACAGGCCTATGTATGTACTAGGCGCCCGGATGTATGTACTGGACGAGCGTATGTATGTACAGAACGCGCATTTCTATGTGCATGACGCGCGATTCTATATACCTGACGGGCGTATGTATGTACTAGGCGCCCGGATGTATGTACTGGACGGGCGTATGTATGTACAGAACGCGCATTTCTATGTGCATGACCCGCGATTCTATATACCTGACGGGCGTATGTATGTACTAGGCGCCCGGATGTATGTACTGGACGGGCGTATGTATGTACAGAACGTGCATTTCTATGTGCATGACGCGCGATTCTATATACCTGACGGACGTATGTATGTATTTGGCGCGTTGTTCCATGTACTAGAGGGGTGTCGTTATGTAATCGACGCACGCTTCCATGTACTCGACGGGCGTATGTATGTACCAGGCGCCCGGATGCATGTACTGGACGTCCGTACGTATGTACAGAACGCGTATTTCTGTGTACATGCCGCGCGATTCTATATACCTGACGGGCGTATGTATATACTAGGCGCCCGTACGTATATACTGGACGGCCGTACGTATGTACAGAACGCGCATTTGTATGTGCATGACGCGCGATTCTATATACCTGACGGACGTATGTATGTATTTGGCGCGTTGTTCCATGTACTAGAGGGGTGTCGTAATATAATCGACGCACAATTCCATGTACTCGACAGGCGTATGTATGTACTAGGCGCCCGGATGTATGTACTGGACGGCCGTACGTATGTACAGAACGCGCATTTCTGTGTACATGACGCGCGATTCTATATATCTGACGGGCGTATGTATGAATTTGGCGCGTTGTTTCATGTTCTAGAGGGGTGTCGTTATGTAATTGACGCACGCTGTCATATACTGGTCAGGCCTATGTATGTATTAGACGCCCGGATGCATGTACTGGACGGGCGTATGTATGTACAGAACGCGCATTGCTATGTACATGACGCGCGATGCTATGTCCCGGACGGCCGTATGTATGTATTTGGCGCGTTGTTCCATGTACTAGAGGGGTGTCGTTATGTAATCGACGCACGCTGTCATATACTGGACAGCCGTATGTATGTACTAGGCGCACGGATGTATGTACTGGACGGGCGTACGTATGTACAGAACGCGCATTTCTGTGTACATGACGCGCGATGCTATGTTCCGGGCGGGCGTATGTATGTATTTGGCGCGTTGTTCCATGTACTAGAGGGGTGTCGTTATGTAATCGACGCGCGCTGTCATATACTGGACAGGCGTATGTATGTACTAGGCGCCCGAATGTATGTACTGGACGGCCGTACGTATGTACAGAACGCGCATTTCTGTGTACATGACGCGCGATTCTATATACCCGACGGGCGTATGTATGTACTAGGCGCCCGGATGTATGTACTGGACGGGCGTATGTATGTACAGAACGCGCATTTCTATGTGCATGACGCGAGATTCTATATACCTGACGGTCGTATGTATGTACTAGGCGCCCGGATGTATGTACTGGACGGGCGTATGTATGTACAGAACGCGCATTTCTATGTGCATGACGCGCGATTCTATATACCTGACGGGCGTATGTATGTACAGAACGCGCATTTCTATGTGCATGACGCGCGATTCTATATACCTGACGGGCGTATGTATGTACTAGGCGCCCGGATGTATGTACTGGACGGGCGTATGTATGTACAGAACGCGCATTTCTATGTGCATGACGCACGATTCTATATACCTGACGGGCGTATGTATGTACTAGGCGCCCGGATGTATGTACTGGACGGGCGTATGTATGTACAGAACGCGCATTGCTATGTACATGACGCGCGATGCTATGTCCCGGACGGCCGTATGTATGTATTTGGCGCGTTGTTCCATGTACTAGAGGGGTGTCGTTATGTAATCGACGCACGCTGTCATATACTGGACAGCCGTATGTATGTACTAGGCGCACGGATGTATGTACTGGACGGGCGTACGTATGTACAGAACGCGCATTTCTGTGTACATGACGCGCGATGCTATGTCCCGGGCGGGCGTATGTATGTATTTGGCGCGTTGTTCCATGTACTAGAGGGGTGTCGTTATGTAATCGACGCGCGCTGTCATATACTGGACAGGCGTATGTATGTACTAGGCGCCCGGATGTATGTACTGGATGGCCGTACGTATGTACAGAACGCGCATTTCTGTGTACATGACGCGCGATTCTATATACCTGACGGAAGTATGTATGTATTAGGCGCCCGGATGTATGTACTGGACGGGCGTATGTATGTACAGAACGCGCATTTCTATGTGCATGACGCACGATTCTATATACCTGACGGACGTATGTATGTATTTGGCGCGTTGTTCCATGTACTAGAGGAGTGTCGTTATGTAATCGACGCACGCTTCCATGTACTCGACGGGCGTATGTATGTACCAGGCGCCCGGATGCATGTACTGGACGGCCGTACGTATGTACAGAACGCGCATTTCTGTGTACATGACGCGCGATTCTATATATCTGACGGACGTATGTATAAATTTGGCGCGTTGTTTCATGTTCTAGAGGGGTGTCGTTATGTAATCGACGCACGCTGTCATATACTGGACAGGCCTATGTATGTATTAGACGCCCGGATGCATGTACTGGACGGGCGTATGTATGTACAGAACGCGCATTGCTATGTACATGACGCGCGATGCTATGTCCCGGACGGCCGTATGTATGTATTTGGCGCGTTGTTCCATGTACTAGAGGGGTGTCGTTATGTAATCGACGCACGCTTCCATGTACTCGACGGGCGTATGTATGTACCAGGCGCCCGGATGCATGTACTGGACGTCCGTACGTATGTACAGAACGCGTATTTCTGTGTACATGCCGCGCGATTCTATATACCTGACGGGCGTATGTATATACTAGGCGCCCGTACGTATATACTGGACGGCCGTACGTATGTACAGAACGCGCATTTGTATGTGCATGACGCGCGATTCTATATATCTGACGGACGTATGTATAAATTTGGCGCGTTGTTTCATGTTCTAGAGGGGTGTCGTTATGTAATCGACGCACGCTGTCATATACTGGACAGGCCTATGTATGTATTAGACGCCCGGATGCATGTACTGGACGGCCGTACGTATGTACAGAACGCGCATTTCTGTGTACATGACGCGCGATTCTATATATCTGACGGGCGTATGTATGAATTTGGCGCGTTGTTTCATGTTCTAGAGGGGTGTCGTTATGTAATCGACGCACGCTGTCATATACTGGAGAGGCCTATGTATGTATTAGACGCCCGGATGCATGTACTGGACGGGCGTGTGTATGTACAGAACGTGCATTTCTATGTGCATGACGCCCGATTCTATATACATGACGGACGTATGTCTGTATTTGGCGCGTTGTTCCATGTACTAGAGGGGTGTCGTTATGTAATCGACGCACGCTTCCATGTACTCGACGGGCGTATGTATGTACCAGGCGCCCGGATGCATGTACTGGACGGCCGTACGTATGTACAGAACGTGCATTTCTATGTGCATGACGCCCGATTCTATATACATGACGGACGTATGTCTGTATTTGGCGCGTTGTTCCATGTACTAGAGGGGTGTCGTTATGTAATCGACGCACGCTGTCATATACTGGACAGGCCTATGTATGTATTAGACGCCCGGATGCATGTACTGGACGGGCGTATGTATGTACAGAACGCGCATTTCTATGTGCATGACCCGCGATTCTATATACCTGACGGGCGTATGTATGTACTAGGCGCCCGGATGTATGTACTGGACGGGCGTATGTATGTACAGAACGTGCATTTCTATGTGCATGACGCCCGATTCTATATACATGACGGACGTATGTCTGTATTTGGCGCGTTGTTCCATGTACTAGAGGGGTGTCGTTATGTAATCGACGCACGCTGTCATATACTGGACAGGCCTATGTATGTATTAGACGCCCGGATGCATGTACTGGACGGGCGTATGTATGTACAGAACGCGCATTTCTATGTGCATGACCCGCGATTCTATATACCTGACGGGCGTATGTATGTACTAGGCGCCCGGATGTATGTACTGGACGGGCGTATGTATGTACAGAACGCGCATTTCTATGTGCATGACGCGCGAGTCTATATACCTGACGGGCGTATGTATGTACTAGGCGCCCGGATGTATGTACTGGACGGGCGTATGTATGTACAGAACGCGCATTTCTATGTGCATGACCCGCGATTCTATATACCTGACGGGCGTATGTATGTACTAGGCGCCCGGATGTATGTACTGGACGGGCGTATGTATGTACAGAACGTGCATTTCTATGTGCATGACGCCCGATTCTATATACATGACGGACGTATGTCTGTATTTGGCGCGTTGTTCCATGTACTAGAGGGGTGTCGTTATGTAATCGACGCACGCTTCCATGTACTCGACGGGCGTATGTATGTACCAGGCGCCCGGATGCATGTACTGGACGTCCGTACGTATGTACAGAACGCGTATTTCTGTGTACATGCCGCGCGATTCTATATACCTGACGGGCGTATGTATATACTAGGCGCCCGTACGTATATACTGGACGGCCGTACGTATGTACAGAACGCGCATTTGTATGTGCATGACGCGCGATTCTATATACCTGACGGACGTATGTATGTATTTGGCGCGTTGTTCCATGTACTAGAGGGGTGTCGTAATATAATCGACGCACAATTCCATGTACTCGACAGGCGTATGTATGTACTAGGCGCCCGGATGTATGTACTGGACGGCCGTACGTATGTACAGAACGCGCATTTCTGTGTACATGACGCGCGATTCTATATATCTGACGGGCGTATGTATGAATTTGGCGCGTTGTTTCATGTTCTAGAGGGGTGTCGTTATGTAATTGACGCACGCTGTCATATACTGGTCAGGCCTATGTATGTATTAGACGCCCGGATGCATGTACTGGACGGGCGTATGTATGTACAGAACGCGCATTGCTATGTACATGACGCGCGATGCTATGTCCCGGACGGCCGTATGTATGTATTTGGCGCGTTGTTCCATGTACTAGAGGGGTGTCGTTATGTAATCGACGCGCGCTGTCATATACTGGACAGGCGTATGTATGTACTAGGCGCCCGAATGTATGTACTGGACGGCCGTACGTATGTACAGAACGCGCATTTCTGTGTACATGACGCGCGATTCTATATACCTGACGGAAGTATGTATGTACTAGGCGCCCGGATCTATGTACTGGACGGGCGTATGTATGTACAGAACGCGCATTTCTATGTGCATGACGCGCGATTCTATATACCTGACGGGCGTATGTATGTACTAGGCGCCCGGATGTATGTACTGGACGAGCGTATGTATGTACAGAACGCGCATTTCTATGTGCCTGACGCGAGATTCTATATACCCGACGGGCGTATGTATGTACTAGGCGCCCGGATGTATGTACTGGACGGGCGTATGTATGTACAGAACGCGCATTTCTATGTGCATGACGCGAGATTCTATATACCTGACGGTCGTATGTATGTACTAGGCGCCCGGATGTATGTACTGGACGGGCGTATGTATGTACAGAACGCGCATTTCTATGTGCATGACGCGCGATTCTATATACCTGACGGGCGTATGTATGTACTAGGCGCCCGGATGTATGTACTGGACGGGCGTATGTATGTACAGAACGCGCATTTCTATGTGCATGACGCACGATTCTATATACCTGACGGGCGTATGTGTGTACTAGGCGCCCGGATGTATGTACTGGACGGGCGTATGTATGTACAGAACGCGCATTTCTATGTGCATGACGCGCGATTCTATATACCTGACGGGCGTATGTATGTACTAGGCGCCCGGATGTATGTACTGGACGGGCGTATGTATGTACAGAACGCGCATTTCTATGTGCATGACGCACGATTCTATATACCTGACGGGCGTATGTATGTACTAGGCGCCCGGATGTATGTACTGGACGGGCGTATGTATGTACAGAACGCGCATTGCTATGTACATGACGCGCGATTCTATATACCTGACGGGCGTATGTATGTACTAGGCGCCCGGATGTATGTACTGGACGGGCGTATGTATGTACAGAACGCGCATTTCTATGTGCATGACGCGAGATTCTATATACCTGACGGGCGTATGTATGTACTAGGCGCCCGGATGCATGTACTGGACGGCCGTACGTATGTACAGAACGCGCATTTCTGTGTACATGACGCGCGATTCTATATATCTGACGGACGTATGTATAAATTTGGCGCGTTGTTTCATGTTCTAGAGGGGTGTCGTTATGTAATCGACGCACGCTGTCATATACTGGACAGGCCTATGTATGTATTAGACGCCCGGATGCATGTACTGGACGGGCGTATGTATGTACAGAACGCGCATTGCTATGTACATGACGCGCGATGCTATGTCCCGGACGGCCGTATGTATGTATTTGGCGCGTTGTTCCATGTACTAGAGGGGTGTCGTTATGTAATCGACGCACGCTGTCATATACTGGTCAGCCGTATGTATGTACTAGGCGCACGGATGTATGTACTGGACGGGCGTACGTATGTACAGAACGCGCATTTCTGTGTACATGACGCGCGATGCTATGTCCCGGGCGGGCGTATGTATGTATTTGGCGCGTTGTTCCATGTACTAGAGGGGTGTCGTTATGTAATCGACGCGCGCTGTCATATACTGGACAGGCGTATGTATGTACTAGGCGCCCGGATGTATGTACTGGATGGCCGTACGTATGTACAGAACGCGCATTTCTGTGTACATGACGCGCGATTCTATATACCTGACGGAAGTATGTATGTATTAGGCGCCCGGATGTATGTACTGGACGGGCGTATGTATGTACAGAACGCGCATTTCTATGTGCATGACGCGCGATTCTATATACCTGACGGGCGTATGTATGTACTAGGCGCCCGGATGTATGTACTGGACGAGCGTATGTATGTACAGAACGCGCATTTCTATGTGCATGACGCGCGATTCTATATACCTGACGGAAGTATGTATGTATTTGGCGCGTTGTTCCATGTACTAGAGGGGTGTCGTTATGTAATCGACGCACGCTTCCATGTACTGGACAGGCGTATGTATGTACGAGGCGCCCGGATGTATGTACTGGACGCGCGATTCTATATACCTGACGGAAGTATGTATGTATTTGGCGCGTTGTTCCATGTACTAGAGGGGTGTTGTTATGTAATCGACGCACGCTTCCATGTACTGGACAGGCGTATGTATGTACGAGGCGCTCGGATGTATGTACTGGACGAGCGTATGTATGTACAGAACGCGCATTTCTATGTGCATGACGCGCGATTCTATATACCTGACAGGCGTATGTATGTACTAGGCGCCCGGATGTATGTACTGGACGGGCGTATGTATGTACAGAACATGCATTTCTATGTGCATTACGCGCGATTCTATGTCCCGGACGGGCGTATGTATGTATTTGGCGCGTTGTTCCATGTACTAGAGGGGTGTCGTTATGTAATCGACGCACGCTGTCATATACTGGACAGGCCTATGTATGTACTAGGCGCCCGGATGTATGTACTGGACGAGCGTATGTATGTACAGAACGCGCATTTCTATGTGCATGACGCGCGATTCTATATACTTGACGGGCGTATGTATGTACTAGGCGCCCGGATGTATGTACTGGACGGGCGTATGTATGTACAGAACGCGCATTTCTATGTGCATGACCCGCGATTCTATATACCTGACGGGCGTATGTATGTACTAGGCGCCCGGATGTATGTACTGGACGGGCGTATGTATGTACAGAACGTGCATTTCTATGTGCATGACGCCCGATTCTATATACATGACGGACGTATGTCTGTATTTGGCGCGTTGTTCCATGTACTAGAGGGGTGTCGTTATGTAATCGACGCACGCTTCCATGTACTCGACGGGCGTATGTATGTACCAGGCGCCCGGATGCATGTACTGGACGTCCGTACGTATGTACAGAACGCGTATTTCTGTGTACATGCCGCGCGATTCTATATACCTGACGGGCGTATGTATATACTAGGCGCCCGTACGTATATACTGGACGGCCGTACGTATGTACAGAACGCGCATTTGTATGTGCATGACGCGCGATTCTATATATCTGACGGACGTATGTATAAATTTGGCGCGTTGTTTCATGTTCTAGAGGGGTGTCGTTATGTAATCGACGCACGCTGTCATATACTGGACAGGCCTATGTATGTATTAGACGCCCGGATGCATGTACTGGACGGCCGTACGTATGTACAGAACGCGCATTTCTGTGTACATGACGCGCGATTCTATATATCTGACGGGCGTATGTATGAATTTGGCGCGTTGTTTCATGTTCTAGAGGGGTGTCGTTATGTAATCGACGCACGCTGTCATATACTGGACAGGCCTATGTATGTATTAGACGCCCGGATGCATGTACTGGACGGGCGTATGTATGTACAGAACGTGCATTTCTATGTGCATGACGCCCGATTCTATATACATGACGGACGTATGTCTGTATTTGGCGCGTTGTTCCATGTACTAGAGGGGTGTCGTTATGTAATCGACGCACGCTTCCATGTACTCGACGGGCGTATGTATGTACCAGGCGCCCGGATGCATGTACTGGACGGCCGTACGTATGTACAGAACGTGCATTTCTATGTGCATGACGCCCGATTCTATATACATGACGGACGTATGTCTGTATTTGGCGCGTTGTTCCATGTACTAGAGGGGTGTCGTTATGTAATCGACGCACGCTGTCATATACTGGACAGGCCTATGTATGTATTAGACGCCCGGATGCATGTACTGGACGGGCGTATGTATGTACAGAGCGTGCATTTCTATGTGCATGACCCGCGATTCTATATACCTGACGGGCGTATGTATGTACTAGGCGCCCGGATGTATGTACTGGACGGGCGTATGTATGTACAGAACGTGCATTTCTATGTGCATGACGCCCGATTCTATATACATGACGGACGTATGTCTGTATTTGGCGCGTTGTTCCATGTACTAGAGGGGTGTCGTTATGTAATCGACGCACGCTTCCATGTACTCGACGGGCGTATGTATGTACCAGGCGCCCGGATGCATGTACTGGACGGCCGTACGTATGTACAGAACGCGCATTTCTGTGTACATGACGCGCGATTCTATATATCTGACGGACGTATGTATAAATTTGGCGCGTTGTTTCATGTTCTAGAGGGGTGTCGTTATGTAATCGACGCACGCTGTCATATACTGGACAGGCCTATGTATGTATTAGACGCCCGGATGCATGTACTGGACGGGCGTATGTATGTACAGAACGCGCATTGCTATGTACATGACGCGCGATGCTATGTCCCGGACGGCCGTATGTATGTATTTGGCGCGTTGTTCCATGTACTATAGGGGTGTCGTTATGTAATCGACGCACGCTGTCATATACTGGTCAGCCGTATGTATGTACTAGGCGCACGGATGTATGTACTGGACGGGCGTACGTATGTACAGAACGCGCATTTCTGTGTACATGACGCGCGATGCTATGTCCCGGGCGGGCGTATGTATGTATTTGGCGCGTTGTTCCATGTACTAGAGGGGTGTCGTTATGTAATCGACGCGCGCTGTCATATACTGGACAGGCGTATGTATGTACTAGGCGCCCGGATGTATGTACTGGACGGGCGTATGTATGTACAGAACGCGCATTGCTATGTACATGACGCGCGATGCTATGTCCCGGACGGCCGTATGTATGTATTTGGCGCGTTGTTCCATGTACTAGAGGGGTGTCGTTATGTAATCGACGCACGCTGTCATATACTGGACAGGCGTATGTATGTACTAGGCGCCCGGATGTATGTACTGGACGGGCGTATGTACGTACAGAACGCGCATTTCTATGTGCATGACGCGCGATTCTATATACCTGACGGGCGTATGTATGTACTAGGCGCCCGGATGTATGTACTGGACGAGCGTATGTATGTACAGAACGCGCATTTCTATGTGCCTGACGCGAGATTCTATATACCTGACGGGCGTATGTATGTACTAGGCGCCCGGATGTATGTACTGGACGGGCGTATGTATGTACAGAACGCGCATTTCTATGTGCATGACGCGCGATTCTATATACCTGACGGGCGTATGTATGTACTAGGCGCCCGGATGTATGTACTGGACGAGCGTATGTATGTACAGAACGCGCATTTCTATGTGCACGACGCGCGATTCTATATACCTGACGGGCGTATGTATGTACTAGGCGCCCGGATGTATGTACTGGACGGGCGTATGTATGTACAGAACGCGCATTTCTATGTGCATGACGCGCGATTCTATATACCTGACGGGCGTATGTATGTACTAGGCGCCCGGATGTATGTACTGGACGAGCGTATGTATGTACAGAACGCGCATTTCTATGTGCATGACGCGCGATTCTATATACCTGACGGGCGTATGTATGTACTAGGCGCCCGGATGTATGTACTGGACGGGCGTATCTATGTACAGAACGTGCATTCCTATGTGCATGACGCCCGATTCTATATACATGACGGACGTATGTATGTACTAGGCCCCCGGATGTATGTACTGGACGGCCTTACGTATGTACAGAACGCGAATATCTGTGTACATGACGCGCGATTCTATATACCTGACGGAAGTATGTATGTATTTGGCGCGTTGTTCCATGTACTAGAGGGGTGTCGTTATGTAATCGACGCACGCTTCCATGTACTGGACAGACGTATGTATGTACGAGGCGCCCGGATGTATGTAGTGGACGCGCGATTCTATATACCTGACGGAAGTATGTATGTATTTGGCGCGTTGTTCCATGTACTAGAGGGGTGTTGTTATGTAATCGACGCACGCTTCCATGTACTGGACAGGCGTATGTATGTACGAGGCGCTCGGATGTATGTACTGGACGAGCGTATGTATGTACAGAACGCGCATTTCTATGTGCATGACGCGCGATTCTATATACCTGACAGGCGTATGTATGTACTAGGCGCCCGGATGTATGTACTGGACGGGCGTATGTATGTACAGAACATGCATTTCTATGTGCATTACGCGCGATTCTATGTCCCGGACGGGCGTATGTATGTATTTGGCGCGTTGTTCCATGTACTAGAGGGGTGTCGTTATGTAATCGACGCACGCTTCCATGTACTCGACGGGCGTATGTATGTACCAGGCGCCCGGATGCATGTACTGGACGTCCGTACGTATGTACAGAACGCGTATTTCTGTGTACATGCCGCGCGATTCTATATACCTGACGGGCGTATGTATATACTAGGCGCCCGTACGTATATACTGGACGGCCGTACGTATGTACAGAACGCGCATTTGTATGTGCATGACGCGCGATTCTATATACCTGACGGACGTATGTATGTATTTGGCGCGTTGTTCCATGTACTAGAGGGGTGTCGTAATATAATCGACGCACAATTCCATGTACTGGACAGGCGTATGTATGTACTAGGCGCCCGGATGTATGTACTGGACGGCCGTACGTATGTACAGAACGCGCATTTCTGTGTACATGACGCGCGATTCTATATATCTGACGGGCGTATGTATGAATTTGGCGCGTTGTTTCATGTTCTAGAGGGGTGTCGTTATGTAATTGACGCACGCTGTCATATACTGGTCAGGCCTATGTATGTATTAGACGCCCGGATGCATGTACTGGACGGGCGTATGTATGTACAGAACGCGCATTGCTATGTACATGACGCGCGATGCTATGTCCCGGACGGCCGTATGTATGTATTTGGCGCGTTGTTCCATGTTCTAGAGGGGTGTCGTTATGTAATTGACGCACGCTGTCATATACTGGTCAGGCCTATGTATGTATTAGACGCCCGGATGCATGTACTGGACGGGCGTATGTATGTACAGAACGCGCATTTCTATGTGCATGACCCGCGATTCTATATACCTGACGGGCGTATGTATGTACTAGGCGCCCGGATGTATGTACTGGACGGGCGTATGTATGTACAGAACGTGCATTTCTATGTGCATGACGCCCGATTCTATATACATGACGGACGTATGTCTGTATTTGGCGCGTTGTTCCATGTACTAGAGGGGTGTCGTTATGTAATCGACGCACGCTGTCATATACTGGACAGGCCTATGTATGTATTAGACGCCCGGATGCATGTACTGGACGGGCGTATGTATGTACAGAACGCGCATTTCTATGTGCATGACCCGCGATTCTATATACCTGACGGGCGTATGTATGTACTAGGCGCCCGGATGTATGTACTGGACGGGCGTATGTATGTACAGAACGCGCATTTCTATGTGCATGACGCGCGATTCTATATACCTGACGGGCGTATGTATGTACTAGGCGCCCGGATGTATGTACTGGACGGGCGTATGTATGTACAGAACGCGCATTTCTATGTGCATGACCCGCGATTCTATATACCTGACGGGCGTATGTATGTACTAGGCGCCCGGATGTATGTACTGGACGGGCGTATGTATGTACAGAACGTGCATTTCTATGTGCATGACGCCCGATTCTATATACATGACGGACGTATGTCTGTATTTGGCGCGTTGTTCCATGTACTAGAGGGGTGTCGTTATGTAATCGACGCACGCTTCCATGTACTCGACGGGCGTATGTATGTACCAGGCGCCCGGATGCATGTACTGGACGTCCGTACGTATGTACAGAACGCGTATTTCTGTGTACATGCCGCGCGATTCTATATACCTGACGGGCGTATGTATATACTAGGCGCCCGTACGTATATACTGGACGGCCGTACGTATGTACAGAACGCGCATTTGTATGTGCATGACGCGCGATTCTATATACCTGACGGACGTATGTATGTATTTGGCGCGTTGTTCCATGTACTAGAGGGGTGTCGTAATATAATCGACGCACAATTCCATGTACTCGACAGGCGTATGTATGTACTAGGCGCCCGGATGTATGTACTGGACGGCCGTACGTATGTACAGAACGCGCATTTCTGTGTACATGACGCGCGATTCTATATATCTGACGGGCGTATGTATGAATTTGGCGCGTTGTTTCATGTTCTAGAGGGGTGTCGTTATGTAATTGACGCACGCTGTCATATACTGGTCAGGCCTATGTATGTATTAGACGCCCGGATGCATGTACTGGACGGGCGTATGTATGTACAGAACGCGCATTGCTATGTACATGACGCGCGATGCTATGTCCCGGACGGCCGTATGTATGTATTTGGCGCGTTGTTCCATGTACTAGAGGGGTGTCGTTATGTAATCGACGCGCGCTGTCATATACTGGACAGGCGTATGTATGTACTAGGCGCCCGAATGTATGTACTGGACGGCCGTACGTATGTACAGAACGCGCATTTCTGTGTACATGACGCGCGATTCTATATACCTGACGGAAGTATGTATGTACTAGGCGCCCGGATCTATGTACTGGACGGGCGTATGTATGTACAGAACGCGCATTTCTATGTGCATGACGCGCGATTCTATATACCTGACGGGCGTATGTATGTACTAGGCGCCCGGATGTATGTACTGGACGAGCGTATGTATGTACAGAACGCGCATTTCTATGTGCCTGACGCGAGATTCTATATACCCGACGGGCGTATGTATGTACTAGGCGCCCGGATGTATGTACTGGACGGGCGTATGTATGTACAGAACGCGCATTTCTATGTGCATGACGCGAGATTCTATATACCTGACGGTCGTATGTATGTACTAGGCGCCCGGATGTATGTACTGGACGGGCGTATGTATGTACAGAACGCGCATTTCTATGTGCATGACGCGCGATTCTATATACCTGACGGGCGTATGTATGTACTAGGCGCCCGGATGTATGTACTGGACGGGCGTATGTATGTACAGAACGCGCATTTCTATGTGCATGACGCACGATTCTATATACCTGACGGGCGTATGTGTGTACTAGGCGCCCGGATGTATGTACTGGACGGGCGTATGTATGTACAGAACGCGCATTTCTATGTGCATGACGCGCGATTCTATATACCTGACGGGCGTATGTATGTACTAGGCGCCCGGATGTATGTACTGGACGGGCGTATGTATGTACAGAACGCGCATTTCTATGTGCATGACGCACGATTCTATATACCTGACGGGCGTATGTATGTACTAGGCGCCCGGATGTATGTACTGGACGGGCGTATGTATGTACAGAACGCGCATTGCTATGTACATGACGCGCGATTCTATATACCTGACGGGCGTATGTATGTACTAGGCGCCCGGATGCATGTACTGGACGGGCATATGTATGTACAGAACGCGCATTGCTATGTACATGACGCGCGATGCTATGTCCCGGACGGCCGTATGTATGTATTTGGCGCGTTGTTCCATGTACTATAGGGGTGTCGTTATGTAATCGACGCACGCTGTCATATACTGGTCAGCCGTATGTATGTACTAGGCGCACGGATGTATGTACTGGACGGGCGTACGTATGTACAGAACGCGCATTTCTGTGTACATGACGCGCGATGCTATGTCCCGGGCGGGCGTATGTATGTATTTGGCGCGTTGTTCCATGTACTAGAGGGGTGTCGTTATGTAATCGACGCGCGCTGTCATATACTGGACAGGCGTATGTATGTACTAGGCGCCCGGATGTATGTACTGGACGGGCGTATGTATGTACAGAACGCGCATTGCTATGTACATGACGCGCGATGCTATGTCCCGGACGGCCGTATGTATGTATTTGGCGCGTTGTTCCATGTACTAGAGGGGTGTCGTTATGTAATCGACGCACGCTGTCATATACTGGACAGGCGTATGTATGTACTAGGCGCCCGGATGTATGTACTGGACGGGCGTATGTACGTACAGAACGCGCATTTCTATGTGCATGACGCGCGATTCTATATACCTGACGGGCGTATGTATGTACTAGGCGCCCGGATGTATGTACTGGACGAGCGTATGTATGTACAGAACGCGCATTTCTATGTGCCTGACGCGAGATTCTATATACCTGACGGGCGTATGTATGTACTAGGCGCCCGGATGTATGTACTGGACGGGCGTATGTATGTACAGAACGCGCATTTCTATGTGCATGACGCGCGATTCTATATACCTGACGGGCGTATGTATGTACTAGGCGCCCGGATGTATGTACTGGACGAGCGTATGTATGTACAGAACGCGCATTTCTATGTGCACGACGCGCGATTCTATATACCTGACGGGCGTATGTATGTACTAGGCGCCCGGATGTATGTACTGGACGGGCGTATGTATGTACAGAACGCGCATTTCTATGTGCATGACGCGCGATTCTATATACCTGACGGGCGTATGTATGTACTAGGCGCCCGGATGTATGTACTGGACGAGCGTATGTATGTACAGAACGCGCATTTCTATGTGCATGACGCGCGATTCTATATACCTGACGGGCGTATGTATGTACTAGGCGCCCGGATGTATGTACTGGACGGGCGTATCTATGTACAGAACGTGCATTCCTATGTGCATGACGCCCGATTCTATATACATGACGGACGTATGTATGTACTAGGCCCCCGGATGTATGTACTGGACGGCCTTACGTATGTACAGAACGCGAATATCTGTGTACATGACGCGCGATTCTATATACCTGACGGAAGTATGTATGTATTTGGCGCGTTGTTCCATGTACTAGAGGGGTGTCGTTATGTAATCGACGCACGCTTCCATGTACTGGACAGACGTATGTATGTACGAGGCGCCCGGATGTATGTAGTGGACGCGCGATTCTATATACCTGACGGAAGTATGTATGTATTTGGCGCGTTGTTCCATGTACTAGAGGGGTGTTGTTATGTAATCGACGCAC
>JALHAQ010000165.1:0-18947 GCA_023838395.1 Holcopasites calliopsidis
GGCCGTCCAGTACATGCATCCGTGCGCCTAGTACATACATACGGCTGACCAGTATATGACAGCGTGCGTCGATTACATAACGACACCCCTCTAGTACATGGAACAACGCGCCAAATACATACATACGCCCGCCCGGGACATAGCATCGCGCGTCATGTACACAGAAATGCGCGTTCTGTACATACGTACGCCCGTCCAGTACATACATCCGGGCGCCTAGTACATACATACGCCCGTCAGGTATATAGAATCGCGCGTCAAGCACATAGAAATGCGCGTTCTGTACATACATACGCCCGTCCAGTACATACATCCGGGCGCCTAGTACATACATACGCCCGTCAGGTATATAGAATCGGGCGTCATGCACATAGAAATGCACGTTCTGTACATACATACGCCCGTCCAGTACATACATCCGGGCGCCTAGTACATACATACGCCCGTCAGGTATATAGAATCGCGCGTCAAGCACATAGAAATGCGCGTTCTGTACATACATACGCCCGTCCAGTACATACATCCGGGCGCCTAGTACATACATACGTCCGTCATGTATATAGAATCGCGCGTCATGCACATAGAAATGCGCGTTCTGTACATACATACGCCCGTCCAGTACATACATCCGGGCGCCTAGTACATACATACGCCCGTCAGGTATATAGAATCGCGCGTCATGCACATAGAAATGCGCGTTCTGTATATACATACGCTCGTCCAGTACATACATCCGGGCGCCTAGTACATACATACGCCCGTCAGGTATATAGAATCGCGCGTCATGCACATAGAAATGCGCGTTCTGTACATACATACGCCCGTCCAGTACATACATCCGGGCGCCTAGTACATACATACGCCTGTCCAGTATATGACAGCGCGCGTCGATTACATAACGACACCCCTCTAGTACATGGAACAACGCGCCAAATACATACATACGCCCGCCCGGGACATAGCATCGCGCGTCATGTACACAGAAATGCGCGTTCTGTACATACGTACGCCCGTCCAGTACATACATCCGTGCGCCTAGTACATACATACGGCTGACCAGTATATGACAGCGTGCGTCGATTACATAACGACACCCCTCTAGTACATGGAACAACGCGCCAAATACATACATACGGCCGTCCGGGACATAGCATCGCGCGTCATGTACATAGCAATGCGCGTTCTGTACATACATACGCCCGTCCAGTGCATGCATCCGGGCGTCTAATACATACATAGGCCTGTCCAGTATATGACAGCGTGCGTCGATTACATAACGACACCCCTCTAGAACATGAAACAACGCGCCAAATTTATACATACGTCCGTCAGATATATAGAATCGCGCGTCATGTACACAGAAATGCGCGTTCTGTACATACGTACGGCCGTCCAGTACATGCATCCGTGCGCCTAGTACATACATACGGCTGACCAGTATATGACAGCGTGCGTCGATTACATAACGACACCCCTCTAGTACATGGAACAACGCGCCAAATACATACATACGGCCGTCCGGGACATAGCATCGCGCGTCATGTACATAGCAATGCGCGTTCTGTACATACATACGCCCGTCCAGTACATACATCCGGGCGCCTAGTACATACATACGCCCGTCAGGTATATAGAATCGTGCGTCATGCACATAGAAATGCGCGTTCTGTACATACATACGCCCGTCCAGTACATACATCCGGGCGCCTAGTACATACATACGCCCGTCAGGTATATAGAATCGCGCGTCATGCACATAGAAATGCGCGTTCTGTACATACATACGCCCGTCCAGTACATACATCCGGGCGCCTAGTACATACATACGCCCGTCAGGTATATAGAATCGTGCGTCATGCACATAGAAATGCGCGTTCTGTACATACATACGCCCGTCCAGTACATACATCCGGGCGCCGAGTACATACATACGCCCGTCAGGTATATAGAATCGCGCGTCATGCACATAGAAATGCGCGTTCTGTACATACATACGCCCGTCCAGTACATACATCCGGGCGCCTAGTACATACATACGACCGTCAGGTATATAGAATCTCGCGTCATGCACATAGAAATGCGCGTTCTGTACATACATACGCCCGTCCAGTACATACATCCGGGCGCCTAGTACATACATACGCCCGTCGGGTATATAGAATCTCGCGTCAGGCACATAGAAATGCGCGTTCTGTACATACATACGCTCGTCCAGTACATACATCCGGGCGCCTAGTACATACATACGCCCGTCAGGTATATAGAATCGCGCGTCATGCACATAGAAATGCGCGTTCTGTACATACATACGCCCGTCCAGTACATAGATCCGGGCGCCTAGTACATACATACTTCCGTCAGGTATATAGAATCGCGCGTCATGTACACAGAAATGCGCGTTCTGTACATACGTACGGCCGTCCAGTACATACATCCGGGCGCCTAGTACATACATACGCCTGTCCAGTATATGACAGCGCGCGTCGATTACATAACGACACCCCTCTAGTACATGGAACAACGCGCCAAATACATACATACGCCCGCCCGGGACATAGCATCGCGCGTCATGTACACAGAAATGCGCGTTCTGTACATACGTACGCCCGTCCAGTACATACATCCGTGCGCCTAGTACATACATACGGCTGTCCAGTATATGACAGCGTGCGTCGATTACATAACGACACCCCTCTAGTACATGGAACAACGCGCCAAATACATACATACGGCCGTCCGGGACATAGCATCGCGCGTCATGTACATAGCAATGCGCGTTCTGTACATACATACGCCCGTCCAGTACATGCATCCGGGCGTCTAATACATACATAGGCCTGACCAGTATATGACAGCGTGCGTCAATTACATAACGACACCCCTCTAGAACATGAAACAACGCGCCAAATTCATACATACGCCCGTCAGATATATAGAATCGCGCGTCATGTACACAGAAATGCGCGTTCTGTACATACGTACGGCCGTCCAGTACATACATCCGGGCGCCTAGTACATACATACGCCTGTCGAGTACATGGAATTGTGCGTCGATTATATTACGACAACCCTCTAGTACATGGAACAACGCGCCAAATACATACATACGTCCGTCAGGTATATAGAATCGCGCGTCATGCACATACAAATGCGCGTTCTGTACATACGTACGGCCGTCCAGTATATACGTACGGGCGCCTAGTATATACATACGCCCGTCAGGTATATAGAATCGCGCGGCATGTACACAGAAATACGCGTTCTGTACATACGTACGGACGTCCAGTACATGCATCCGGGCGCCTGGTACATACATACGCCCGTCGAGTACATGGAAGCGTGCGTCGATTACATAACGACACCCCTCTAGTACATGGAACAACGCGCCAAATACAGACATACGTCCGTCATGTATATAGAATCGGGCGTCATGCACATAGAAATGCACGTTCTGTACGTACATACGCCCGTCCAGTACATACATCCGGGCGCCTAGTACATACATACGCCCGTCAGGTATATAGAATCGCGGGTCATGCACATAGAAATGCGCGTTCTGTACATACATACGCCCGTCCAGTACATACATCCGGGCGCCTAGTACATACATACGCCCGTCAGGTATATAGAATCGCGCGTCATGCACATAGAAATGCGCGTTCTGTACATACATACGCTCGTCCAGTACATACATCCGGGCGCCTAGTACATACATAGGCCTGTCCAGTATATGACAGCGTGCGTCGATTACATAACGACACCCCTCTAGTACATGGAACAACGCGCCAAATACATACATACGCCCGTCCGGGACATAGAATCGCGCGTAATGCACATAGAAATGCATGTTCTGTACATACATACGCCCGTCCAGTACATACATCCGGGCGCCTAGTACATACATACGCCTGTCAGGTATATAGAATCGCGCGTCATGCACATAGAAATGCGCGTTCTGTACATACATACGCCCGTCCAGTACATACATCCGGGCGCCTAGTACATACATACGCCTGTCAGGTATATAGAACCGCGCGTCATGCACATAGAAATGCGCGTTCTGTACATACATACGCTAGTCCAGTACATACATCCGGGCGCCTCGTACATACATACGCCTGTCCAGTACATGGAAGCGTGCGTCGATTACATAACAACACCCCTCTAGTACATGGAACAACGCGCCAAATACATACATACGTCCGTCATGTATATAGAATCGGGCGTCATGCACATAGAAATGCACGTTCTGTACATACATACGCCCGTCCAGTACATACATCCGGGCGCCTAGTACATACATACGCCCGTCAGGTATATAGAATCGCGCGTCATGCACATACAAATGCGCGTTCTGTACATACGCACGGCCGTCCAGTATATACGTACGGGCGCCTAGTATATACATACGCCCGTCAGGTATATAGAATCGCGCGTCCAGTACATACATCCGGGCGCCTCGTACATACATACGCCTGTCCAGTACATGGAAGCGTGCGTCGATTACATAACGACACCCATCTAGTACATGGAACAACGCGCCAATTACATACATACTTCCGTCAGGTATATAAAATCGCGCGTCATGTACTCAGATATTCGCGTTCTGTACATACGTACGGCCGTCCAGTACATACATCCGGGCGCCTAGTACATACATACGTCCGTCATGTATATAGAATCGGGCGTCATGCACATAGAAATGCACGTTCTGTACATACATACGCCCGTCCAGTACATACATCCGGGCGCCTAGTACATACATACGCCCGTCAGGTATATAGAATCGCGCGTCATGCACATAGAAATGCGCGTTCTGTACATACATACGCCCGTCCAGTACATACATCCGGGCGCCTAGTACATACATACGCCCGTCAGGTATATAGAATCTCGCGTCAGGCACATAGAAATGCGCGTTCTGTACATACATACGCTCGTCCAGTACATACATCCGGGCGCCTAGTACATACATACGCCCGTCAGGTATATAGAATCGCGCGTCATGCACATAGAAATGCGCGTTCTGTACATACATACGCCCGTCCAGTACATAGATCCGGGCGCCTAGTACATACATACTTCCGTCAGGTATATAGAATCGCGCGTCATGTACACAGAAATGCGCGTTCTGTACATACGTACGGCCGTCCAGTACATACATTCGGGCGCCTAGTACATACATACGCCTGTCCAGTATATGACAGCGCGCGTCGATTACATAACGACACCCCTCTAGTACATGGAACAACGCGCCAAATACATACATACGCCCGCCCGGGACATAGCATCGCGCGTCATGTACACAGAAATGCGCGTTCTGTACATACGTACGCCCGTCCAGTACATACATCCGTGCGCCTAGTACATACATACGTCTGTCCAGTATATGACAGCGTGCGTCGATTACATAACGACACCCCTCTAGTACATGGAACAACGCGCCAAATACATACATACGGCCGTCCGGGACATAGCATCGCGCGTCATGTACATAGCAATGCGCGTTCTGTACATACATACGCCCGTCCAGTACATGCATCCGGGCGTCTAATACATACATAGGCCTGACCAGTATATGACAGCGTGCGTCAATTACATAACGACACCCCTCTAGAACATGAAACAACGCGCCAAATTCATACATACGCCCGTCAGATATATAGAATCGCGCGTCATGTACACAGAAATGCGCGTTCTGTACATACGTACGGCCGTCCAGTACATACATCCGGGCGCCTAGTACATACATACGCCTGTCGAGTACATGGAATTGTGCGTCGATTATATTACGACACCCCTCTAGTACATGGAACAACGCGCCAAATACATACATACGTCCGTCAGGTATATAGAATCGCGCGTCATGCACATACAAATGCGCGTTCTGTACATACGTACGGCCGTCCAGTATATACGTACGGGCGCCTAGTATATACATACGCCCGTCAGGTATATAGAATCGCGCGGCATGTACACAGAAATACGCGTTCTGTACATACGTACGGACGTCCAGTACATGCATCCGGGCGCCTGGTACATACATACGCCCGTCGAGTACATGGAAGCGTGCGTCGATTACATAACGACACCCCTCTAGTACATGGAACAACGCGCCAAATACAGACATACGTCCGTCATGTATATAGAATCGGGCGTCATGCACATAGAAATGCACGTTCTGTACATACATACGCCCGTCCAGTACATACATCCGGGCGCCTAGTACATACATACGCCCGTCAGGTATATAGAATCGCGGGTCATGCACATAGAAATGCGCGTTCTGTACATACGTACGCCCGTCCAGTACATACATCCGGGCGCCTAGTACATACATACGCCCGTCAGGTATATAGAATCGCGCGTCATGCACATAGAAATGCGCGTTCTGTACATACATACGCTCGTCCAGTACATACATCCGGGCGCCTGGTACATACATAGGCCTGTCCAGTATATGACAGCGTGCGTCGATTACATAACGACACCCCTCTAGTACATGGAACAACGCGCCAAATACATACATACGCCCGTCCAGTACATACATCCGGGCGCCTAGTATATACATACTTCCGTCAGGTATATAGAATCGCGCGTCATGTACACAGAAATGCGCGTTCTGTACATACGTACGGCCGTCCAGTACATACATCCGGGCGCCTAGTACATACATACGCCCGTCAGGTATATAGAATCGCGCGTCATGCACATAGAAATGCGCGTTCTGTACATACATACGCCCGTCCAGTACATACATCCGGGCGCCTAGTACATACATACGCCCGTCAGGTATATAGAATCGCGCGTCGTGCACATAGAAATGCGCGTTCTGTACATACATACGCTCGTCCAGTACATACATCCGGGCGCCTAGTACATACATACGCCCGTCAGGTATATAGAATCGCGCGTCATGCACATAGAAATGCGCGTTCTGTACATACATACGCCCGTCCAGTGCATACATCCGGGCGCCTAGTACATACATACGCCCGTCAGGTATATAGAATCTCGCGTCAGGCACATAGAAATGCGCTTTCTGTACATACATACGCTCGTCCAGTACATACATCCGGGCGCCTAGTACATACATACGCCTGTCCATTATGACAGCGCGCGTCGTATACATAACGACACCCCTCTAGTACATGGAACAACGCGCCAAATACATACATACGGCCGTCCGGGACATAGCATCGCGCGTCATGTACATAGCAATGCGCGTTCTGTAAATACATACGCCCGTCCAGTACATGCATCCGGGCGTCTAATACATACATAGGCCTGTCCAGTATATGACAGCGTGCGTCGATTACATAACGACACCCCTCTAGAACATGGAACAACGCGCCAAATACATACATACGCCCGTCAGGTATATAGAATCGCGCGTCATGCACATAGAAATGCGCGTTCTGTAGATACATACGCCCGTCCAGTACATACATCCGGGCGCCTAGTACATACATACGCCCGTCAGGTATATAGAATCGCGCATCATGCACATAGAAATGCGCGTTCTGTAGATACATACGCCCGTCCAGTACATACATCCGGGCGCCTAGTACATACATACGCCCGTCAGGTATATAGAATCGCGCGTCATGCACATAGAAATGCGCGTTCTGTAGATACATACGCCCGTCCAGTACATACATCCGGGCGCCTAGTACATACATACGCCCGTCAGGTATATAGAATCGCGCGTCATGCACATAGAAATGCGCGTTCTGTACATACATACGCCCGTCCAGTACATACATCCGGGCGCCTAGTACATACATACGCCAGTCAGGTATATAGAATCGCGCGTCATGCACATAGAAATGCGCGTTCTGTACATACATACGCTCGTCCAGTACATACATCCGGGCGCCTAGTACATACATACGCCCGTCAGGTATATAGAATCGCGCGTCATGTACACAGATATTCGCGTTCTGTACATACGTACGGCCGTCCAGTACATACATCCGGGCGCCTAGTACATACATACGTCCGTCATGTATATAGAATCGGGCGTCATGCACATAGAAATGCACGTTCTGTACATACATACGCCTGTCCAGTACATACATCCGGGCGCCTAGTACATACATACGCCCGTCAGGTATATAGAATCGCGCGTCATGCACATAGAAATGCGCGTTCTGTACATACATACGCCCGTCCAGTACATACATCCGGGCGCCTAGTACATACATACGCCCGTCAGGTATATAGAATCTCGCGTCAGGCACATAGAAATGCGCGTTCTGTACATACATACGCTCGTCCAGTACATACATCCGGGCGCCTAGTACATACATACGCCCGTCAGGTATATAGAATCGCGCGTCATGCACATAGAAATGCGCGTTCTGTACATACATACGCCCGTCCAGTACATACATCCGGGCGCCTAGTACATACATACTTCCGTCAGGTATATAGAATCGCGCGTCATGTACACAGAAATGCGCGTTCTGTACATACGTACGGCCGTCCAGTACATACATCCGGGCGCCTAGTACATACATACGCCTGTCCAGTATATGACAGCGCGCGTCGATTACATAACGACACCCCTCTAGTACATGGAACAACGCGCCAAATACATACATACGACCGCCCGGGACATAGCATCGCGCGTCATGTACACAGAAATGCGCGTTCTGTACATACGTACGCCCGTCCAGTACATACATCCGTGCGCCTAGTACATACATACGGCTGTCCAGTATATGACAGCGTGCGTCGATTACATAACGACACCCCTCTAGTACATGGAACAACGCGCCAAATACATACATACGGCCGTCCGGGACATAGCATCGCGCGTCATGTACATAGCAATGCGCGTTCTGTACATACATACGCCCGTCCAGTAAATGCATCCGGGCGTCTAATACATACATAGGCCTGTCCAGTATATGACAGCGTGCGTCGATTACATAACGACACCCCTCTAGAACATGAAACAACGCGCCAAATTCATACATACGTCCGTCAGATATATAGAATCGCGCGTCATGTACACAGAAATGCGCGTTCTGTACATACGTACGGCCGTCCAGTACATGCATCCGGTCGCCTGGTACATACATACGCCCGTCGAGTACATGGAAGCGTGCGTCGATTACATAACGACACCCCTCTAGTACATGGAACAACGCGCCAAATACATACATACGTCCGTCATGTATATAGAATCGGGCGTCATGCACATAGAAATGCACGTTCTGTACATACATACGCCCGTCCAGTACATACATCCGGGCGCCTAGTACATACATACGCCCGTCAGGTATATAGAATCGCGCGTCATGCACATACAAATGCGCGTTCTGTACATACGCACGGCCGTCCAGTATATACGTACGGGCGCCTAGTATATACATACGCCCGTCAGGTATATAGAATCGCGCGTCCAGTACATACATCCGGGCGCCTCGTACATACATACGCCTGTCCAGTACATGGAAGCGTGCGTCGATTACATAACGACACCCATCTAGTACATGGAACAACGCGCCAATTACATACATACTTCCGTCAGGTATATAAAATCGCGCGTCATGTACTCAGATATTCGCGTTCTGTACATACGTACGGCCGTCCAGTACATACATCCGGGCGCCTAGTACATACATACGTCCGTCATGTATATAGAATCGGGCGTCATGCACATAGAAATGCACGTTCTGTACATACATACGCCCGTCCAGTACATACATCCGGGCGCCTAGTACATACATACGCCCGTCAGGTATATAGAATCGCGCGTCATGCACATAGAAATGCGCGTTCTGTACATACATACGCCCGTCCAGTACATACATCCGGGCGCCTAGTACATACATACGCCCGTCAGGTATATAGAATCTCGCGTCAGGCACATAGAAATGCGCGTTCTGTACATACATACGCTCGTCCAGTACATACATCCGGGCGCCTAGTACATACATACGCCCGTCAGGTATATAGAATCGCGCGTCATGCACATAGAAATGCGCGTTCTGTACATACATACGCCCGTCCAGTACATAGATCCGGGCGCCTAGTACATACATACTTCCGTCAGGTATATAGAATCGCGCGTCATGTACACAGAAATGCGCGTTCTGTACATACGTACGGCCGTCCAGTACATACATTCGGGCGCCTAGTACATACATACGCCTGTCCAGTATATGACAGCGCGCGTCGATTACATAACGACACCCCTCTAGTACATGGAACAACGCGCCAAATACATACATACGCCCGCCCGGGACATAGCATCGCGCGTCATGTACATAGCAATGCGCGTTCTGTACATACATACGCCCGTCCAGTACATGCATCCGGGCGTCTAATACATACATAGGCCTGACCAGTATATGACAGCGTGCGTCAATTACATAACGACACCCCTCTAGAACATGAAACAACGCGCCAAATTCATACATACGCCCGTCAGATATATAGAATCGCGCGTCATGTACACAGAAATGCGCGTTCTGTACATACGTACGGCCGTCCAGTACATACATCCGGGCGCCTAGTACATACATACGCCTGTCGAGTACATGGAATTGTGCGTCGATTATATTACGACACCCCTCTAGTACATGGAACAACGCGCCAAATACATACATACGTCCGTCAGGTATATAGAATCGCGCGTCATGCACATACAAATGCGCGTTCTGTACATACGTACGGCCGTCCAGTATATACGTACGGGCGCCTAGTATATACATACGCCCGTCAGGTATATAGAATCGCGCGGCATGTACACAGAAATACGCGTTCTGTACATACGTACGGACGTCCAGTACATGCATCCGGGCGCCTGGTACATACATACGCCCGTCGAGTACATGGAAGCGTGCGTCGATTACATAACGACACCCCTCTAGTACATGGAACAACGCGCCAAATACAGACATACGTCCGTCATGTATATAGAATCGGGCGTCATGCACATAGAAATGCACGTTCTGTACATACATACGCCCGTCCAGTACATACATCCGGGCGCCTAGTACATACATACGCCCGTCAGGTATATAGAATCGCGCGTCATGCACATAGAAATGCGCGTTCTGTACATACATACGCCCGTCCAGTACATACATCCGGGCGCCTAGTACATACATACGCCCGTCAGGTATATAGAATCGCGCGTCATGCACATAGAAATGCGCGTTCTGTACATACATACGCTCGTCCAGTACATACATCCGGGCGCCTGGTACATACATAGGCCTGTCCAGTATATGACAGCGTGCGTCGATTACATAACGACACCCCTCTAGTACATGGAACAACGCGCCAAATACATACATACGCCCGTCCGGGACATAGAATCGCGCGTAATGCACATAGAAATGCATGTTCTGTACATACATACGCCCGTCCAGTACATACATCCGGGCGCCTAGTACATACATACGCCTGTCAGGTATATAGAATCGCGCGTCATGCACATAGAAATGCGCGTTCTGTACATACATACGCTCGTCCAGTACATACATCCGAGCGCCTCGTACATACATACGCCTGTCCAGTACATGGAAGCGTGCGTCGATTACATAACAACACCCCTCTAGTACATGGAACAACGCGCCAAATACATACATACTTCCGTCAGGTATATAGAATCGCGCGTCCAGTACATACATCCGGGCGCCTCGTACATACATACGCCTGTCCAGTACATGGAAGCGTGCGTCGATTACATAACGACACCCCTCTAGTACATGGAACAACGCGCCAAATACATACATACTTCCGTCAGGTATATAGAATCGCGCGTCATGTACACAGATATTCGCGTTCTGTACATACGTACGGCCGTCCAGTACATACATCCGGGGGCCTAGTACATACATACGTCCGTCATGTATATAGAATCGGGCGTCATGCACATAGGAATGCACGTTCTGTACATAGATACGCCCGTCCAGTACATACATCCGGGCGCCTAGTACATACATACGCCCGTCAGGTATATAGAATCGCGCGTCATGCACATAGAAATGCGCGTTCTGTACATACATACGCTCGTCCAGTACATACATCCGGGCGCCTAGTACATACATACGCCCGTCAGGTATATAGAATCGCGCGTCATGCACATAGAAATGCGCGTTCTGTACATACATACGCCCGTCCAGTACATACATCCGGGCGCCTAGTACATACATACTTCCGTCAGGTATATAGAATCGCGCGTCATGTACACAGAAATGCGCGTTCTGTACATACATACGCTCGTCCAGTACATACATCCGGGCGCCTAGTACATACATACGCCCGTCAGGTATATAGAATCGCGCGTCATGCACATAGAAATGCGCGTTCTGTACATACATACGCCCGTCCAGTACATACATCCGGGCGCCTAGTACATACATACTTCCGTCATGTATATAGAATCGCGCGTCATGTACACAGAAATGCGCGTTCTGTACATACGTACGGCCGTCCAGTACATACATCCGGGCGCCTAGTACATACATACGTCCGTCATGTATATAGAATCGCGCGTCATGCACATAGAAATGCGCGTTCTGTACATACATACGCCCGTCCAGTACATACATCCGGGCGCCTAGTACATACATACTTCCGTCATGTATATAGAATCGCGCGTCATGTACACAGAAATGCGCGTTCTGTACATACGTACGGCCGTCCAGTACATACATCCGGGCGCCTAGTACATACATACGCCTGTCCAGTATATGACAGCGCGCGTCGTATACATAACGACACCCCTCTAGTACATGGAACAACGCGCCAAATACATACATACGGCCGTCCGGGACATAGCATCGCGCGTCATGTACATAGCAATGCGCGTTCTGTACATACATACGCCCGTCCAGTACATGCATCCGGGCGTCTAATACATACATAGGCCTGTCCAGTATATGACAGCGTGCGTCGATTACATAACGACACCCCTCTAGAACATGAAACAACGCGCCAAATTCATACATACGTCCGTCAGATATATAGAATCGCGCGTCATGTACACAGAAATGCGCGTTCTGTACATACGTACGGCCGTCCAGTACATGCATCCGGGCGCCTGGTACATACATACGCCTGTCGAGTACATGGAATTGTGCGTCGATTATATTACGACACCCCTCTAGTACATGGAACAACGCGCCAAATACATACATACGTCCGTCAGGTATATAGAATCGCGCGTCATGCACATACAAATGCGCGTTCTGTACATACGTACGGCCGTCCAGTATATACGTACGGGCGCCTAATATATACATACGCCCGTCAGGTATATAGAATCGCGCGGCATGTACACAGAAATACGCGTTCTGTACATACGTACGGACGTCCAGTACATGCATCCGGGCGCCTGGTACATACATACGCCCGTCGAGTACATGGAAGCGTGCGTCGATTATATTACGACACCCCTCTAGTACATGGAACAACGCGCCAAATACATACATACGTCCGTCATGTATATAGAATCGGGCGTCATGCACATAGAAATGCACGTTCTGTACATACATACGCCCGTCCAATATATACATCCGGGCGCCTAGTACATACATGCGCCCGTCAGGTATATAGAATCGCGCGTCATGCACATAGAAATGCGCGTTCTGTACATACATACGCCCGTCCAGTACATACATCCGGGCGCCTAGTACAAACATACGCCCGTCAGGTATATAGAATCGCGCGTCATGCACATAGAAATGCGCGTTCTGTACATACATACGCCCGTCCAGTACATACATCCGGGCGCCTAGTACATACATACGCCCGTCAGGTATATAGAATCGCGCGTCATGCACATAGAAATGCGCGTTCTGTACATACATACGCCCGTCCAGTACATACATCCGGGCGCCTAGTACATACATACGCCCGTCAGGTATATAGAATCGCGCGTCATGCACATAGAAATGCGCGTTCTGTACATACGTACGGCCGTCCAGTACATACATCCGGGCGCCTAGTACATACATACGTCCGTCATGTATATAGAATCGGGCGTCATGCACATAGAAATGCACGTTCTGTACATACATACGCCTGTCCAGTACATACATCCGGGCGCCTAGTACATACATACGCCCGTCAGGTATATAGAATCGCGCGTCATGCACATAGAAATGCGCGTTCTGTACATACATACGCCCGTCCAGTACATACATCCGGGCGCCTAGTACATACATACGCCCGTCAGGTATATAGAATCTCGCGTCATGCACATAGAAATGCGCGTTCTGTACATACATACGCTCGTCCAGTACATACATCCGGGCGCCTAGTACATACATACGCCCGTCAGGTATATAGAATCGCGCGTCATGCACATAGAAATGCGCGTTCTGTACATACATACGCCCGTCCAGTACATACATCCGGGCGCCTAGTACATACATACTTCCGTCATGTATATAGAATCGCGCGTCATGTACACAGAAATGCGCGTTCTGTACATACGTACGGCCGTCCAGTACATACATCCGGGCGCCTAGTACATACATACGTCCGTCATGTATATAGAATCGCGCGTCATGCACATAGAAATGCGCGTTCTGTACATACATACGCCCGTCCAGTACATACATCCGGGCGCCTAGTACATACATACTTCCGTCATGTATATAGAATCGAGCGTCATGTACACAGAAATGCGCGTTCTGTACATACGTACGGCCGTCCAGTACATACATCCGGGCGCCTAGTACATACATACGCCTGTCCAGTATATGACAGCGCGCGTCGATTACATAACGACACCCCTCTAGTACATGGAACAACGCGCCAAATACATACATACGACCGCCCGGGACATAGCATCGCGCGTCATGTACACAGAAATGCGCGTTCTGTACATACGTACGCCCGTCCAGTACATACATCCGTGCGCCTAGTACATACATACGGCTGTCCAGTATATGACAGCGTGCGTCGATTACATAACGACACCCCTCTAGTACATGGAACAACGCGCCAAATACATACATACGGCCGTCCGGGACATAGCATCGCGCGTCATGTACATAGCAATGCGCGTTCTGTACATACATACGCCCGTCCAGTAAATGCATCCGGGCGTCTAATACATACATAGGCCTGTCCAGTATATGACAGCGTGCGTCGATTACATAACGACACCCCTCTAGAACATGAAACAACGCGCCAAATTCATACATACGTCCGTCAGATATATAGAATCGCGCGTCATGTACACAGAAATGCGCGTTCTGTACATACGTACGGCCGTCCAGTACATGCATCCGGTCGCCTGGTACATACATACGCCCGTCGAGTACATGGAAGCGTGCGTCGATTACATAACGACACCCCTCTAGTACATGGAACAACGCGCCAAATACATACATACGTCCGTCATGTATATAGAATCGGGCGTCATGCACATAGAAATGCACGTTCTGTACATACATACGCCCGTCCAGTACATACATCCGGGCGCCTAGTACATACATACGCCCGTCAGGTATATAGAATCGCGCGTCATGCACATAGAAATGCGCGTTCTGTACATACATACGCTCGTCCAGTACATACATCCGGGCGCCTAGTACATACATACGCCCGTCAGGTATATAGAATCGCGCGTCATGTACACATATATTCGCGTTCTGTACATACGTACGGCCGTCCAGTACATACATCCGGGCGCCTAGTACATACATACGTCCGTCATGTATATAGAATCGGGCGTCATGCACATAGAAATGCACGTTCTGTACGTACATACGCCCGTCCAGTACATACATCCGGGCGCCTAGTACATACATACGCCCGTCAGGTATATAGAATCGCGGGTCATGCACATAGAAATGCGCGTTCTGTACATACATACGCCCGTCCAGTACATACATCCGGGCGCCTAGTACATACATACGCCCGTCAGGTATATAGAATCGCGCGTCATGCACATAGAAATGCGCGTTCTGTACATACATACGCTCGTCCAGTACATACATCCGGGCGCCTAGTACATACATAGGCCTGTCCAGTATATGACAGCGTGCGTCGATTACATAACGACACCCCTCTAGTACATGGAACAACGCGCCAAATACATACATACGCCCGTCCGGGACATAGAATCGCGCGTAATGCACATAGAAATGCATGTTCTGTACATACATACGCCCGTCCAGTACATACATCCGGGCGCCTAGTACATACATACGCCTGTCAGGTATATAGAATCGCGCGTCATGCACATAGAAATGCGCGTTCTGTACATACATACGCCCGTCCAGTACATACATCCGGGCGCCTAGTACATACATACGCCTGTCAGGTATATAGAACCGCGCGTCATGCACATAGAAATGCGCGTTCTGTACATACATACGCTAGTCCAGTACATACATCCGGGCGCCTCGTACATACATACGCCTGTCCAGTACATGGAAGCGTGCGTCGATTACATAACAACACCCCTCTAGTACATGGAACAACGCGCCAAATACATACATACGTCCGTCATGTATATAGAATCGGGCGTCATGCACATAGAAATGCACGTTCTGTACATACATACGCCCGTCCAGTACATACATCCGGGCGCCTAGTACATACATACGCCCGTCAGGTATATAGAATCGCGCGTCATGCACATACAAATGCGCGTTCTGTACATACGCACGGCCGTCCAGTATATACGTACGGGCGCCTAGTATATACATACGCCCGTCAGGTATATAGAATCGCGCGTCCAGTACATACATCCGGGCGCCTCGTACATACATACGCCTGTCCAGTACATGGAAGCGTGCGTCGATTACATAACGACACCCATCTAGTACATGGAACAACGCGCCAATTACATACATACTTCCGTCAGGTATATAAAATCGCGCGTCATGTACTCAGATATTCGCGTTCTGTACATACGTACGGCCGTCCAGTACATACATCCGGGCGCCTAGTACATACATACGTCCGTCATGTATATAGAATCGGGCGTCATGCACATAGAAATGCACGTTCTGTACATACATACGCCCGTCCAGTACATACATCCGGGCGCCTAGTACATACATACGCCCGTCAGGTATATAGAATCGCGCGTCATGCACATAGAAATGCGCGTTCTGTACATACATACGCCCGTCCAGTACATACATCCGGGCGCCTAGTACATACATACGCCCGTCAGGTATATAGAATCTCGCGTCAGGCACATAGAAATGCGCGTTCTGTACATACATACGCTCGTCCAGTACATACATCCGGGCGCCTAGTACATACATACGCCCGTCAGGTATATAGAATCGCGCGTCATGCACATAGAAATGCGCGTTCTGTACATACATACGCCCGTCCAGTACATAGATCCGGGCGCCTAGTACATACATACTTCCGTCAGGTATATAGAATCGCGCGTCATGTACACAGAAATGCGCGTTCTGTACATACGTACGGCCGTCCAGTACATACATTCGGGCGCCTAGTACATACATACGCCTGTCCAGTATATGACAGCGCGCGTCGATTACATAACGACACCCCTCTAGTACATGGAACAACGCGCCAAATACATACATACGCCCGCCCGGGACATAGCATCGCGCGTCATGTACACAGAAATGCGCGTTCTGTACATACGTACGCCCGTCCAGTACATACATCCGTGCGCCTAGTACATACATACGGCTGTCCAGTATATGACAGCGTGCGTCGATTACATAACGACACCCCTCTAGTACATGGAACAACGCGCCAAATACATACATACGGCCGTCCGGGACATAGCATCGCGCGTCATGTACATAGCAATGCGCGTTCTGTACATACATACGCCCGTCCAGTACATGCATCCGGGCGTCTAATACATACATAGGCCTGACCAGTATATGACAGCGTGCGTCAATTACATAACGACACCCCTCTAGAACATGAAACAACGCGCCAAATTCATACATACGCCCGTCAGATATATAGAATCGCGCGTCATGTACACAGAAATGCGCGTTCTGTACATACGTACGGCCGTCCAGTACATACATCCGGGCGCCTAGTACATACATACGCCTGTCGAGTACATGGAATTGTGCGTCGATTATATTACGACACCCCTCTAGTACATGGAACAACGCGCCAAATACATACATACGTCCGTCAGGTATATAGAATCGCGCGTCATGCACATACAAATGCGCGTTCTGTACATACGTACGGCCGTCCAGTATATACGTACGGGCGCCTAGTATATACATACGCCCGTCAGGTATATAGAATCGCGCGGCATGTACACAGAAATACGCGTTCTGTACATACGTACGGACGTCCAGTACATGCATCCGGGCGCCTGGTACATACATACGCCCGTCGAGTACATGGAAGCGTGCGTCGATTACATAACGACACCCCTCTAGTACATGGAACAACGCGCCAAATACAGACATACGTCCGTCATGTATATAGAATCGGGCGTCATGCACATAGAAATGCACGTTCTGTACATACATACGCCCGTCCAGTACATACATCCGGGCGCCTAGTACATACATACGCCCGTCAGGTATATAGAATCGCGGGTCATGCACATAGAAATGCGCGTTCTGTACATACGTACGCCCGTCCAGTACATACATCCGGGCGCCTAGTACATACATACGCCCGTCAGGTATATAGAATCGCGCGTCATGCACATAGAAATGCGCGTTCTGTACATACATACGCTCGTCCAGTACATACATCCGGGCGCCTGGTACATACATAGGCCTGTCCAGTATATGACAGCGTGCGTCGATTACATAACGACACCCCTCTAGTACATGGAACAACGCGCCAAATACATACATACGCCCGTCCAGTACATACATCCGGGCGCCTAGTATATACATACTTCCGTCAGGTATATAGAATCGCGCGTCATGTACACAGAAATGCGCGTTCTGTACATACGTACGGCCGTCCAGTACATACATCCGGGCGCC
>JALHAQ010000166.1:0-18908 GCA_023838395.1 Holcopasites calliopsidis
CTTACGTCATGCCATTACGTTCCGTAATGTGGGAAAGCTTTTCAAGAACGTCGGTGGTCCTGCGTAAAAGTGTGTAACTGCTAAGCCGCTGCGCTGACTTTTCGTAGGTTCGAGCCCTTTTTAGGTAACTTTTTTTTGCTTTTTTTTAATTCCTAACTATATCAAGATGTTCAATGTTTGTTTTAAAATGTTTTGATAATTTTTTTTTATATTTCAGTCTGTAGTGTACGTAAATATGACTTTGGGTTGCTGTTTATGCTACCGTTTCAATTACGGTATTTTTTAACATTTCCTACGCTGAACTAATATGTGTGAAGGATTTGCCAATCTCTTACCTTTAATAATTGTAGATGAATTGTGTTAAAGATACTTGTCTTTAATAATTGTAGATAGGTAGCAGCGAAAATAGCTCGTGATGTCCTCAGTGTTTCTTTTAATTTGTTCAGTTCCTTTCCCCCATAGTCTATCAATTTTATGCAACCGTAGAATTATTTATATTTTCTAATATTAAGCGCACATGTAGTGTTTGTTTTAAAGATCCTTATCTTTAAGAACTATGGATGGGAAATCCTGGATGTCGCACGAAGTTCGGTAGCTTCTTTTCCGTATCAGTGTGAAAGATAAGTATCTTTAAAACAAAGACTACATGTGCGCTTAATATTAGAAAATATAAATAATTCTACGGTTGCATATAATTGATAGAGTATGGGGAAAAGGAACTGAAGAAACTAAAAGAAACACTGAGGACATCACGAGCTACTTTCGCCGCTACCTATCTATAATTATTAGAGATAAGTATCTTTGGTTTTCTAATTTAAAAATCTGAAAAAATTCTATAATATGCGGTTGATTAATTAAGGGGCCCCTGATTTTTTTTTAAATTTTCCATCCACGCAGATGAGAGAAATTAGTCAAAAATGTGATTTTTGGTTTTTGGCAATTACTCCCCCCTTAGTCGAGATACGGAGCCGAAACTCGGCACACATTGTACTTTTTCGATAAGCTATCGAATGACCCATGGCAAATCGAGTTTGGTTTAGGAGCACTTTTGACCCCTTATCCGGCTATACCCTTTCGGCGAGAGAGGACCGTACACCGGAAGTTGTGCTGCTGCTGATCTACAATACAATAGAAGTGTTGTCACGATTGAATACAGCAATGGACATGAATCTGTCCCTAATTTTGCGCAACCTCGGAGGAAAGAAGGAGAACCTTCTAACAGGAGGAATAAAGAAAACCTGAAGAAGACTGAAAAGGTGACAGAAAGAAGAATTTCTAAACATGCGCGAAAACAATTCCGCACAGCAGAGGATTCGAATTATAGACCGAATGCTGAAAAACGAGATATGGACAGAAATATATATGAAATGGAGCAGGAGAAACATTTGGAAATGCTCCACAATTGGCAAAATAAAAAAATCGAGATTCAGGAAGGTCAAGCAAAAAATCCGAGATGGTTGAATTATAAAGCAAAGCTTTTGGCGGCATCTAATTTTGCACGGGTATGCCGTCGTAGAAGTGGCACGCTCTACGGAAATGCAGTAAAGTCGTTTGTATATCCGAGGTTAATTAGTGCTCCTGCGGTGAAATACGGTCAGGAATGTGAACACATTGCCCCTGAAGAACTAAGCCAAAACATTAGCCTCGAAATTCAGGAATGCGGGCTATTCATCGATACTTCAGTACCCTTCTTGGGAGTTTCACAGGATGGAGTCATCGATGAGGAGAGAGCATTATGGAAATCAGATGTCCAAAACCAGCTGAGAATTTATCGCCGGAAGACGCAATCAAAACTTTTGCAACTATTCGACGAATATTACAAGATGAAATGGGAACAGTAATGAATAAAACTCATCAATATGGCTACCAGGTGCAGGAATAATTACACATTACAGATAGAAAATATTGCCTGTTTTGTGTGTGGATCCGAAAAGGGTTAAAATGTCTTTGAATTGATAAAGATAATTTGGGAGCCTCAGTTTATACTGAAAGAGAGAGCATGCTTAGAAGGGAGAAAAAGGTCTCTCTCGAAAAGTACTAGAAATATTACTACTGACCGGCGTCGCACTGCGCTGTAAAGTGCAATACCACTGACTTTGTGAGTGGTTAACAATTGCATGTAATGGTAATTGTACAGGGTGTAAAGAAAATCAATGTCACGGCTGTCATACTGCGATTCTACACTGAAACTTCTTTTATTCTATTTTATTCTACTCATCATGAGGACAGAAAGTATCAAAGGAACCATGGGTCGCAACTCAATGGTTCTTTTGCCATACTAAGCTTAACATTTTGCATTGGCTACCGCGGGTTAGAGCGAGAGATTGAGAGAGGGAGCGATGGTCTTGCGCCTCTTCGTGACGCTCGGTCGGCCCCTTGAGTCGACCCTTCCGGGACGCTAGACCAGACGGTGTGTTGCGCTGGCCGTTGACCGTCGCTCCTTCTCTCTCACTCTATCCCCCAACCCGTGTTAAGCAATGCAAAATGTTAAGAATATTATTGCAAGAAACGGCCGAGTTGTGACCCATGGCTGTGTTGACACTTTTTATCCTCATGGTGAGTAGAATTCGATAGGACAAACAATTTTAACCTTCATTATCAAGGTTAGGGACAATTTTGCACGGGATTTTTTTTCACAAATGTCCACCGGTCCGAAGGTATAGAATCACGCTGTGATGGTCGTTACATATAATTTCTTTACACCGTGTACAAATAAGAATACATGAAATTCAGTTAAACTCATCGAATATTTCATAACTGTTTCAGGTAGTTATAAAAATTAAGGAAGCGTTCACATACCTTTGAGCGGCAGTATAGGAGTACGTGCCACGGATTAGCATCAATCGGTAGCACAGCATTTGCAGCGGACATCCTGCTATGTTCTAGCTTCAGAAGTACACAAAAGGGTGGAGTGAAGAAGAGATCATGAGAAATGGCACCGAATGTAACAGACTAATGTGCCAATAAATGTATGATACCATTTTTAAAAAACATCAGTGACATATCTCCTCCACGCGTCCGCGTACACAAAAAGCTAATCATGTCAGACCCCCCCCCCCCCCCCGAAACTATAGATACTTGTTAGCATCATCACATTCGATCTGTCGGGCGCTGCCTATCTCTGTTGTTCGGTTATTCTGTTATCCTCACATTTGTAATTGCACAACGTAATCGGTAACGCGATATTTAATTTATGTATTAATAAATTCTTATACTATATGTATCTCCGATTTCTTTGCCACGACCTCTTCAATAATACTTGTACCTGAAATGTTTTGTAATGTGAAAAACAAGTATGATACTCATAAGTGTGACCATGGGTGTGCACAGTATAAGTTTTTCGTTTATCAAGGCAAACGCAAAATATCTTTTTACGAGGAACACCGTAATACTGACCTATATCACCACAGTTCAATGAAAAGCTTTATAAGACAAAATTTATTTAAAAAGCAATTATTTTTTACACTTGAATCCATACAAACTAAACAATAGATACATCATTATAGTTACTTATATGTACATATCTATATATGTATCGCAATACTTTTCAACAAAAGTAGCATCTTTAAAATAGATTATATTGGTGGAACCCAACCACCGAATTCCTTCTCCAATTCTCGTGCCACTGCCAGACATAGACGATCATTATATGGAGCAGCTACAACCTGGCAAACAAAAATTACATTAGTGAACAGTAGACATTATATCAAAAAGAATTTAAGAAAATAGATTTGAAATAATTTGAAGCGATCCTAAAATATTACATACATCTACATATGGATTTACGGAAAAATGTAAATAATAAAAACGGCGATTCGAGAGCTATAAACATTCCTTGTAGGCTATACTTAAAAGTGTGCGAATGTAATACATGAATATAACTTATTTCAACCCAAGGTACGAATAAATTGTGCATTTTACTAATAATTTATTTACCTGCACTCCAACGGGTACACCATTCTTATCAAGACCTAGTGGCACTTGGCAAACTGGGAACTTCAAAACATTGAAGAGACACCAATAACCAAAATTAAAAGGCCGTAAATATGCTGTATAATGATAACCAGCTGGGTAAGGTGAAGATGGATAAAACAATATTCCGTTATTCTGCAACTTGTCCTGAAAGGAAAATATATGTATTCACGCAACTGTAATAAGTAAAAATTATTAATTATTAACTGAACTACGCAATGCTAAATTGCTTTCAATTACCACCTGTACAGTGAATACATTATGGAAGTAAAATATTCGTATTGAATGCTCTTCGTAACGATTACGTAGATCGTTCAACATTAAATGTGAATTTATTTATTCCACAGACAATGGTTAATATGTTCTTATATTTATGAATATTTTGCATTAAAAGGTTTGATATATTAGAATAACTGAATTATAGTTGCACTGTATTATTTATTAACTACCAATATTTGTTAGTATTCTGCCAGTGGATATCTTTCTTGTCTATGTCGAAAAATATACACGGTGTCTTGCTACAGGTTGCAAATATTTTCAGGGGCCATTGGTAAGGCGATTCCTAACAACTTTTCCCTTTGCCAAAATCTTGTACAAGACTTCGTTTTTAAATGATTAACGAAAAACACTGACTAGTCAGACCGCGCATAGTGTCCGAGCTGTGACATGTGCAGACACACGACACACATACGTACATGGACACAAATACAAACACACACATAATGAGGTACAAGTACAAGCGTGCAACCTCCTCGTGATGTACCTTAGATTACTCTAATACCGCTGGTGCACTTTTCATTTAACATACAACCAAACGGTGAAAAGAAATCGTACATCAATGATCGAGCGCTCATTTTAAAGGGGAGACTTCCCTTTACAAAGTTATCTAAACATGAATTCCAAAAATGATTTCTTAAACTCCATACAATCGTTTGAATTTCCGAAATGCGCAAACAGAACAAGCAACTTTAGTTTCTCACTCTGTCCTATAACAAAAAACGATGTCCAAGAAAATTGACGTCAAGACTGTTAAAGCAGAAGATTTGCACTTCAGAATGATCCTAGGCAGATTGATGTACAATTTTATTTGACGGAGCTACAACAGTCCAAATATCGATAGTCCTTCGGTTCATATTGAGTGATCCTTTAATCTTGTTGCATAGTGTATAAGTTCCTATCTCTAGGAGGAGACCGAAGCACACGGAAGCTATTGTAGAAAATTGGACCAAGGTATAAAAAGTATCGCCAACAGATCTTGAGTGATCTCAAGTATCGTAAAAGGTATTGCAATGTTGAACAATGGAGCCGTGAATCCAGAAAAGCTAAGAGAGTGTACCTTGAAAACGTTACACAGGGCCATCTTGGCGCGCGGCGGATAAAACAGCTTGCATGCGAGTATAGTCTGTTCGCCTAGCGTGACGGAGGACATTGAGGAGTTTCTGAGTGAGAGACTCACAAAAAATGCACTCCGCGCCCCCACCGCCTGAAATATCGTTGAACCCTTGGCGGAAACGCAATAAACCCGTTGAACGTGTCCACAATAATAATGCAGGCCCGGTTAACAACCGTTACATCGTGCCCTTTGTGGGTGCACAATCGCAAACTCGTAGACGTACGAAGCGCTAATAGCCACGATAACAGTCAAATTGTGTCGAGAAGCTTTTAGTATATACGAATCACAGTCATACTGGTGACTGGCCATCGAAAACAATGCACTTCTAAAAGAAGATTGTCGAATTCTGCATGCAGATAGCAATCACCCCCACCACCCACCCAACCCGGTCTAATGAGCCGTCGCATTGTTGTGCACCATGTGTTTCTTCTTCGAACGGTCAGGATCTGTAGGCTAAGCCAGTGACAGTGATCGTGCAGGTAGTAAGTTTCTTCAGACGAAATGAGCTCGCTGACCTGACCGTAACATTAGTCGTTGTGCACCACGTGTTACTTTTTCGGATGGTCAGGATCGGTAAGAAGATCCAGTTACAGTGATCCCTTTTCGAACCCATTTTCGTCGAAGTAAGTTCATTTATAGACGAATGGATGAATCTAACTTCAATTGTTTGCAAATTGTTTAAAATTTAACGTACGTTGTACTTAATGGACTCCTTAGTCCGTCGATTCTAATTCTTTTTTGTTCCATTAATAACGGCAAATTCATTTCGTTTGTATCTTAGTTTGTTTCCCTTTATGAATAATGAATAATTCGACATTAACTTTTGCTATGTGCTATACCAGTTTATTTTATTTGGCGCGACGGCCGAATGTATTTTTTTATTAATAATTAACAAATGCAGCCCCAAACCACATTTTGGCAAAGGAAAAAGTTGTTGAATCACCTCAGGAATATCTCATTTCCGGCTTCTGAACGATTAGTGGCTTACCCTATATAACCAACGTTCGGCCTTAGCTTTTCAAGATATTTTCAAAGAAACTATCGTTCCCACTACAATGAATTCTACCAATAACTGTGCATCTGTGGCTGTTCATGCGGCTGTTTGTTTGCTACTAACCCGAACGAGTACGCCGCACAGGATCCCAAGGTTCTCCCCGAGAAGTCAATCGCAATAGACGATAAAAGTGTTTCTGGTGTTTTCTTCTAAAAATGTCAAATTAAGTTTTTTTTTTTAAATTACGATGGAGACGGCCGGCTCGCGTCGCCGGTAAAAAGAAAATATTTGCGTACCTAGCCCGTATCTTACAATCATTGAGTTTTGAGGTTAGCAGTTTTAGCGGCGTAAGCCGGCCGCCTATAAAAAACAATATAAAAAAGACGAGTACTTTTATCATTTTATCCGGTTGATGTGTTGTTTTAGCGATGAAATGAAGCTATTGAAAAACTATACTAAAGTAGCCAAAGTTGAATAAAACCGTTAAACTGCATAATTACCAAATTTTTTTGCAAATATCTCGAAAACTGAAGCCGAGCGACCGTAACATGTACAGGAGAAAGTTTTTCAGAACGATGCCACTGACAACATATTTTAAGATCAGAGTGATTGAAGCTGGGTCCCTTATTGCCAAAATTTGCCCCTACTGCACAATGTGTTGTATTGGTATCCCTGTAGTAGGCTACGTCAAGTTTATAGGTTCCAGCTTTTGGGCTTACTGTGGTGCGTTAGGATGTCTTTACTCTGATCAGAAATGATTTTTTTGTGGTAGTAAATAATAAGTCTTTACATGATACTATTAATTGGTAGCAACTGTAATGTGTTAGTTTAAAAACGTAATTATAATGGTATAATATTATATTAAGTCATCACTCACCATTAAATATTCTTTCATATTTGCAGTTACACTTGCTGCCCATTCAGCTTTTTCTTTGGGCAATAAATCCTCGTCGATTAGTTTTATAATTGCAGCGAGCGTCAATTCCGATTTTCCAGTTAATAATTTTTTTACTTCCGTAATAGCATTTGCACGATACTGAAATAATGTTTTTGAACAAATTAGTACACTTGCAGATTACGATACTTATGATATTTATAATACATTAGGGTGACATTTATCATCTAAATTGAATTTCTAAATGTGATGCAACATATAAGACAATAACGTCTATACCATCTCTACATCTATATCAAAATGTGTCTCGATTTATTTTACATCAAAAAGCATAGAAAGAGTGATCATTAGACTGCGGATTTTTGTGCATTTATTGAAAACTTAACTATGCGAAATTGCACAGAATGCACGTAACATGAAAAAGTATACAAAACATACAAATTGTAGTGGTTTTTATTTATTTTTTTTACTATATCGCCCAAAATATGAATCTGCATGAAAATCCGCAGTCTAGTGATCATAGTCATCGATTTCTTTAATACCCTACGTGGTTGGACGGCGCACAGAAGAAACTGAAGGGCAAAATTTTACCGTCTCATTTTAAACACTTTACGAGATATTCATTGCAGGAGTTTCTTGTTATCATTTTATCTAGCCAACAAATTATCTCTGTACAGGCACAAGAATACGAGGACCATAAGGCCTCCAATAAAATGTACCATGCGTATTCCATCTAAAAGACATCCAGCTGTTGCCAAAAATAAAAATTGGCACATCGATAATAAGAGAAGGACCTAATTAGCCGCGAGGAGCGCAATGCCATCGCTCGCTCTTTTTCACTTTTCGCAAGAGAACCCGCAAGAGCGAACGGGCAAGAACCCGTGCTAAGCAATGCAAAATATTAACATTATTTTTTAAGAAAACGGTTGAGTGACGACCTATGAACCATTTGACACTTATAAGGAATGTTCGCGAAGTGACATACGCCGATTTCGCTGAAATTTTGTACACCTATTCACTGGTTCAACCCATTAACTTTGCTGTATTTCGTTAGTGCTATGTCTCGACTTTAAGGGAGAAAACACCCCTTCTGTCCGAATCACCCTGCTCCTTTATACACGTATACCGGTTAAATCACAACAAATAGAGAAAAATATTTCAAACAAAAGTTTTACTGGTTTCACCAAACAACACACTCGTGGCCACAACTTTCGGAAAAGTCATTTTTTCACAAAGAATCAATTTCTGCTCCCCCCACCTTTTTTGAAATTTCGATTCTTTCATTGTAAAGCTAACTATTTTCCATTCTGAATTCAACGATGTATGACATTATACAATTAACATAGATATTACAAGGTTAAAGAGCCGCTACGACCTTGTGTGGGTCGATATCCGCAGTTATCGTTCTTGGTAGGTCAAAAATTAATGTCGCAATTAAGAAAAGTGTTTTAGCTCATACACTATTTATTATATGTATACCTGAATCGATGCGTACAAAAATAAGACGCACAAATCCTTTTCCCGAGAAACAAGTTGTTGCAAAACATCTGGACAATGTCCGCTCCAAGAATCTAGCAATAATACACTCCGAGCTCCCACATGTGGCAAATATATTTGCGAAAACCAAGTTTTAAAATGTTCAGCGGTTAACTTTCCCGATTTTGAAGCCGCAATATGAACATTAGATGGTCTAAACAAATTCTCCTGCACTCTTGGTCCGAACTGACCACTTGTTTCCTTTAAAACTAAATAGAGCGGCGAGAGGAATTTTCCATCTGCAGACACTGTTGGTTGAATTGTGTAACTGTGAGTGGTTGAAGATATAGATTGCACCACAGCTTCAACCGTTTTTTCTCCTCGCACAGATAATGTTTAGCCAGAAGGCAGCTCAAAATTAAAACCACTTTCGTCGGAATTAAAAACGTTTTCTATTCCGTGGTTATTGATATTTGGCTTTACAATTGAAATGAAATGGTCGATTATCGTATCAAGATTTGCAGCGCCTTCCGTGTGTGGACGAGATATAAACTTCGTTACTTTTCGTGAAACAATACCGTGCGCTTTCTTGAAGTTAAAAATCCACGTACGCCCTGCTTTAAGTCGATATTTTCCTTTGCCTCTAACCCCCATCTTCGAAGATCAATGCCATGGATTATTGGTCCTTCGTCGATTGCAGTGGTAAATTTTGAAAGAACGTAATCAGAAATAAATAATAAATTATCTCTTCGCGTACCGCCTGCTTCTACATATTTCTCCCATCGATATAGCTGTCTGACTGTTTTAACTTTCCGGAATTGGTTTCGTACTGAATTAAGGGATTTGCGTTTACCTGTCGCACTTTTCCAGTATTCTACCGCTCTTTGCTTGTAATCGGTCAGCTTCTTCATCTTCTTCTAGTTCTGGAAGACAGACTCCTTCTTCAGATTCAATGCCTACTGCATCATCAGGAACTACGTCCATAAACTCTGGTTCCACTTGACCAGTAAGTTCTTGAAACTCCAAAGTGTCGTCATCTTCTGCCGTAAATGGCTGACCTTCCGCGGTTCTTCTTAAGATATCTTCCAGTAGTTCACACAATGCAAATTCTTTATAATTCACTGCCATCAATCGCAAGTTGGTAAGCAATGATGTAGTAAGTAGCAAATTGATCACATTAGCAGGATTTCTAGCTACCATTTTTTTCAAAACTTTTACACTGCCCAAAGAAAACTGTTGCCTATTCCGTCGAAACCAACTGACCGTCGCATCGATGCATTCGATTTTATATAAATAAGCGCTATTTTCAGGCACCAAGTAAAACGTAGTGAATGATGAGATTTGTATTTTCGTATATTTGTGCATTTTTTTGTCGTTAGTATCGTGTGCCCTTTTCACTCTGCTCGTTGTTGTTTCATTCCATTATACTATATACTATACTTTATATCTTCATGTGGGGCATATCGTACATGTACACGCACCGTTTTCCTGTCCGCGATATAATATCGGTATACATATTTGTGGACATCAAATAACCTTTTATGTCACACACATACATACACGCGTACGGCACATTTGTACATCTTATTTTTGTACGCGTGAATTCAGGTATACATATAATAAATAATGTGTGAGCTAAAACACTTTCCTTAATCGCGGCATTAATTTTGGACCTATCAAGAACGATAAGTGCGGATATCGACCCACACAAGGTTATAGTGGCTCTTTAACCTTGTAATATTTATGTTAATTATACAATGTCATACATCGTTGAATTCAGAATGAAAAATAGTTAGCTTTACAAAGAAAGAATCGAAATTTCAAAAAAAAGTGGGGGGGGGGGGAATTGATTTTTTGTGAAAAAATGACTTTTCCGAAAGTTTGTTGCAACGAGTGTATTGTCCATTGAAAACAATAAAACTTCTGTTTGAAAGATTTTTCTCTATCTGTTGTCATTTAACCGGTATACGTGTATAAAGGAGAAGGGTGACTCGGACAAAAGGGGTATTTTCTCTCTTAAAGTCGAGAGATGGCACCAACGAAATACGGCAAAGTTAATGGGTTGAACCAATGAATAATTATGCACAATTTCAGTAAAATCGGCGTATGTCACTTCGCAAACATTCCTTGTTAGTCAAAGAGTAGAATAAAATAGGATAACAAAAGTTTTACCCTAATTTTCAAGGTCAAAATGAATTTTGCGTACAGTTTCTTCTACAAATGTCCACCCATTCAGAGGTGTAGAATCACGCTATGATAGCCGTGACATTGATTTTCTTTACACTGTGCACATAGCATACATATTGCAGAGAAAGTTCCAAGGCAGACTTTGCCATTACACCAATTAAATGTGCTGCTCACAACTTGTACTTAATCATATGTGATTTTTTTTTAAAGTGGGATATCAAAAATCTTGCTTATTTAATTACTGATCAAACGAGAGAAGTTGATAAAACATTATGCATGCTAATATTAAAATCGGCATTGTCAGTAACGTCTAAAAAGAATGCAGTTCTTGACTGGCCTACGAGGTGGTACTCAACAATGAATATGACTTTGGCAAAAGAAAAAGTTCTTCAAAATCGCCTTAGCAATCATCCCTTGAAATATTTGCAACCCATAGCGGGACATCCTGTATAAAGGGTTGTCTAAAATATTGACCTTGACAACATATTTCAAGATCATTGTAATCAGCGCTGAGGTCTCTAATTCGCAATAATTATCAAAAACATGAAATTCCACTACATGAAATGGCCGGTTGAATTACAATGCATATTTAAAACTTGTGTTTGCACATATTATATGAAAATCTCGAAGTAGCAAAACGAAAGCGATAACGAAGAACGCAGGATTCTCAACTGAATGTTTAAAATCGGTTACTTGGCCAACCATGGTAGGTCCCATATTGTGTAGCTGACATGTCGCGCTTAAAATGATTACCTACTTGTAGACGTATACTAACAAATAATTCAAAATCTTAGCACATAACATCCCGGAAACCGTCTAAAAGAGTAAACATTTGAAAATTCTTATCTTAAGCATTATGTCAATTGCAACACAGTCAATGAATTTCAATCCAAAAACAATGTCTATAAGAGTCATAATTTTCTGTGCTTTGATGTAGAGTAGTTCTTATCAATCTGATATCAATTTTTATTCGTACGAAAAAAAACAGTTATGCCACTGCGGCTTGTAGAAAGCTAGACAGAAAATACCAGACTTTAACATAGTTCGAATAGTTAATAATCTTCGAACAAGAAATACAATAGCGCTCAATCAGTCGAATTTCATCGTCAGTTGCGTCGCTAGTATAAACTAGAGGTGTCGTGAAAGTCCGAATGTTCGTAACCGCGAGTCGAAATCGAGCTGAGCTTAGACTCGAACCGTTCAAGCAAATCTAAACGAGACGCTTTGTGTTTTTGAAGCTTGCCAGAAAGCTCGAGGCTGACGGAGAATCTCGGAACTACATGAGAAGTCAAATGGTCGGAAATCTCGGCAGGAGTTCCGCGGTAAGTATAAGGTGAATACGGTTTATCCCCGAAGAGCTAAACATTCCGGAACGTATAGAAAATACACAGAGCCACGTTTCATAGTAGACAAAATGGGCACGTCCCTAGGGCTTGCATAATAGTGCCATTACTACATTAAATAACTAAATAAATAAATATCCGCTGGATTTAATTTATAAAAGTGAAAAATATATTACAATAATAATACTCCTATTGCAACGCCATTGCCACACTTGGCTAACATCTTTTATTAATAAGTTGCCCTATTCCTTTTTATTTATACAGGGTGTCCCAGAACTCCCCACAGAGCCAAAAAGGAGTAATAGCTGAGGTGATTCTGAACACCCTCTTCCTTTGCGAAAATGTTGTTTGAAGCTTCGTTTTTAAATGGTTAACGCAAAACACTGAGCAATCAGAGCGCGCGCAGAGCCCGCGCTCAGGGACGGCCCACGGCGCATCGTGCTAGGTAGCGTCGTTCGACCAACGCCTCTAACAGAACCAGCTGATACAGCACGGCACAGAAGTTAACGTCGAATTATTCATTACTCATGGATGGAAGTGAACTAAAATATAAACGAAATCAATTTGCCGTTATCAATTGACAATAAAGAATTCGAATGGACTGACTAACGAGTCTATCAAGTACAACGTAAGTTAAATTTTAAACAATTCGCCAACGACTGGAAATAGACTTACCTGTTTCTCCAGAAATGAACCTGCTTCGATGAAAATGGGTCACTGTCATCCTGCCCACCATTCGGAGGAGTAACGCGTGATGTACAACAGCTAATGTTGAACGTCCAGGTCAGTCATCTCATTTCACTTCTCGAATTTCACCTTACTGCACGACCGCTGTCAGCTTTGTGCGGGTGTAACGTAACATTCTACAAAAATGTGAAGGGGTGATTCTACAGGTCAAAACAAAGCGAAAATCAAGAATGACAACTTTGCATTTGAGGCTTTGTTAACAAGATCTCGGTGTTTTAAAAAACAGGCAGCCGCGTTCAGTGGCAGTCATTCGATACCTCGAAGATAAACCATGATCTACCACACCGCGTAATCTGACACTCAAAAGGCATATGTTTTTCATTGGGCAGCATTCAACCTGCTTACTTGTAAAAATCCACATGGGCATATCAAAACCCGCCCAATGGGATTATCAAGTAAAGAGGGTGACTGCCTTCAATCTACAATTTTTTTTCTCGAAAACCAAATATACGTTCACCACGATTGTCCAGACTGCGAAAGTATATGCGTACACGTGACTGTCCTATCTGCGAGTGTCCACGATTTGCACTAAACATATTATTCCACTAGAATACTTAAATCGTTCCGTATGCAACGTCGTACAAGCAGCAACTGTCTCGACCGTTCAGAAGTAATGCTCTACCGATGCATGCCGAATGGTCGCGAGTCGCGTCAACGGAAAGCGTTTGGCCGTATTCTGTTATTCTTTCGGCCGTAGAAACGGAGAACGGAAATTTCTACACGATCGAGACATTTGCTGCTTGTACGACGTTGAGTACGGAACGATTTAAGCATTCTAGTGGAATAATAAGTTTAGTACAAATCGTGCAAACTCGCAGATAGGACAGTCGCGTGTGCGCATGCAGATTCGCAGCCGGGACAATCGTGGTGCGTGTGTATTTAGTTTTCGAGAAGAAAATTGCGAATTGAAGACCGTCACCCTCTTTACTTGATGGGCCCATAGGGCGGGTTTTGATATGCCCATGTGGATTTTTACAAGTAAGCAGGTTGAATGCTCTGCAACGTGACATGTGTGCCTTTTGTGGGTGTCAGATTACGCGGTGCGGTAGGTCATGGTTTCTCTTCCGTGTAACGAATGACTGCCACTGAACGCAGCTGCCCGATTTTTTAAACACCGGTATCTTATTAACACGGCCTCAAATGCAAAATTGTCATTATTGATTTTCGCCTTGTTTTGGTCTGTAGAATCAGCCCTTAAAATTTTTGCAGAAGTTTGCGTTCACTCCCACAAAAGTGACAGCGGTCGTGCAGTAAAGTAAAATTCGAGAAGTGAAGTGAGATGACTGACCTGGCCGTGGAACATCAGTTGTTGTGCATCACGTGTTACTCCTTCGAATGATAGGTAGGATGACACTGCCGGATTTTCGTCGAAGCAAGTTCATTTCTGGAGAAACAGGTAAGTCTAATTCCAATCGTTGGTGAATTGTTTAAAATGTAACATACGTCGTACTTGGTAGACTCGTTAATCAGTCCATTCCAATTCTTAATTGTTCAATTGATAACGGCAAATTGATCTTGTTTGTATTTCAGTTCACTTCCATTTATTAGTAATGAATAATTCGACATTAATTTTTGCTCTTTGCCATACCAGCGCGTTTTGTTCGAGGCGCTCATCGAGCGTGGCCACCTGGCACAATGCGCCGTGGGCCGTCCCTGAGCGCAGGCTCTACGCGTGCTCTGATTGCTCAGTGTTTTTCGTTAACCATTTAAAAACGATTGCTCAAAGAACATTTTCGCAAAGGAAAAAGGTGTTCAGAATCACCCGATTTCATATAGAAGGACCCGTATTTGGATGTCTAGGGCTCAAAAAGTTTTAGACACGGCCTTGAAGATGCGAAAATATGTTTCAGACAAAAGTTATAGGGTACTAAGGGGGAAAGATGGTATTGAAATTCTTTCGAGTTTACGATGACCTTGAGAAGCACTGTGAAAGTTACTTTTATATTGTTAACTGGATATCTCCTTTTTTTTACATATTTAAATAGCTACCATCAATACGATTTCAAAACAGTACTTACTTATGGTTTTTGCATAAGGCGTTATTGAGAAATTGTCCTCTAAAGTGGACCACTACGATGCCTGCCATCCCACTCCCTCACAAGTCTTTCATTTCTGCTAGACTTACCGACGACTAATGCGAGCGCTTTGTGAATTTTCATGTTTAATATCATAGTAATGGCTTATACAAAAGACATAAGTAAGTAGTGGTTTGAAAATGTCACGATGTCAGCTATACAAATAAGTAAAGAAAAAGGCAGGTATCCATTTAAGACTATAAAGGTGACTTACAGGATTTTTCAAGGCCACACTGTATAACAGAGTGGTCCAACTGGTGCTCCCGAACAAATTTCCCCTCTTGACAGTACCCCCACTATAGGGCTCGTGCAGCCACGCTGGAGTCGGTTTATAAGCATGCGCGATGCAGCGAGACAGCGCTTGAGTCCTATAGCGGGAGTACATCCAGGAAGGCGAATTTTCTCGGGAGCTGCTACTGGACCACTCTGCTGTATAATATGTATCGGGATATACCCTAATAAATCTTTCTTGACTGTACTACTGAAAACCAGCCGCTTCCAACTTTTCATATTACACCTACGCGGAATTTTTCCAAGAACCCGTCTAGTTCCCAGATTTCTCGTGTACCTCCGAAATTCTCCGACAGCTTCAAGAATCCAGTTGAGCTTCGAGAACCCGAAGCAGCTCGTTTAGGTTAGGCTCATCCGAATCGAGTATCTTGCTGCTCTAATATAAGCATGGAAGAGTCAGCGATTCGAGTGAGCGTTGCCGTACTTTTTATTGAAAGATTATTCGTTATTCGAAACGTGCACAACTCTATAAAATGCCAGCATGAAAGAGTAAAAGTCTCCGACATTCATATAATATTTTTATACCTGCCATTCGATAATAATTATATCATAGGCCAAGTGGCAGTAATATGTACTATGGGCACCCCAGGAGCAAGTGCACATCTTACAAGCTGCAACTACAAAGGGGAAAGAGGAATCCACCACATACAGTGCGACTTGACGCACCGATTAAAATAAGACGCAGCGCGTGTAGTTCTTAGACGGGAAAGTCACATATGGAAGTCCCTCATGTAAAAAAGTACGCGAATGAAGCAAACGCGGCACGAAATGAAATGCAACGATTTCTTAGTGGGGTCTGGGTACAGTGAACAGAGGAGTCCTCTTCCCCCTGAGTAATTTCAATTTATAGGATGCTCGCCTTCTCCTGGGGCGCCTATAATTCCTGTAGAGACAAACTGTCCAGTCTGATGACCTTGACAACAGATTCTAGTAACTTGTAAACCATAGTAAACCATGTTCTAGATAATTACCTCCTAGAATTTCTTAGAATTACTTTATTTACAATGTGATTATGTATGCAGTCAGATGGAGACTGTCCTTATAAATTATTATAACAATTTGGAAATCAAAAAATGCATCATAAACAGGTTATCGGTATCATTTGTTACTGTTCGGGTCATATAATTCATGGTAAGGGAACAAGCGATCGTCAGAAACTGCGAAGAGACGATGATCCTACCCTACTAAGCGTAGGTACGTGCGCATCGATCCCCACGCGATTGAGATCGAAGGAGTGCCGTTCGATCGATGATTTTGGCACTCTACGTTTGGAAGTGATCCAAGTAACCTTTCTCGGTAGAAACCGTTCGAAGTAAACCGGCACACAAGCGAGATATCAAAACCGATCTGGTATAATAGTCGAACCACCTATTTCACCCTCGTTCCGTACGCGTCTCAAGCAGAGGAGTTGCGAGCACAAGCCACGCCGTGCACAGCTAGGTGAGATTCACAGCTGGGAATTCTTGGACGCGGAAATCGTAAAATCAATTAACGATGCAATATATCATATTAAAATTTCGTAGAACACGCCCGTTTCAATTCTACCGCACGCGTTGTCGATACTACGCATCGCTGAACGGAACGCGTACTCTTCCTCCTGTTTTTGTATCTTTACGAGTCTCTGTCGTACTAGCTTCTCACGTCAACAACACATTTCGTTGATTGGCAACTGAAATTCTTAAACTTCTCATGTGTTGTAGCACGATTCTCAGGCTCATTCAGGCAACCGAAATATCGCTTAGCTCATATTACCGTGCCCTGTCCGTATCTTCTGGTTGTAGCTGTTTGTACTTGTGAAGCGTGAACATGGCAGTGAGCATTTGCTCGATTTCTGCTTCTACTGATCGTGACACAGCTCACAGACTCGTGTCTGCCATCATCTTCTGATTGTATCTGAATACCTTCGTGAAAAGATGGACACAATCGTAAAGTACCGTCATTGATTTGCTACACGCCGCAACAGAATCCATAGATCTACAGATCCGTCTGTACAATTAGTGTGTCACCCAGCTCACATAACATGACCGCAGTCACACTGGATTGTTTCCTCACGTTGGTGTGGATATCTAACGTACAGACATCATTCCTTTCCCTCTGACACCGTCGATTTGGCTGTTTCTGTATAGTTAGCGCGAATCGCGAAAACGATCGGATTTGTGAGGACGGAATTTTGCTTCCGGCATCGCAGAATGTCCAAAGCCCACGGTAAATGCCTTCGCACAGTTTCCAACTTGGTGATTTTCCCGTGCAGGCTACCGAATTCCCTAGTTGATGCGACAATCCACAATCGTTCGCTGAGAAGGCAATGGATATAGCCGGATAAGAGGGTCAAGACTGTCCCTAAACCAAATTCGATTTGCCGTGGGCCTTCGATAGCTTATCAAAAAATACAATGTATGCCAAGTTTCAGCTCGGTATCTCGACTAGGGGGGTAGTTGGTAGTTGGTAAAAATAAAAAATCATTTTTTTTATCAATTTCTCTCATCTGCGTGTATGAAAAATTTTTCAGATGAGAATTTTTTCAGATATTTAAATTGAAAAACCAAGCTGTGAAAAATAAAATGCAGACAACTGATGAAAAATACCGGTTTGGGAATGAGGGAGTCGCAATAGTAGATTCATGTTTTTTGGGTAAGTACCTAATATTGATACTATTATACTATTATATTTAAAATAAAATCAAAAACTAAGTTTTTCCTTGTTTCTTGCGTGCCACAGTCACTCATACAACGAATTTTCGTACATCCTTGATCACATAAATGTTTTATGCGATGCTCAATGCTTTACATACAGTAAACAAACACAGAAACTAATGAAACTAAATAAAATGAACCATTTGTCATTATGTCATGCCATTACATTCCGTAATATGGGAAAGTTTTTCAAGAGCGCCGGTGGTCCTACGTCAAAGTGCCTAACTGATGAGCCGCTGCGCTGACTTTTTGTAGATTCCAACCGCACTTAGGTAATTTTTTTGGTTTTTCTTTAAATTCCTAACTATATCAAGATGATCAATGTTTGAGGTGTTCTTTATACTACCGTTTTAATTATGGTATTGTTTAACATTTCCCACGCTAAAGTAATTTGTGAAGCGAATTTTCGAACCTCCTACCTTTAACAGTTGTAGATGGATTGTGTTAAAGATACCTTGATAATTATGGATGGGTAGCAGCGAATATAGCTCGTGATGTCCACAGTATTTCTTTTAGTTTCTTTAGTTCCTTTTCCCCATACTCTATCACTTATATGCAACCATAGAATTATTTATGCTTTCTAATATTAAGCACACATGTATCTTTAAAAACAATATAAGTATTTTTCAAACAAAGACTACATGTGTGAAAAATATTATTAAAACATTCTTAAACAAACATTGATCATCTTGATCTTGTTAGGAATTAAAAAATGAGGAAAAAAAAATTACCCAAGTGCAGCTCGAACCTACAAAAAGTCAGCGCAGCGGCTTATCAGTTACACACTTTTACGCAGGACCACCGACATTCTTGAAAACCTTTCCCACATTACGGAACGTAAT
>JALHAQ010000167.1:0-18770 GCA_023838395.1 Holcopasites calliopsidis
TTATCCTTTTTTAGGTATCGTAGCATAATAGAATTAATTGTTATGTACAAATTATATAATAAGTATGCAGAAATAAAATTTCTGCGCAGAAATACAAAATCTAATGGAACGATCTCGACGCTTAAAGAAATGTCAAGTTCCATTTTGTTTCATCTGTATGGTGCAGAACGACTTCAGAGAGTTCTTCTATACGTATTAAGTGTTTGTAAACTGTTGATGATAGATGTATGTTGTCTTGATAGAAATAAGAATGCAGGTAACGCTGTGCACTCGCCAGCTTTGCTTTAGTTCGCCTGTAGCTTCTTTCCTATGAAGATATTAATTCGAAATGAGAATTATCGATGCAAAAACTTGCCAGTATCCTTACCCTTGCGGAAGAAGGATATTCAGTTAGAGAGATTGCACTGCGTCAGAAAATTGCGAAATCGGCAGTACATGACACTATTACGAAGTATGCAATAAGTAAAGATTGCTCATCAAAAAAGGGGACAGGACGACCAGCAAAAAGTACAAAATTCGAAGACCGATTTATCGAAACTATAAGTAAACGTAATAGACGTCTTACTGCATCGGAAATCACTGCCGAAGTTAATAGGACAAGGCAAGATCCCATCAGCGTGGCGACGGTCAAACGGCGGCTAGTGAATGTTAGTCTCCGTGGATGTGTGGCTGCTAAAAACCACTTTTAAGACCAATAAATAAGAAAAAACGATTTAGTTGGGCAAAAGAAGACAAAGATTGGACCATCTCAGAATGGGAAATCGTGTTACGGACGGATGAGTCCAAGTTCGAAGCTTTCGGCAGCAAAAGACGTCAGTTCGTTCGCAGAAGACCTAACGAAAGACTCTTAGACGATTATATAGTGCCGACGGTGAAACATGGGGGCAGTTCGGTTATTGTGTGGGATTGTTTTGGTAAAAATATGGTGGGTGATATAGTCAAAATAGACGGGATATTACGCAAGGAACAGTATTTGAACATTTTAATTGAACACGCTGTGCCCTCCGGTGGTAGGTTAATAAGATCAAATTTTATATTTATGCAGGAAAATGATTCTAAACACACAGCCAAATTGTGTAAAAACTATTTAGAGACATTAGAGAGAGAAATTGCACTAAAAATTATGCAATGGACACCACGATCCCCGGATCTCAACCCCATTGAAAAGTTATGGGACAAATTGGACAGAAAAGTGCGTGAGAAGTGCCCAACATCGCAAAAGGATTATGGAAATGCTTGCAAGAAACGTGGAAAGAGATTTCTACAGGAACAATGAGGAAACTGGTAGAAAGATTGCCAAAATTAGAGCAAGCGGTAATATCTAGCCGCGGTGGATATGTCAATGAACCTCGTATTTAATTTTACTGTAGTATTATATGGTACGTTCCACATACATAATTTTCCATTTAAAATGTTACATATGTCCTAAGGAATTAAAAATTTCATTGAAAAATCGGTTTTGGTCACTATTTTAGGCACTTAAATAGCTCTTATGCAATGTTGATACCTATTTCGCAAGTGTCCGGATACTTTTGAGCGGTAGTGTACGTATGTCAAATAATCTATTTCAAGGACTATGTTCTAGTGAATTCAAAATTGAATCTTGTGAGATAAATGTACATGATGTGAGACAAATATGCTACGTACATATGCACGAAATATGCAATATGTTTAAACATATTTCCGTAAAAACTAAATATGTAAAACATATGCATTATGCAATGCATATAAAATAAAAAATACATTTTTTGAATCTCCTAATGACAAAACAAATTTTTGTCTATGTTACGAATTTTTATCTATGTTCTGTCAATATATGCATTTGCATGAACATCCGGGCTCTAATTATTACATTTACAGCTAAAAACTTTTCAAAGCCTGTAGAAATGAAAGTTCTTCCGTTATCCGTGACCATCACCTTTGGTAACCCTAAGTATATGAAAATTTGTGTACTTTTTTTTATTGTGGTATTAGCAGTGATATTTTCCACAGTGTAGACTTCTGGCCATTTGGAGTATGCATCAGCGGGTACGAAAAACATTTTTCCTAGGAACGGTCTCGCAAAATCCACACGTACTCTTTTGAAAGACCCTCAAACAACATTTTCGCAAAGAAAAAAGGTGTTCAGAATCACCTCAGCTATCACCCCTCTTCGGCTCTATGGGGAGTTCTGGGACACCCTGTATATACATATGTTGTTGAAGAGTCAAGAAAGGTGACTTGTGAGTCCGTGCAATATGTGATTTGGAAACGCGTAATTGGTAATCGAAACGATCGCCTAGTAATAAAACATGGAGAGAAACACACTACCGACTATTCCGTTGTTAACTGGTACCAATTATTTAGTTTGGGCAATGAAGCTGGAAGCAATACTCAGCTTAAAAAAGCTAGATAACGTTATAAACGATCAAGAACCAGACGAAGAAGCAGAGCAAGCAGTGAAACTTGAATGGAAAACGAAGAATAAGGAAGCAGTGGCGTATATAGATTCACATTTGGCAGACGAGCTAGTGTTGCAATTTGCGACGGAGAATAACGCGAATCAACTGTGGGCAAAAATGTGGAATTCGTACAGGAGAAGAGAAAAGAAAGAGAAGAGAATAAAAAGAAACTGCGAGTAACTATATTGCCCGTGTCGAGGGCTAAATAATCAATTCAGAGAGATTCGTGAAGTATTGAAAACACAACGTGAAAAATCCTTGGATAAAATTCAAAGGATCCTTAAGCAACGAGAGAAGGAAATGCAGCGATGCGGAAATTATCATAAGGAAACGGAAGACTCCAACGCACTACAGAAAAAGTGTGACAAACGATGTTATGTGTATGATAAAATGGGACACTTTGCAAAGACCTGTTGGCACTGCGGAAATACCAAAGAAAATTCCAAGATGAACAGCTATAAGAATAAAGGGGACAGACAACAGGACGCTGGCACTATGAGAGGAAAAGACATCGAAAAAAAGAGATCTGTAATATTGTAGAAACTGTAGATGATAGTGATCAGGTGTATGCATTTACTATTAGTAACTCATCGCGTACAGGTAATATCCAGGAAATTTGATTATTTGATAGTGGAGAAAAATCAAACAAATCAAACAAAACAAATATGGTAAATAATTTAAAATGCCTCATTGATATTAATTATCAAGAAAGGGAACTTTCACTAACAAGTGCTGACTTGGCATTATGTTATAATGGCGTTGGTACAATTCAGATTAAAGTTGCAAACAATGATAATACTAAGTAATACTAAAGGGGAGAATACTATTATGATGAAGGATGTACTTGTTACGCACGGTGAAATTATTTCATAATTTGATTTCATAATTTTGCTCGGGAACGTGACATGTGGGATGACGGTTGGAATTTTATAGAAATGTTTATAATCCTGAGATACGTTTGCAACCGAACCTGCACGTGCACAGTTGAGACCCCTCCTTAAGGAAAACTCAGACTCTGGAAAAACGGACCAAGTTCCCGGACGGCACCAGCCCTAGAACAGATAAGCAGAATCCGGAAAACCAGAAGGCCACCGTCGCAGCATTCGCACGAAACTGGAGCAGCTACCGCTACCCCGCTCCAATTGCGAGCCCAATTTTTGAGTATACATATGTTTACCTAGATGACGTAGTAATTTACTCAAATACTATCGAGGAATATGGTCAAAGACTAAACAATTTTGTCAATCGACTTCGAGAACATAAACTAACATTGCGAACGGATAAAGCAGAATTTGTCAGCCAGGAAGCTATTTATTTGGGCCCTATTAGTACGCCCGATGGTGTAAAATCAAATCCAGAAAAGGGTAAGGCGATAGCAGAATTCTCAATCCCAACAAATAGAAAAACCGTAAAACAACTTTTAGGTTTAGTGAATTACTATAGGCGTTTAATACCAAAATTAGCAAAATGTGCTAAACCCCTAAACGAGTTAACAAGAACGAAAAAGGCATTCGTCTATAGGCGAACACACAGCAACAAACCATCGAAGACCTCAGACAAGCTCTCTGTGGAGAAACAGTCTTGAGGTATCCCGATCTTGAGAAACCCTTCATCATCACCATGGTTACGTCAGACATACAGAGTATAACAAAAATGGTGTAGGAGCCGGAAATCTGAGATTCATGAGGTGATACTGAACAACCTTTGCTTTGACCAAATGTGATTTGGGGCTTCATTTTTGTATAATAAACAAAAAACACTCAGCAATCAAAGCGCGCGTAGAGCCCGCGTTCAGGGACGGTCTACGGCGCGTCGTGCTAGGTAGCGACATTCGACCGGCACCCCCAACAGAATGCGCCGGTGTAGCACGGAACAACAGTTAACGTCGAATTATTCATTATTCAGAAATCGAAATTGACTAAAATACAAATGACATAAATTGAACAAAAAGACTTAGAATAGACTGACTAACGAGTCTATCAAGTACAAAGTATGTTCAACTTTAAACAATTCGCCAACAATTGAAATTAAACTTACCCGTTTCTCCAAAAATGAATCTGATTCTACGAAAATGGGTCACTGTGTCATCTTACCAATTCTGACCATTGCAAGTAGGTATCCCGCAGTGCAGGACAGCTGATGTTACGGCCAGGTCAGCGAAGTCACTTTATTTGACAAAACTTACTACCTGCACGGCAACTATCACTGGGTTATTCTACCGATACTGGCCATTCGAAGAAGAAACAAATGATGACATTTGCTGTGAACAAATGTGACAGCTGACCTGGCCGTAACATCAACTGTCTTGCACTGCGGGATACCTACTTGCAATGGTTAGGATCACTAAGATGACACAGTGATATATTTTCGTCGAAGCAGATTCATTTTTGAAGAAACGGGTAAGTCTAATTTTAATTGTTGGCGAATTGTTTAAAATTTAACGTGTGTTGTACTTGATAGATCCGTGAGTTAGTCCGTTCTAATACTTTTTTGTTCAATTGATAACGGCAAATTAGTTTCATTTCTATTTTAGTTAATTTCAATTCGAGAATAATGAATAATTCGATGTTAACTTTTGCCCCGTGCTATACCGGCGCGTACTGTTCGGGGCGCCGGTCGAATGTCGCTTCCTAGCCCGACGCGCTGTGGGCCGTCCCTAAGCGTGGGATCTACGCGCGCTCTGATTGCTCAGTGTTTTTTGTTAATTATTCAAAAATGAATGCCCAGATCACATTTCTGTAAAGGAGAAAGTTGTTTAGCATCATCTCAGGAGTCTCATGTTTCCGGCTCCTACACCTTTTTTGTTACTGTATATCCAGGGTGTTGTTTACCTATACATACAGGGTGTAACACAAAAGAATGCAAATATTTTAAGGGGTGCTTCTACAAGCTAAAATAAAGCGAAAATCGGGAGTAACAATTTTCCGTTTGAGGAGGCTTTGTTTACGAGATATCGATGTGTAAAAAGGCGGCGTTCGACGCCTGCCGATAGGAAGTCAACGTGGTACAAGCAGCAACTGTCTCGATCGTCTAGAGATAACGATCAATCGATGCATGCCGAGTCGTATCTACGGAAAGCGTTTGGAAGTATTTGTTATTCTTTCGGCTGTAGAAAGGGGCAACAGGGTTGCGCTAACGACGACTGGTGACGATTCGGCATGCATCGGTTGAACATTATTTCTAGACAATCGAGGCAGTTGCAGTTTGTACGCTGTTGAATACGGAATGGTTTAAACATTCCAGTTGTACTTTGAATTTTACTATTCGGCATAGATTTAATATTGCATTTAGTTCTATTGTTATTACACTCGATTTTTAATTTAATCTAATTCTTACAACTTGATTATTTCAATTTTTAGACACGCAATCTCAATTTTGAAGCTACTTTTTGTTACAATCGGTTACGTGCGGTGATAGTGGTGGCGCCAAGTGTCCAAAGGGTTGTGTACATTTGCGGAATACGACTACATGATGATGTTCTCTGACAATAATAACAGATTTCCGAAAACTGTGACACGACTTGCGTCAAAGATTGAATCACTGCATTCAAGCAAGTGGTGGACACGAGGAACATCCCTGGAATAGTAAGTTGAGTGCAAATCGTGGAATCGTGATCCGCGTGTGCTGCAAATTTCTGTGTTGATGGATGTATTGTAAACAGTCGAGGACAATCACATATTTGGTTTTTGGCAACAAAATTGAGCATTGAAGGCTGCCGTCACCCTTTTTACTTGATAATCCCATTGGGCGGGTTTCGATATGCCAATGTGGATTTTTACAAGTAAGCAGGTTGAATGCTATACGTCGTAACGCGTGTGCCTTCTGAGTGTCAGATTTCACGGTGCGGTAGGTCCTGGTTCCTGCGACGTCGTAGCGAATGGATATTACTAAACGCAGCTGTTTGACTCGAGCCTCACGCCTCAGATTGCCTATCGGCAGGCGTTCGAACGCCGTTTCTGTAAACATCGATATCTCGTAAACAAAGCCTCAAACGGAAAATTGCCACTCTTGATTTTCACTTTATTTTGGCCTGTAGAATCACCCCTTAAAGTATACGCTTACTATGTGTAAAAGTAAGCCTATCGTAAAAGTCCCCTTTCTAAGCACCAAACATACAGGTGTAAAAGTAGAAGACAACTATAAACATTGTAACGGGTAGATCGTGGCACGAGGTTTAGGCGCGAGTATCGATGGCGACCGATAGGGGGCTACGACCGGAATCGCGATTCCCGCTATTGTTATGACATCCCGCAGTACATAAATTAGCGGGATCGGTAGCCAGAAATCGCTTCCGAGCGAAATGCCGAAGATGCACACACTTCTCTCGAAGTACGCTGAGGCATAGTAGCCAGGAACGCCTGTATCCAGATCCTCACGGATCGACACTTTTTGGTACCTTTTCCGCCGCCCTCTCCTCACGACTGCTTAGACTACGGGTTGCCGATCGGTCTAAGGGACACAGTCCTCGGTGCCACGCTTAGGACGGGTTGCCGTACCCTAAGTGATGGAATACACCACCTCCTAGGCCTCCGATAGCGCGGGTTGCCTAAACGCTATCGGGACAAAGGCCTTCCAACTCCCCTGTGGCCGGGTTGCCGAAAGCTACAGGGCGGGACTCTCTCCTTGCCGCCGCATACCGAGACGCTCATGCGACACACCGGGCCGCGAACCGATACCATTGTCGCGCCGCACCGCCGATGTAAATAGCCGCGTAGTTGTAAGAGTTAGCCAGTAAGACGTCCGCTACGGAGATACCGCTTCGTAGCACCGCCGCGTAACCGACACCATTGTTGCGCCACCGATAACCGCGTAATTAGTCCGTAAACCGTACGCTGCGAAGATACCGCTTCGTACCGTGAACCGCGTGCCACTGCGAAGATACCGCTTCGTAAGCCGCCGAAACCGTCACGAAGATACCGCTTCGCGAATCGCGTAGAAGTAAGATTAGTAGTAGGTGTTGTAATTTGAATAAGATAAATTTAATAAAGATAGTCGTAAACAGATACCCACTGACTCGTTACTAAACAACCCTGATTCAGTCCTGACGAACCCGGCCAGCCGACTGAGCCGGCATCCGCCTCCAACCAACGGTCCCACCGCCGGTACGACCGTTACAACATGTTCCAGAAACCATTACTTTTTATAATAAAAAAAAAGTTTGGTGTGCACATCGTTGACGAAGTGGCACACAAATATAGTGTGAAAGCAGGGAGTTTCCGATGGCCCCTCCAAGTTTTTTTAGATTTTAGATTTGGCAGCGATAAACGAGTGGATATTATATAAAGAGTGCACGGGTCGAAAATAAGCAGGAAGAAGTTCATATCTTGTTGAGCCGAGGAATTAGCTGGAGAAAACAAGGACAACATTTGCCAGGTGGGCTACTGCAAAAAAAAAATAGTAGCAATAATTGTTGCATACATTGTAAAAAGATCGTATGCGAAAAATGCACAAACAAAATTCAGTATAGTTGTAAAGAATGTGCTCAATAAATATGATTACCGTGTACCGTTAATATTATTGTTATCATTTCCGCGATAATTTTTAAATAAGGACTTTTTACATATTAATCATTTATTTAAATGTGAAGTCTAGTGTTGTTTAATTCAGACTTAATTTGAATAAATCGATCGTTTAAAGAAAATGCATATCTTCGTTTACCCGTCAATTTGACAGATGCTCGTAGAAATAGGTAGATGAGAAACGCTCGTAAGCCTAGAGTTCAATGAATTCATTTTATCTAATAACAGAAAAGTTCGTGCTTTCTCATATTGTCTGACTTCACTGAAAAAATATGGAAAAAGCAAAGACCTTACATATTTTTCCAATGAATTGGGACAATATGAGAAATGGAACAATTTTGGCAGAGGAAACTATAGACATTACTTTCGTATTTGAAAACGCCACATTAGTACGCCACATTGAATTTTAGTTACCCCGTTCGGTACACTGAAGTGAACATCCCTTGATCATTGTAAGAAAACGGTTGAGTTGCAACATATAGTTCCTTTGACACTTTTTGTTCTCATGATGAGTAGATTAAATACGATAATAAAAATGTGAGCTTAATTTTTAAGGTCAAAATGAATTTTGCGTGCATTTTGTTTTACAAATGTCCACCGACCCAAAAGTGTAAAATCGCGCTATGATAGCGGTGACATTGATTTTTTATACACCCAGTACAGGGTGTAAAGAAATAATATCTAACGACCACCACAGCGTGATTCTACACCTTTGAATCACACACTACGAGCATACTTCTGCCTTTATCACATTTTTATTATGTTTACTATTATCACTATTTGGATATTTTTCCGAAGGGGACCTGTTGCTGATCGACATGAAAATTGATCAGGAGGTGGGGCCGGGGGGGGGGGGGGGGAGAAACCCAAATCTCAAATTTTATGTGCGGGTATTTAATAGTTCGCGAGATATTAATTAAAAACTTTGAGTATAATACATTGAAGTCTTTATATACAGACGCCACTAACAAAACCGTTTTCGCTGTAGCAGCCGTCATTGTCGAGTGTTAAATGACTGATGGTACCCCGATCCTCGCTGCAGTGGTCGGCGTCGTCAAGTATTCAGTAGCTGTTGACACAATAAGTATACCGCCCCCGGAATCTATAGGGTGACCCACGCAAAATCGGTTACTGTATATAAACTTTTGACACGCAAGGGATGTTCTCTACCTGCAATACGGTTTCAGATATACTGGCCTTAGTATTAATAGGTTGCGGCAATCAATTTCGACGAGGCGACGACTGTCCACGACCGCCTACCGGCAGCCGGAAAATTGATATGCCCAAACCTAACTAATACCCTGTTTTCCGCGTAAATAGTACACCCATGGCTTGAATTGCATGCCGTATAGCGAATAATTTAAAGTATACAGTTAATCCGAATAGTTTATCTGAGAATTGGAAGCTGACGTGATGCCATTATACAAAATTACGGTAAGTAGGGTGTACTGCAACCCAATATTTTTCATCTGAAATTAAAACGGAACATATTTCGGAAAAAGGTATACGTATTTCAAATAAGAAGCATCCCTTGAACGACTGTAGTTAAAATAATCGATTTTGCATGGGGCATCGTATAGATTCTGAGGATGGTACCCTCATTTTGTCATCAGCTACTGAACACTTGATGATGGTGGCTGCTACAGTGAAGGCGGTTGTGTTAATTGTATCTATATGTGAAGAATTCTATGGATTGTACCGAAAATTTTTAATTAATATCTTGGAAACTATTAAATATCCTCACCCAAAATTTTAGATTTGGGTTTCCCCAAGAAGGTTTATAGAAACAGGCAAAGAAAAATGACGCAGGAGTTTTATATAGCTATACAGTATTAATACACTGTATGTAATTGCTAATTTACGTTTATGTTACAAAATTTTATGTAGTCTATGTAAAAAATAGGATGCAGAAGTTGTGTGCACGATTACATAGTTATATAGCTATATGCATATTTCTGCAACACATGCATAAGGATAAAGGTACAAAGAATATTATTAGTACTAACAGTAAGGATACATGGAGGACTCAGAAGCCAATTGATGTAAGTCCAATAGCGTAAAAACCGAGATAAATAAAGTCTTAACAAACTAGCTGTACAATAATGGTAGTGTTAGCAAAAGTACAAAAGCTATGTTTAATATAAGGTAACATACAAAAGAACATAACTGCAAGAGAAAGAAAACACAATCGCCACGTTTCCTTAAATATTTTCAGGGAAAGTTGGACTTACACTTGATTTTTGAGCCCACCATTTAGGTTTTGAAACTCATTAAAAATAATAGTTCATGCATTAATAATAAGGTAAACATAAAGAGCTGAAAGAATAGATAATATACAACAAAGTGATAAATACAGTAGAATGTCTGTTATGTAAAGTTTCTATTATGTAGTTGTTCTGTTATTTGAACGTTCTCTTGCAAGAACAATGCGTTCAAATACAATGCATTTACAAATCTGTTTCTCAGGGATATGGGACTCATGGGTTTCATTTCTCCAATTTCTTTAAAGAGGAGGATCATTGGACAATATTGCCTTCTTGATCTTGTATTCTATGCATGAAATGCATGCACACACTATTTTCTGTTCAGATTAAGAACATGCTTGCTTCATGCATGGGCCCATGTTTTTCCCGTCTCACCACCTGTTGCACTTTATATCAACTTTGTCCATTGCAGTAGAAGCCGTGCAGATCGGTTGAAATTTGATTGAAATATAGGCCTGTTCTCAAAGTGAATGAAGAATACTAACAAATTGTATTCATTTCATTTCATTTTATTGCTAAACGCTTGTTGTTTTATTATGTGAATAGTGCTCTTATTATGAACATCCTTAATAATAGCCAGTTGGGCTTCAATCGGAAGCAACACATGCGAAAGTTGAACGACCCATGCATAGTCAATATCCGGTGCCAAATTCGCAGTAACGTGACAACGTAACCTAATCAATGGTCATTATCTTGCGATGAATTCAACACTGGATGTCTACTATCCAACGTTAACCGCTACAAGTCATGGCTATCAGGACATTTTTTCATTGTCATACAACAGTAATGTTAATAACAATACTAAAAGAAGATAAAAACCACAGATAGACTAAAATTCGTTGAACGTAAGGAGATCGTTCCCTCGAAATGTCATTTTTTAATTTGTAAGTCATTTTATAGTGAAATTTTTGTAATAATTTTGTACTTACATTCCAAAGGTGTACTAAGTAAACAAACAAACTGTAAAAACAATCTCTACTACCGTGCTCTCTTGAGTCGCAAACCGTTAGAACGAATTTAATATCGATACTCACTCCATCAGATGTAGGGTTGGACAATACTATTCGATTATTTTATAATCGATCGATTCCTTTTTTGTAGAATCGATTATTTTACCGATTATTTCAAGATTCGATTCTCAACAGCTCGAATATTTTCTATATGGTGAGAAATTGAGAATAGAATGGACGTTTTTTTCTATGACGTCTGATGCCCTGTACACAGGAGACATTTTTCTCTTTACGCGTTAACGGCTAACAACAAAACGATATGAGGAGATGCTTGCGTGGTGCAGATACCTGCTTGTATGCATGAAAAGTAGTATGTATGTACATAGTATATATGTACACTATATTTTCATTTGTATTTCATTTATCATCAGAATCCGCCGCGCAAGTACCTATAGCTAATAGTCTCTATGAATATCTTCGATTAATTTAGTTTATTAAATAACCTTCTCAATAAAAAGGATGAAATACTTAAGCTTTTGAACATAAGCTTTGATTCTTTTTTCTTTTATAATTGTAATCTTTCATTCTTTCAGTCTCTATGAATGGAAATAGAATTCAGAGGTCCAAATTTAAGTTAATTATACCTGTATACAAAAACCTTATAGCATGTTAGTTTTATGGATATCTATGCGATAATCTTGTCAGAAAATGCAATACGTACTTGAAGTAAATAATATTGCGTATTGTGTATTATGTATGATATTTTGCGAATGTATTTTGCAATGTAATGATGCGATAAAAATTCTCTGCATCAAATTTAAATCTCTCTTGATCGTTTTATCAATAATATTCTTATTATTCTTGTGCCGTTTTTCTTGTTACAAAAAACTTTGGTTGTGACAATGGGCAACCCAGATGTCGATGGCTAGACATTCCTAGTCACGTAAGTGTTGGTTGTCATAGGTCTGGCTGTTTGGAATAGCACGTGGTAATCTTAAGAGATAGCATGCAACCCGACGTTGCATTTCAATAAACAATACGGATACTTCTGACAAAAGGTTTGGCGACGGAGTGGGAAAAGCGAGGGAGGTTTTTGGGAAAAAACTGTGAAACAGTTCATAGTTATCCAGCACCGACGAAACATGTCTAACGCGCTCCATACAAACGCCGAGTATTACGAGGTGTTCGTAATTTCATGTTCGACGAGCACCCGCCAAGTGCGCAAGCCTTTCGGTCTTTGGCAACAAGATTGCATAAGAGCGCCTCATTCCACCCTGATAGGCGGAAAGCAGAGCGCTCTTCCAGATCTTCCGCCAAACAAGAGGAGGACGATTTGCAAGAACTCCATCGGGATAGCACCCTGAGTATACGAGATTTAAGCCGTAGTTTAAAGTAAGTATTTAAGTGCAACAGATCAAAATTTTAAGATGGAAATGTAATTCTTCCTTCAATAATGGATTTCTGTATTTAATTTCAGTATCAGTCGGTCGGCGGTGCACCGAATACTGGAGACCAACAGCATGCGCCCGTACAAATACGTACGAGTACAAAATTTGCACGTAGGAGACGAGGTCCAACGGGTTCAATATTCTACATGGCTGTTAGGGCAAATCTGTTTTGTAGACGGATGAAGCACTTTTCACAAGGGACAGTGCTTCAACGCCCACAATTCGCATGTGTGGAAGGATGAGAATCCGTTTGCAATTCGCACAAGAGGAGCACAACACCGCTGGTTAATTAATCTATGGGCCGGCATTTGCGGGGAGTTTGTTGTTGGGCCGCACATTCTACCTAGTAGATTGGACGGCCCAGCGTACAGACACTTTTTGGAGCATGTTCTTCCGGAACTCTTGGAAGAAATTCCGTTAGAGATCCGGAAGAACATGTATTTCCAACATGATGGTGCACCCGCCCATTATACCGCAAATGTTCGGGCCTACCTAGATCAAGCCTTCCAGGACAGGTAGATTGGCCGCGGTGGTTGTGTTGCCTGCCCTCCGCGGTCACCGGATATGAATCCGTTGGATTTTTACTTCTGGGGGCATCTGAAGGTACGTTCGTTGTTACTCTTCTGTTTTAGTTGCTTTAAAAATATTAATTGATACGGTACATTCGAATAACGTCTTGCGCCTATATTAATAATTTCAGAAACAAGTGTACTGCGAATCTGTCGAGACGCCACAGGATTTAATCGCCAGAGTCTACGGCGCCATGGCAACAATAGGCGGACACACGCTGCGAGGGGTGCTACGCAGCGTTGAAAAACGTGCATGGGCATGACTGGCGGCCAGAGGGGCGCAGTTCGAGCACCAACTTAACTAGCCGCAATCGACCCCTCAGGGAGCAACCACAAATTAAAACGTAGAGGAAACCCCGCTCAAGAGGAAATTGCTGGAAGTCCTGAAAAAGTGTTGCGGATCGCGCGAGAGCGCGGTTGGCGACAGCAGCGGGGCACGAGGAGCCCCTTTTGAATTAATACCAATCGGCCCCTTTCGGGGCTAATTACAAAAGTATAGGAAAAAATACGTTTCAAAAATATCTTAATACAAAGTGAAACTGATCGTGCAGTAACGTAACATTCAAGAAGTGAAGTGAAATCACTGACCCGGCCGTGTAATATCAGTCGTCGTGCACCGCGTGTTACTCCTCCGAATGGCCAGCATCAGTAGAATGACCCAGTGACGGTTGTCGTTCAGATAGTAAACTTCGTCGAGTGCAGTGATTTCGCTGACCCGACCGTAACATCAGCTGTTGTGTATCACGTGTTACTTCCTCGAAGGGTCAGGATCGATAGGATGACCCAGTGACAGTGGCCTATTTTCATCGAGGCAGGTTCATCATTTATGGATGTCAGTCTAATATAAATCTTTTTTTAATTTAACGTGGGCTGCAATTGACAGGAATGTTAGCCATTTTATTCCAATCCTTTATTCAATAAAATAGAGAAAATCAGAAAACAGAAAGCTTGTTTTTTGCATTTCTGTGATTAGTGGCCGGAATAATTTTCGGTACTTTATTTCTTATTCCTCTTGAACAACAAAATGAAGAAGAAAACTATTCCGCCGTGGATATCAAATGACCTATTGGCAAGAAGTGCTGCGACGCGCTTAAGGAGATTCAAGCGCCGCGACGCGTCGCAGGTGGTTTCTGTTTATCCTGCGTCTGGTACAACTCTTCGCCCTTTACACAATCTTACCCGCAACATTCCACATTTTTGAAAGTCAATTCTTCCTGCGAAATAGCTCAGGAACACAGTGGTATATTTTAATTTTTTTACACGATCGGGAACATTAAGAAGAATGAACATAATATTAAATAATATTCGTTATACCACACGGCTAGGTGAAACCATGGTGTAAGATTTCACTCCTTATCACAACCTTGATTACCATGTTCCATTTTTATCATTAACATTAACGTTAAATTACTCGAATACCGCAAAAAGTAGGAAACAAAATTTTTACATTTTGGTTTCTCGATTATTTCAATAGATACACCGAGCTTGAAAGCAACCGACAATTATCACCGTGATTCCTATGCGATCCGATGTGGACTTGCGCGTCCGCGAATATTAATTCCACATTGTGCGACTTCAATAAAACGAAAATTGTTATTACATTTCCAAACACGCGTAAACTAGAAATTATAAAGTGGAATTTGTAGATAAGGAAATTTATGCATTTAAGACCATTCACGTCGAGCAATAAGCATTTGTTCCGCAGAATAAATGTCGCTGAGGTAAAGTCGTAGACCATCGCCGGGTGACCGCCCGCGAGGGTGCATGGCTTATGTCAGGACTCCTATCTGGGCCCGAGCCGGCCACGAACCTTTCGAGAGCGAACTAGCGTCGAGCTGCCTGGCTTTTTAACTATTTCAAAACACGTGTTCGCTTATGAATAGAGCTAGAAGGAAACGATGGGAACGTAAGTGCCGAAAACTGCGTCATTTTCGGCATTTTCTCGCAAAGGTTTCCACAAGAGACTCAGTTCGCTTGCAGTCGCTAACGAACACGGATTGTAGTCGCGAGAAATATTTCTGCAGCTTACTTTGCATTAAATTTCATTTATATGCGTGTGTGGTGCGGAACGATGAGCGACGGACAATTTACATTTATTGAGTACACAGACATGCTGCTGTGTTACGGCGAAGCGAGGGATAAAGCCTGCGAAGCGCGTCGTATCTACTGCGAAAGATTTCCGCGGAGACGTGCACCGGACAGAAGAGCTTTTACACGAGTGTGCCAGCGAGCACGCGATACAGGGTGCTTGACGGTAGTCAGATCTGGAGGACGCGACGTACGCGATTCAGACCTGGAGAATAGGATACTGCGCCACATCGAAGAGGATCCGACGAGCAGCACAAGGAAGATCGCCGCGCAAGAGGGAATCAGCAACAGCGTCGTTTGGAAGATACTCAAACAGCAGCAAATGCACCCGTACCGTTATCAGCGGATGCATGAATTAGAAGACGGTGACTTCGATAGACGTGCTACTTTCTGCGCATGGATGTTGGAGAAGCTACGCGAAGACGATGACTTTACAGGGAGGATATTGTTCACCGACGAGGCGTCGTTTAACAGACGTGGTGTTGTCAACTTCCACAACAGTCACGTCTGGGCAGAAGAAAACCCACACGCGCGGTGGCACGCAAACACTCAACGCGAATTCTCCCTGAATATTTGGGCTGGAATTGTGGGCAATCGGATTATCGGTCCTGTTCGTCTACCGCATCGACTTACAGGCTCGGAATACCTCAATTTTCTGCGAACGGAGCTACCCTCCCTGTTAGAAGACGTTCCTCTCGAGGTGCGAAGGAATATGTGGTACATGCAGGACGGTGCACCACCACATTCTACCCGTGACGTAGGAGCGCACCTGGACGCGTATTTCCACCGAAGATGGATCGGACGAGGAGGACCCGTACCTTGGCCTGCTCGATCCCCGGATTTAACTCCAATGGATTTTTATTTCTGGGGTCACCTCAAGCAGTTGGTGTATGCAACACCGGTGAATACGGTGGATCAATTGTGGGAACGAATTCAACACTCATCTGCGTTGGTTCAAAGCATAATGGGAAACTTCGTACTGGTAAGAAGAAATCTTCATCAGAGAATTGAACTTTGCATTCAGGAAAGTGGTGGATACATCGAACACCTCCTGAAGTGCTAACTGTGGACACTCGCGGACGGGACAATCGCGGTGCGTGCGTGTGTAATTTTTGTGGACAATCGCGGACGGGACAATCGCGTAGCGTGCGTGTGTAATTTTTGTGGACAATCACGGACGGGACAATCGCGATGCGTGCGTGTGTGATTTCTGTGAACATTCGCAGACTGGACAATCGAAGTGCGTGTATACGAGGGTTTGGTGGAAAAATTGTGCATAGAGAGGAGCGTCCACCCTCTTTACTTGAGAATCCCATCGGGCGGATTTCGATATGCCCATGTGGATGTTGACAAGTAAGCAGGTTGAACGCCATACAACATGAGGTGCATACCTTTCTCACAAGAACACATTGTCGGGTCATAGGGTAAAGTAGGTCACGGTGTCACGACGTCGGTAAGTAGTCGTTGCATGTAGTAAATGAGTGCCACTGAGCGGAGCCTGCTGACTCGCTCCAGCGAGCGTCAGATTGCCTGTCTACAGGCGTTTTTTTAAACATCGATATCTCGCAAACAAAGCCTTAAACGCAGAATCGCTATTCTTGATTTTCGATTTATATTGGTCCATAGAACCACCCCTTAAAATATTGACATGCAGTAGCAGAACACCCTGTAGAGCCCGCGCTGAGGGACGTTCCACGGCGCGTTGTGCTATATAGCGACGTTCGACCGGCGCCCCGAACAGTACGCGCCGGTATAGCACGCAGCAAAAATAACGGAAAATTAATTTCATTTATATTTTAGTCAATTTCCATGCATGAATAATGAATAATGGCCAGGATCGGTAGAATAACCCAGTGATCGTTGCCGTGCAGGTAATAAGTTTTGTCAAATAAAGTGAGTTCGCTGACCTGGTCGTAACATCAGCTGTCTTGCACTACGGGATACCTACTTGCAATGGTCAGGATCGGTAGGATGACACAGTGACCTATTTTCGTCGAAGCAGGTTCATTTTTGGAGAAACGGGTAAGTCTAATTTTAGTTGTTGGCGAATTGTTTAAAATTTAACGTACGTTGTACTGGATAGGCACGTTAGTTAGTCCGTTCTAATACTTTTTTCTTCAATTGATAACGGCAAATTAATTTCATTTATATTTTAATTAATAATGAATAATTCGATGTTAACTTTTGCTTCGTGCTATACCGGCGCGTACTATTCGGGGCGCCGGTCGAACGTCGCTACCTAGCACGACGCGCCGTGGACCGTCCCTGAGCGCGGGCTCTACGCGCGCTCTGAATGGCCAGTGTTTTTCGTTAACAATTCAAAAACAAAGCCTCAGCCGACATTTTGGCAAAGGAAAAAGTTGTTCAGTTTTGCCTCAGGAACCCCCCATTTCCGGCTCCTACACCTTTTACGTTACACCCTGTATATATCTTGTTGTACAATATTATCTTTTCTTTCTGAATTCGGTATCGCTTTAAAACGCCTAAGACATTTGTATGCTATAAAAATGCATAATCCTGTTACTATAAATCCTATTGTAGAAGATGTCGAAATTAACCCATAGTGATATCCATTAACTATTGTATCAGTGTTTTCGAGTATCTCTAGACCTTTCTTTAACGTGTTTATTTTCTGATTGATTTTATTTATTTCTTCCGGGTGTTTTAGTAATTTTGTGAAATTTAGTTTAGTGAGATTATAAGAATTTGTAGCAATTGGTTCCTTGAATGGTGTATCTACTAAATCTTCTATAGTTAAATTATATTCTGGCAAGTAATCTAGCGTTTTATCGACGACGTATGTTTTACCAACTTCTATTTTAAAATCGGCGGTTGTCATAGTACATTTGTTTCTTATCGCTATTATACCAGAATCTTTGATCGTTTGTATTTTCGTGTTTCGATTGTTACAAGTGATAGCTAATTTCGTCGGTTTCGGCGTAATGTATATCCATGATCCGGGGTGTTGTAATTCTATTAGAATTGTATGATTTAATTGGATGGTACGTATTTTACAATTGTGTGGTTTTCTTACTAGTTTTGTGAATAATTGGATTTCGCATGGTCCGTTTGGTATTGCTTTATGGATAATATGGTGAGAGGCGCAAAGGTATGAATTGTCAATCGATTTACATAATTTAATTTCCATTTCGCTGAGTTGTATATATTCTTGTACGGACGTATCCAGAGCTACATAAGCATTCCGTGGTTCTACGAAAGCGTATACCGATTCCTTTATTTCAGTAGGTACTGCGTGCACCTTGCTTAGCATAAATTTTTTTTGTATTTATCAGTGGTACTTCTATTACTATCGTAATCGCTGGAGCACTAGAGAATATGGAGAGTTTGAATAGCTTTTGTAAGGTGGGTATGTTTTTCAGATTTGTTGGTACTGGGAAATCCAATCCCTTTGGGATATGCGGAATTGCTGCTGAAAGATATGTGATAATATCCGATGGGGGTATTATCTGCGGCTTGAGTATTCCCATTTG
>JALHAQ010000168.1:0-18318 GCA_023838395.1 Holcopasites calliopsidis
GTATATAGAATCGCGCGTCATGCACATAGAAATGCGCGTTCTGTACATACATACGCCCGTCCAGTACATACATCCGGGCGCCTAGTACATACATACGCCCGTCAGGTATATAGAATCGCGCGTCATGTACACAGATATTCGCGTTCTGTACATACGTACGGCCGTCCAGTACATACATCCGGGCGCCTAGTACATACATACGTCCGTCATGTATATAGAATCGGGCGTCATGCACATAGAAATGCACGTTCTGTACATACATACGCCTGTCCAGTACATACATCCGGGCGCCTAGTACATACATACGCCCGTCAGGTATATAGAATCGCTCGTCATGCACATAGAAATGCGCGTTCTGTACATACATACGCCCGTCCAGTACATACATCCGGGCGCCTAGTACATACATACGCCCGTCAGGTATATAGAATCTCGCGTCATGCACATAGAAATGCGCGTTCTGTACATACATACGCTCGTCCAGTACATACATCCGGGCGCCTAGTACATACATACGCCCGTCAGGTATATAGAATCGCGCGTCATGCACATAGAAATGCGCGTTCTGTACATACATACGCCCGTCCAGTACATACATCCGGGCGCCTAGTACATTCATACTTCCGTCAGGTATATAGAATCGCGCGTCATGTACACAGAAATGCGCGTTCTGTACATACGTACGGCCGTCCAGTACATACATCCGGGCGCCTAGTACATACATACGCCTGTCCAGTATATGACAGCGCGCGTCGATTACATAACGACACCCCTCTAGTACATGGAACAACGCGCCAAATACATACATACGCCCGCCCGGGACATAGCATCGCGCGTCATGTACACAGAAATGCGCGTTCTGTACATACGTACGCCCGTCCAGTACATACATCCGTGCGCCTAGTACATACATACGGCTGTCCAGTATATGACAGCGTGCGTCGATTACATAACGACACCCCTCTAGTACATGGAACAACGCGCCAAATACATACATACGGCCGTCCGGGACATAGCATCGCGCGTCATGTACACAGCAATGCGCGTTCTGTACATACATACGCCCGTCCAGTACATGCATCCGGGCGTCTAATACATACATAGGCCTGTCCAGTATATGACAGCGTGCGTCGATTACATAACGACACCCCTCTAGAACATGAAACAACGCGCCAAATTCATACATACGTCCGTCAGATATATAGAATCGCGCGTCATGTACACAGAAATGCGCGTTCTGTACATACGTACGGCCGTCCAGTACATACATCCGGGCGCCTAGTACATACATACGTCTGTCATGTATATAGAATCGGGCGTCATGCACATAGAAATGCACGTTCTGTACATACATACGCCCGTCCAGTACATACATCCGGGCGCCTAGTACATACATACGCCCGTCAGGTATATAGAATCTCGCGTCATGCACATAGAAATGCGCGTTCTGTACATACATACGCTCGTCCAGTACATACATCCGGGCGCCTAGTACATACATACGCCCGTCAGGTATATAGAATCGCGCGTCATGCACATAGAAATGCGCGTTCTGTACATACATACGCCCGTCCAGTACATACATCCGGGCGCCTAGTACATACATACTTCCGTCAGGTATATAGAATCGCGCGTCATGTACACAGAAATGCGCGTTCTGTACATACGTACGGCCGTCCAGTACATACATCCGGGCGCCTAGTACATACATACGGCTGTCCAGTATATGACAGCGCGCGTCGATTACATAACGACACCCCTCTAGTACATGGAACAACGCGCAAAATACATACATACGCCCGCCCGGGACATAGCATCGCGCGTCATGTACACAGAAATGCGCGTTCTGTACATACGTACGCCCGTCCAGTACATACATCCGTGCGCCTAGTACATACATACGGCTGTCCAGTATATGACAGCGTGCGTCGATTACATAACGACACCCCTCTAGTACATGGAACAACGCGCCAAATACATACATACGGCCGTCCGGGACATAGCATCGCGCGTCATGTACATAGCAATGCGCGTTCTGTACATACATACGCTCGTCCAGTACATGCATCCGGGCGTCTAAAACATACATAGGCCTGTCCAGTATATGACAGCGTGCGTCGATTACATAACGACACCCCTCTGGAACATGAAACAACGCGCCGAAATTCATACATACGTCCGTCAGATATATAGAATCGCGCGTCATGTACACAGAAATGCGCGTTCTGTACATACGTACGGCCGTCCAGTACATGCATCCGGGCGCCTGGTACATACATACGCCCGTCGAGTACATGGAAGCGTGCGTCGATTACATAACGACACCCCTCTAGTACATGGAACAACGCGCCAAATACATACATACGTCCGTCATGTATATAGAATCGGGCGTCATGCACATAGAAATGCACGTTCTGTACATACATACGCCCGTCAGGTATATAGAATCGCGCGTCATGCACATAGAAATGCGCGTTCTGTACATACATACGCCCGTCCAGTACATACATCCGGGCGCCTAGTACATACATACGCCCGTCAGGTATATAGAATCGCGCGTCATGCACATAGAAATGCGCGTTCTGTACATACATACGCTCGTCCAGTACATACATCCGGGCGCCTAGTACATACATACGCCCGTCAGGTATATAGAATCGCGCGTCATGCACATAGAAATGCGCGTTCTGTACATACATACGCCCGTCCAGTACATACATCCGGGCGCCTAGTACATACATACGCCCGTCAGGTATATAGAATCGCGCGTCATGTACACAGATATTCGCGTTCTGTACATACGTACGGCCGTCCAGTACATACATCCGGGCGCCTAGTACATACATACGTCCGTCATGTATATAGAATCGGGCGTCATGCACATAGAAATGCACGTTCTGTACATACATACGCCTGTCCAGTACATACATCCGGGCGCCTAGTACATACATACGCCCGTCAGGTATATAGAATCGCGCGTCATGCACATAGAAATGCGCGTTCTGTACATACATACGCCCGTCCAGTACATACATCCGGGCGCCTAGTACATACATACGCTCGTCAGGTATATGGAATCTCGCGTCATGCACATAGAAATGCGCGTTCTGTACATACATACGCTCGTCCAGTACATACATCCGGGCGCCTAGTACATACATACGCCCGTCAGGTATATAGAATCGCGCGTCATGCACATAGAAATGCGCGTTCTGTACATACATACGCCCGTCCAGTACATACATCCGGGCGCCTAGTACATTCATACTTCCGTCAGGTATATAGAATCGCGCGTCATGTACACAGAAATGCGCGTTCTGTACATACGTACGGCCGTCCAGTACATACATCCGGGCGCCTAGTACATACATACGCCTGTCCAGTATATGACAGCGCGCGTCGATTACATAACGACACCCCTCTAGTACATGGAACAACGCGCCAAATACATACATACGCCCGCCCGGGACATAGCATCGCGCGTCATGTACACAGAAATGCGCGTTCTGTACATACGTACGCCCGTCCAGTACATACATCCGTGCGCCTAGTACATACATACGGCTGTCCAGTATATGACAGCGTGCGTCGATTACATAACGACACCCCTCTAGTACATGGAACAACGCGCCAAATACATACATACGGCCGTCCGGGACATAGCATCGCGCGTCATGTACACAGCAATGCGCGTTCTGTACATACATACGCCCGTCCAGTACATGCATCCGGGCGTCTAATACATACATAGGCCTGTCCAGTATATGACAGCGTGCGTCGATTACATAACGACACCCCTCTAGAACATGAAACAACGCGCCAAATTCATACATACGTCCGTCAGATATATAGAATCGCGCGTCATGTACACAGAAATGCGCGTTCTGTACATACGTACGGCCGTCCAGTACATACATCCGGGCGCCTAGTACATACATACGTCTGTCATGTATATAGAATCGGGCGTCATGCACATAGAAATGCACGTTCTGTACATACATACGCCTGTCCAGTACATACATCCGGGCGCCTAGTACATACATACGCCCGTCAGGTATATAGAATCGCGCGTCATGCACATAGAAATGCGCGTTCTGTACATACATACGCCCGTCCAGTACATACATCCGGGCGCCTAGTACATACATACGCCCGTCCGGTATATAGAATCTCGCGTCATGCACATAGAAATGCGCGTTCTGTACATACATACGCTCGTCCAGTACATACATCCGGGCGCCTAGTACATACATACGCCCGTCAGGTATATAGAATCGCGCGTCATGCACATAGAAATGCGCGTTCTGTACATACATACGCCCGTCCAGTACATACATCCGGGCGCCTAGTACATACATACGCCCGTCAGGTATATAGAATCGCGCGTCATGCACATAGAAATGCGCGTTCTGTACATACATACGCCCGTCCAGTACATACATCCGGGCGCCTAGTACATACATACGCCCGTCAGGTATATAGAATCGCGCGTCATGCACATAGAAATGCGCGTTCTGTACATACATACGCCCGTCCAGTACATACATCCGGGCGCCTAGTACATACATACGCCCGTCAGGTATATAGAATCTCGCGTCATGCACATAGAAATGCGCGTTCTGTACATACATACGCTCGTCCAGTACATACATCCGGGCGCCTAGTACATACATACGCCCGTCAGGTATATAGAATCGCGCGTCATGCACATAGAAATGCGCGTTCTGTACATACATACGCCCATCCAGTACATACATCCGGGCGCCTGGTACATACATACGCCCGTCGAGTACATGGAAGCGTGCGTCGATTACATAACGACACCCCTCTAGTACATGGAACAACGCGCCAAATACATACATACGTCCGTCATGTATATAGAATCGCGCGTCATGTACACAGAAATGCGCGTTCTGTACATACGTACGGCCGTCCAGTACATGCATCCGGGCGCCTGGTACATACCAACGCCCGTCGAGTACATGGAAGCGTGCGTCGATTACATAACGACACCCCTCTAGTACATGGAACAACGCGCCAAATACATACATACGTCCGTCATGTATATAGAATCGGGCGTCATGCACATAGAAATGCACGTTCTGTACATACATACGCCCGTCCAGTACATACATCCGGGCGCCTAGTACATACATACGCCCGTCAGGTATATAGAATCGCGCGTCATGCACATAGAAATGCGCGTTCTGTACATACATACGCCCGTCCAGTACATACATCCGGGCGCCTAGTACATACATACGCCCGTCAGGTATATAGAATCGCGCGTCATGTACATAGAAATGCGCGTTCTGTACATACATACGCCCGTCCAGTACATACATCCGGGCGCCTAGTACATACATACGCCCGTCAGGTATATAGAATCGCGCGTCATGCACATAGAAATGCGCGTTCTGTACATACAATCGCCCGTCCAGTACATACATCCGGGCGCCTAGTACATACATACGCCCGTCAGGTATATAGAATCGCGCGTCATGCACATAGAAATGCGCGTTCTGTACATACATACGCTCGTCCAGTACATACATCCGGGCGCCTAGTACATACATACGCCCGTCAGGTATATAGAATCGCGCGTCATGTACACAGATATTCGCGTTCTGTACATACGTACGGCCGTCCAGTATATACATCCGGGCGCCTAGTACATACATACGCCCGTCAGGTATATAGAATCGCGCGTCATGCACATAGAAATGCGCGTTCTGTACATACATACGCCCGTCCAGTACATACATCCGGGCGCCTAGTACATAGATACGCCCGTCAGGTATATAGAATCGCGCGTCATGCACATAGAAATGCGCGTTCTGTACATACATACGCCCGTCCAGTACATACATCCGGGCGCCTAGTACATACATACGCCCGTCAGGTATATAGAATCGCGCGTCATGTACACAGATATTCGCGTTCTGTACATACGTACGGCCGTCCAGTACATACATCCGGGCGCCTAGTACATACATACGTCCGTCATGTATATAGAATCGGGCGTCATGCACATAGAAATGCACGTTCTGTACATACATACGCCTGTCCAGTACATACATCCGGGCGCCTAGTACATACATACGCCCGTCAGGTATATAGAATCGCGCGTCATGCACATAGAAATGCGCGTTCTGTACATACATACGCCCGTCCAGTACATACATCCGGGCGCCTAGTACATACATACGCCCGTCAGGTATATAGAATCTCGCGTCATGCACATAGAAATGCGCGTTCTGTACATACATACGCTCGTCCAGTACATACATCCGGGCGCCTAGTACATACATACGCCCGTCAGTTATATAGAATCGCGCGTCATGCACATAGAAATGCGCGTTCTGTACATACATACGCCCGTCCAGTACATACATCCGGGCGCCTAGTACATTCATACTTCCGTCAGGTATATAGAATCGCGCGTCATGTACACAGAAATGCGCGTTCTGTACATACGTACGGCCGTCCAGTACATACATCCGGGCGCCTAGTACATACATACGCCTGTCCAGTATATGACAGCGTGCGTCGATTACATAACGACACCCCTCTAGTACATGGAACAACGCGCCAAATACATACATACGCCCGCCCGGGACATAGCATCGCGCGTCATGTACACAGAAATGCGCGTTCTGTACATACGTACGCCCGTCCAGTACATACATCCGTGCGCCTAGTACATACATACGGCTGTCCAGTATATGACAGCGTGCGTCGATTACATAACGACACCCCTCTAGTACATGGAACAACGCGCCAAATACATACATACGGCCGTCCGGGACATAGCATCGCGCGTCATGTACACAGCAATGCGCGTTCTGTACATACATACGCCCGTCCAGTACATGCATCCGGGCGTCTAATACATACATAGGCCTGTCCAGTATATGACAGCGTGCGTCGATTACATAACGACACCCCTCTAGAACATGAAACAACGCGCCAAATTCATACATACGTCCGTCAGATATATAGAATCGCGCGTCATGTACACAGAAATGCGCGTTCTGTACATACGTACGGCCGTCCAGTACATACATCCGGGCGCCTAGTACATACATACGTCTGTCATGTATATAGAATCGGGCGTCATGCACATAGAAATGCACGTTCTGTACATACATACGCCCGTCCAGTACATACATCCGGGCGCCTAGTACATACATACGCCCGTCAGGTATATAGAATCTCGCGTCATGCACATAGAAATGCGCGTTCTGTACATACATACGCTCGTCCAGTACATACATCCGGGCGCCTAGTACATACATACGCCCGTCAGGTATATAGAATCGCGCGTCATGCACATAGAAATCCGCGTTCTGTACATACATACGCCCGTCCAGTACATACATCCGGGCGCCTAGTACATACATACGCCCGTCAGGTATATAGAATCGCGCGTCATGTACACAGAAATGCGCGTTCTGTACATACGTACGGCCGTCCAGTACATACATCCGGGCGCCTAGTACATACATACGCCTGTCCAGTATATGACAGCGCGCGTCGATTACATAACGACACCCCTCTAGTACATGGAACAACGCGCAAAATACATACATACGCCCGGCCGGGACATAGCATCGCGCGTCATGTACACAGAAATGCGCGTTCTGTACATACGTACGCCCGTCCAGTACATACATCCGTGCGCCTAGTACATACATACGGCTGTCCAGTATATGACAGCGTGCGTCGATTACATAACGACACCCCTCTAGTACATGGAACAACGCGCCAAATACATACATACGGCCGTCCGGGACATAGCATCGCGCGTCATGTACATAGCAATGCGCGTTCTGTACATACATACGCCCGTCCAGTACATGCATCCGGGCGTCTAATACATACATAGGCCTGTCCAGTATATGACAGCGTGCGTCGATTACATAACGACACCCCTCTGGAACATGAAACAACGCGCCGAAATTCATACATACGTCCGTCAGATATATAGAATCGCGCGTCATGTACACAGAAATGCGCGTTCTGTACATACGTACGGCCGTCCAGTACATGCATCCGGGCGCCTGGTACATACATACGCCCGTCGAGTACATGGAAGCGTGCGTCGATTACATAACGACACCCCTCTAGTACATGGAACAACGCGCCAAATACATACATACGTCCGTCATGTATATAGAATCGGGCGTCATGCACATAGAAATGCACGTTCTGTACATACATACGCCCGTCAGGTATATAGAATCGCGCGTCATGCACATAGAAATGCGCGTTCTGTACATACATACGCCCGTCCAGTACATACATCCGGGCGCCTAGTACATACATACGCCCGTCAGGTATATAGAATCGCGCGTCATGCACATAGAAATGCGCGTTCTGTACATACATACGCTCGTCCAGTACATACATCCGGGCGCCTAGTACATACATACGCCCGTCAGGTATATAGAATCGCGCGTCATGCACATAGAAATGCGCGTTCTGTACATACATACGCCCGTCAGGTATATAGAATCGCGCGTCATGCACATAGAAATGCGCGTTCTGTACATACATACGCCCGTCCAGTACATACATCCGGGCGCCTAGTACATACATACGCCCGTCAGGTATATAGAATCGCGCGTCATGCACATAGAAATGCGCGTTCTGTACATACATACGCCCGTCCAGTACATACATCCGGGCGCCTAGTACATACATACGCTCGTCAGGTATATGGAATCTCGCGTCATGCACATAGAAATGCGCGTTCTGTACATACATACGCTCGTCCAGTACATACATCCGGGCGCCTAGTACATACATACGCCCGTCAGGTATATAGAATCGCGCGTCATGCACATAGAAATGCGCGTTCTGTACATACATACGCCCGTCCAGTACATACATCCGGGCGCCTAGTACATACATACGCTCGTCAGGTATATAGAATCGCGCGTCATGTACACAGATATTCGCGTTCTGTACATACGTACGGCCGTCCAGTACATACATCCGGGCGCCTAGTACATACATACGTCCGTCATGTATATAGAATCGGGCGTCATGCACATAGAAATGCACGTTCTGTACATACATACGCCTGTCCAGTACATACATCCGGGCGCCTAGTACATTCATACTTCCGTCAGGTATATAGAATCGCGCGTCATGCACATAGAAATGCGCGTTCTGTACATACATACGCCCGTCCAGTACATACATCCGGGCGCCTAGTACATACATACGCTCGTCAGGTATATGGAATCTCGCGTCATGCACATAGAAATGCGCGTTCTGTACATACATACGCTCGTCCAGTACATACATCCGGGCGCCTAGTACATACATACGCCCGTCAGGTATATAGAATCGCGCGTCATGCACATAGAAATGCGCGTTCTGTACATACATACGCCCGTCCAGTACATACATCCGGGCGCCTAGTACATACATACGCTCGTCAGGTATATAGAATCGCGCGTCATGTACACAGATATTCGCGTTCTGTACATACGTACGGCCGTCCAGTACATACATCCGGGCGCCTAGTACATACATACGTCCGTCATGTATATAGAATCGGGCGTCATGCACATAGAAATGCACGTTCTGTACATACATACGCCTGTCCAGTACATACATCCGGGCGCCTAGTACATACATACGCCCGTCAGGTATATAGAATCGCGCGTCATGCACATAGAAATGCGCGTTCTGTACATACATACGCCCGTCCAGTACATACATCCGGGCGCCTAGTACATACATACGCTCGTCAGGTATATAGAATCGCGCGTCATGTACACAGATATTCGCGTTCTGTACATACGTACGGCCGTCCAGTACATACATCCGGGCGCCTAGTACATACATACGTCCGTCATGTATATAGAATCGGGCGTCATGCACATAGAAATGCACGTTCTGTACATACATACGCCTGTCCAGTACATACATCCGGGCGCCTAGTACATTCATACTTCCGTCAGGTATATAGAATCGCGCGTCATGTACACAGAAATGCGCGTTCTGTACATACGTACGGCCGTCCAGTACATACATCCGGGCGCCTAGTACATACATACGCCTGTCCAGTATATGACAGCGCGCGTCGATTACATAACGACACCCCTCTAGTACATGGAACAACGCGCCAAATACATACATACGCCCGCCCGGGACATAGCATCGCGCGTCATGTACACAGAAATGCGCGTTCTGTACATACGTACGCCCGTCCAGTACATACATCCGTGCGCCTAGTACATACATACGGCTGTCCAGTATATGACAGCGTGCGTCGATTACATAACGACACCCCTCTAGTACATGGAACAACGCGCCAAATACATACATACGGCCGTCCGGGACATAGCATCGCGCGTCATGTACACAGCAATGCGCGTTCTGTACATACATACGCCCGTCCAGTACATGCATCCGGGCGTCTAATACATACATAGGCCTGTCCAGTATATGACAGCGTGCGTCGATTACATAACGACACCCCTCTAGAACATGAAACAACGCGCCAAATTCATACATACGTCCGTCAGATATATAGAATCGCGCGTCATGTACACAGAAATGCGCGTTCTGTACATACGTACGGCCGTCCAGTACATACATCCGGGCGCCTAGTACATACATACGTCTGTCATGTATATAGAATCTCGCGTCATGCACATAGAAATGCGCGTTCTGTACATACATACGCTCGTCCAGTACATACATCCGGGCGCCTAGTACATACATACGCCCGTCAGGTATATAGAATCGCGCGTCATGCACATAGAAATGCGCGTTCTGTACATACATACGCCCGTCCAGTACATACATCCGGGCGCCTAGTACATACATACTTCCGTCAGGTATATAGAATCGCGCGTCATGTACACAGAAATGCGCGTTCTGTACATACGTACGGCCGTCCAGTACATACATCCGGGCGCCTAGTACATACATACGCCTGTCCAGTATATGACAGCGCGCGTCGATTACATAACGACACCCCTCTAGTACATGGAACAACGCGCCAAATACATACATACGCCCGCCCGGGACATAGCATCGCGCGTCATGTACACAGAAATGCGCGTTCTGTACATACGTACGCCCGTCCAGTACATACATCCGTGCGCCTAGTACATACATACGGCTGTCCAGTATATGACAGCGTGCGTCGATTACATAACGACACCCCTCTAGTACATGGAACAACGCGCCAAATACATACATACGGCCGTCCAGGACATAGCATCGCGCGTCATGTACACAGCAATGCGCGTTCTGTACATACATACGCCCGTCCAGTACATGCATCCGGGCGTCTAATACATACATAGGCCTGTCCAGTATATGACAGCGTGCGTCGATTACATAACGACACCCCTCTGGAACATGAAACAACGCGCCGAAATTCATACATACGTCCGTCAGATATATAGAATCGCGCGTCATGTACACAGAAATGCGCGTTCTGTACATACGTACGGCCGTCCAGTACATGCATCCGGGCGCCTGGTACATACATACGCCCGTCGAGTACATGGAAGCGTGCGTCGATTACATAACGACACCCCTCTAGTACATGGAACAACGCGCCAAATACATACATACGTCCGTCATGTATATAGAATCGGGCGTCATGCACATAGAAATGCACGTTCTGTACATACATACGCCCGTCCAGTACATACATCCGGGCGCCTAGTACATACATACGCCCGTCGGGTATATAGAATCGCGCGTCATGCACATAGAAATGCGCGTTCTGTACATACATACGCCCGTCCAGTACATACATCCGGGCGCCTAGTACATACATACGCCCGTCAGGTATATAGAATCGCGCGTCATGCACATAGAAATGCGCGTTCTGTACATACATACGCCCGTCCAGTACATACATCCGGGCGCCTAGTACATACATACGCCCGTCAGGTATATAGAATCGCGCGTCATGTACACAGATATTCGCGTTCTGTACATACGTACGGCCGTCCAGTACATACATCCGGGCGCCTAGTACATACATACGTCCGTCAGATATATAGAATCGCGCGTCATGTACACAGATATTCGCGTTCTGTACATACGTACGGCCGTCCAGTACATACATCCGGGCGCCTAGTACATACATACGTCCGTCATGTATATAGAATCGGGCGTCATGCACATAGAAATGCACGTTCTGTACATACATACGCCTGTCCAGTACATACATCCGGGCGCCTAGTACATACATACGCCCGTCAGGTATATAGAATCGCGCGTCATGCACATAGAAATGCGCGTTCTGTACATACATACGCCCGTCCAGTACATACATCCGGGCGCCTAGTACATACATACGCTCGTCAGGTATATGGAATCTCGCGTCATGCACATAGAAATGCGCGTTCTGTACATACATACGCTCGTCCAGTACATACATCCGGGCGCCTAGTACATACATACGCCCGTCAGGTATATAGAATCGCGCGTCATGCACATAGAAATGCGCGTTCTGTACATACATACGCCCGTCCAGTACATACATCCGGGCGCCTAGTACATACATACGCTCGTCAGGTATATAGAATCGCGCGTCATGTACACAGATATTCGCGTTCTGTACATACGTACGGCCGTCCAGTACATACATCCGGGCGCCTAGTACATACATACGTCCGTCATGTATATAGAATCGGGCGTCATGCACATAGAAATGCACGTTCTGTACATACATACGCCTGTCCAGTACATACATCCGGGCGCCTAGTACATTCATACTTCCGTCAGGTATATAGAATCGCGCGTCATGCACATAGAAATGCGCGTTCTGTACATACATACGCCCGTCCAGTACATACATCCGGGCGCCTAGTACATACATACGCTCGTCAGGTATATGGAATCTCGCGTCATGCACATAGAAATGCGCGTTCTGTACATACATACGCTCGTCCAGTACATACATCCGGGCGCCTAGTACATACATACGCCCGTCAGGTATATAGAATCGCGCGTCATGCACATAGAAATGCGCGTTCTGTACATACATACGCCCGTCCAGTACATACATCCGGGCGCCTAGTACATACATACGCTCGTCAGGTATATAGAATCGCGCGTCATGTACACAGATATTCGCGTTCTGTACATACGTACGGCCGTCCAGTACATACATCCGGGCGCCTAGTACATACATACGTCCGTCATGTATATAGAATCGGGCGTCATGCACATAGAAATGCACGTTCTGTACATACATACGCCTGTCCAGTACATACATCCGGGCGCCTAGTACATACATACGCCCGTCAGGTATATAGAATCGCGCGTCATGCACATAGAAATGCGCGTTCTGTACATACATACGCCCGTCCAGTACATACATCCGGGCGCCTAGTACATACATACGCTCGTCAGGTATATAGAATCGCGCGTCATGTACACAGATATTCGCGTTCTGTACATACGTACGGCCGTCCAGTACATACATCCGGGCGCCTAGTACATACATACGTCCGTCATGTATATAGAATCGGGCGTCATGCACATAGAAATGCACGTTCTGTACATACATACGCCTGTCCAGTACATACATCCGGGCGCCTAGTACATTCATACTTCCGTCAGGTATATAGAATCGCGCGTCATGTACACAGAAATGCGCGTTCTGTACATACGTACGGCCGTCCAGTACATACATCCGGGCGCCTAGTACATACATACGCCTGTCCAGTATATGACAGCGCGCGTCGATTACATAACGACACCCCTCTAGTACATGGAACAACGCGCCAAATACATACATACGCCCGCCCGGGACATAGCATCGCGCGTCATGTACACAGAAATGCGCGTTCTGTACATACGTACGCCCGTCCAGTACATACATCCGTGCGCCTAGTACATACATACGGCTGTCCAGTATATGACAGCGTGCGTCGATTACATAACGACACCCCTCTAGTACATGGAACAACGCGCCAAATACATACATACGGCCGTCCGGGACATAGCATCGCGCGTCATGTACACAGCAATGCGCGTTCTGTACATACATACGCCCGTCCAGTACATGCATCCGGGCGTCTAATACATACATAGGCCTGTCCAGTATATGACAGCGTGCGTCGATTACATAACGACACCCCTCTAGAACATGAAACAACGCGCCAAATTCATACATACGTCCGTCAGATATATAGAATCGCGCGTCATGTACACAGAAATGCGCGTTCTGTACATACGTACGGCCGTCCAGTACATACATCCGGGCGCCTAGTACATACATACGTCTGTCATGTATATAGAATCGGGCGTCATGCACATAGAAATGCACGTTCTGTACATACATACGCCTGTCCAGTACATACATCCGGGCGCCTAGTACATACATACGCCCGTCAGGTATATAGAATCGCGCGTCATGCACATAGAAATGCGCGTTCTGTACATACATACGCCCGTCCAGTACATACATCCGGGCGCCTAGTACATACATACGCCCGTCAGGTATATAGAATCTCGCGTCATGCACATAGAAATGCGCGTTCTGTACATACATACGCTCGTCCAGTACATACATCCGGGCGCCTAGTACATACATACGCCCGTCAGGTATATAGAATCGCGCGTCATGCACATAGAAATGCGCGTTCTGTACATACATACGCCCGTCCAGTACATACATCCGGGCGCCTAGTACATACATACTTCCGTCAGGTATATAGAATCGCGCGTCATGTACACAGAAATGCGCGTTCTGTACATACGTACGGCCGTCCAGTACATACATCCGGGCGCCTAGTACATACATACGCCTGTCCAGTATATGACAGCGCGCGTCGATTACATAACGACACCCCTCTAGTACATGGAACAACGCGCCAAATACATACATACGCCCGCCCGGGACATAGCATCGCGCGTCATGTACACAGAAATGCGCGTTCTGTACATACGTACGCCCGTCCAGTACATACATCCGTGCGCCTAGTACATACATACGGCTGTCCAGTATATGACAGCGTGCGTCGATTACATAACGACACCCCTCTAGTACATGGAACAACGCGCCAAATACATACATACGGCCGTCCGGGACATAGCATCGCGCGTCATGTACATAGCAATGCGCGTTCTGTACATACATACGCCCGTCCAGTACATGCATCCGGGCGTCTAATACATACATAGGCCTGTCCAGTATATGACAGCGTGCGTCGATTACATAACGACACCCCTCTGGAACATGAAACAACGCGCCGAAATTCATACATACGTCCGTCAGATATATAGAATCGCGCGTCATGTACACAGAAATGCGCGTTCTGTACATACGTACGGCCGTCCAGTACATGCATCCGGGCGCCTGGTACATACATACGCCCGTCGAGTACATGGAAGCGTGCGTCGATTACATAACGACACCCCTCTAGTACATGGAACAACGCGCCAAATACATACATACGTCCGTCATGTATATAGAATCGGGCGTCATGCACATAGAAATGCACGTTCTGTACATACATACGCCCGTCAGGTATATAGAATCGCGCGTCATGCACATAGAAATGCGCGTTCTGTACATACATACGCCCGTCCAGTACATACATCCGGGCGCCTAGTACATACATACGCCCGTCAGGTATATAGAATCGCGCGTCATGTACACAGAAATGCGCGTTCTGTACATACGTACGGCCGTCCAGTACATACATCCGGGCGCCTAGTACATACATACGTCTGTCAGGTATATAGAATCGCGCGTCATGCACATAGAAATGCGCGTTCTGTACATACATACGCCCGTCCAGTACATACATCCGGGCGCCTAGTACATACATACGCCCGTCAGGTATATAGAATCGCGCGTCATGCACATAGAAATGCGCGTTCTGTACATACATACGCTCGTCCAGTACATACATCCGGGCGCCTAGTACATACATACGCCCGTCAGGTATATAGAATCGCGCGTCATGCACATAGAAATGCGCGTTCTGTACATACATACGCCCGTCCAGTACATACATCCGGGCGCCTAGTACATACATACGCCCGTCAGGTATATAGAATCGCGCGTCATGTACACAGATATTCGCGTTCTGTACATACGTACGGCCGTCCAGTACATACATCCGGGCGCCTAGTACATACATACGTCCGTCATGTATATAGAATCGGGCGTCATGCACATAGAAATGCACGTTCTGTACATACATACGCCTGTCCAGTACATACATCCGGGCGCCTAGTACATACATACGCCCGTCAGGTATATAGAATCGCGCGTCATGCACATAGAAATGCGCGTTCTGTACATACATACGCCCGTCCAGTACATACATCCGGGCGCCTAGTACATACATACGCTCGTCAGGTATATGGAATCTCGCGTCATGCACATAGAAATGCGCGTTCTGTACATACATACGCTCGTCCAGTACATACATCCGGGCGCCTAGTACATACATACGCCCGTCAGGTATATAGAATCGCGCGTCATGCACATAGAAATGCGCGTTCTGTACATACATACGCCCGTCCAGTACATACATCCGGGCGCCTAGTACATACATACGCTCGTCAGGTATATAGAATCGCGCGTCATGTACACAGATATTCGCGTTCTGTACATACGTACGGCCGTCCAGTACATACATCCGGGCGCCTAGTACATACATACGTCCGTCATGTATATAGAATCGGGCGTCATGCACATAGAAATGCACGTTCTGTACATACATACGCCTGTCCAGTACATACATCCGGGCGCCTAGTACATTCATACTTCCGTCAGGTATATAGAATCGCGCGTCATGCACATAGAAATGCGCGTTCTGTACATACATACGCCCGTCCAGTACATACATCCGGGCGCCTAGTACATACATACGCTCGTCAGGTATATGGAATCTCGCGTCATGCACATAGAAATGCGCGTTCTGTACATACATACGCTCGTCCAGTACATACATCCGGGCGCCTAGTACATACATACGCCCGTCAGGTATATAGAATCGCGCGTCATGCACATAGAAATGCGCGTTCTGTACATACATACGCCCGTCCAGTACATACATCCGGGCGCCTAGTACATACATACGCTCGTCAGGTATATAGAATCGCGCGTCATGTACACAGATATTCGCGTTCTGTACATACGTACGGCCGTCCAGTACATACATCCGGGCGCCTAGTACATACATACGTCCGTCATGTATATAGAATCGGGCGTCATGCACATAGAAATGCACGTTCTGTACATACATACGCCTGTCCAGTACATACATCCGGGCGCCTAGTACATACATACGCCCGTCAGGTATATAGAATCGCGCGTCATGCACATAGAAATGCGCGTTCTGTACATACATACGCCCGTCCAGTACATACATCCGGGCGCCTAGTACATACATACGCTCGTCAGGTATATAGAATCGCGCGTCATGTACACAGATATTCGCGTTCTGTACATACGTACGGCCGTCCAGTACATACATCCGGGCGCCTAGTACATACATACGTCCGTCATGTATATAGAATCGGGCGTCATGCACATAGAAATGCACGTTCTGTACATACATACGCCTGTCCAGTACATACATCCGGGCGCCTAGTACATTCATACTTCCGTCAGGTATATAGAATCGCGCGTCATGTACACAGAAATGCGCGTTCTGTACATACGTACGGCCGTCCAGTACATACATCCGGGCGCCTAGTACATACATACGCCTGTCCAGTATATGACAGCGCGCGTCGATTACATAACGACACCCCTCTAGTACATGGAACAACGCGCCAAATACATACATACGCCCGCCCGGGACATAGCATCGCGCGTCATGTACACAGAAATGCGCGTTCTGTACATACGTACGCCCGTCCAGTACATACATCCGTGCGCCTAGTACATACATACGGCTGTCCAGTATATGACAGCGTGCGTCGATTACATAACGACACCCCTCTAGTACATGGAACAACGCGCCAAATACATACATACGGCCGTCCGGGACATAGCATCGCGCGTCATGTACACAGCAATGCGCGTTCTGTACATACATACGCCCGTCCAGTACATGCATCCGGGCGTCTAATACATACATAGGCCTGTCCAGTATATGACAGCGTGCGTCGATTACATAACGACACCCCTCTAGAACATGAAACAACGCGCCAAATTCATACATACGTCCGTCAGATATATAGAATCGCGCGTCATGTACACAGAAATGCGCGTTCTGTACATACGTACGGCCGTCCAGTACATACATCCGTGCGCCTAGTACATACATACGGCTGTCCAGTATATGACAGCGTGCGTCGATT
>JALHAQ010000169.1:0-18226 GCA_023838395.1 Holcopasites calliopsidis
ATTCTCATGTGAGAATGTGCGAGCGCGCCCGTATGTGCGGTGCTTGCATGCACCTGATTCGATCCTGCCTTCCTATTGGTCGCCTCCCGCCCAATGACCTGTGGGGTCGGAGGGCGGGGGGGGGGGGGGATCGCCCCTGTCGATTATTCATTTTAGTTCTCACCTCGGAGGTGTTCACCTCGTTCCCGGTCTCGTTTCCTCCGTGTCCCGTGGACGGTGATTCTGTTGCGGCGGCTGCTTTCGCGGGTCGCTGCCGTCGCCGCTGCCGTCGTCGTTGTGTTGCGTCCTCCGTTCCTCCTTCTCCTCCTTCTACGCTGTACATGCTTTCCGCTCGCCGTATCCTCGTCTGCGTTTTCCGCTTCCACTCCTCGCCTGCTCCTCCGAGGTGTTCACCTCGTTCCCATCCTCGTTTCCTCTCTGTGCCTCGCGGACGATAGTTTTCTGTTGCGGCGGCTGTTTTCGCGGGACGTTGTCGCCGCCGTTGCCGCCGTTGTGCCGCGCCCTCCGTTCCTCCTTCTCCTCTTTCTGCGCTGTTCCTGCTTTCCGCTCGCCGTATCCTCGTCTGCGTTTTCTGCTTCTACTCATCGCCCGCTCCTGGAGGTAAGTGTTTTAATTATTTTTTTTCCCTTACCGCTACGTTTCAGGCGTCGGGCGCTCTCTCCTCTGCTGCCGTTGTTCTCTCCGCGTTTTGCGTCGTGAGACTCGGCGTGGGGAGGGCGGTCTGGCGGACAACGAAAATTAAAATTCGGATTCCCCACCTGACCTTTGTCCTGGCGGTTTCTCCGTGCTCTACGCGAGCTATGTGTGTGTGCTGGGGGGGGAGGGTCCTCTCTGGCCGCGCGCATTTCGCGGGCTCCTCGCGAGATGCCTCCCCCGCTTTTGCGTCGACGGACCTTCGCCCGTGTCTCGCATATCCTCCCTTTCGTTGCCACCTTCCCGCCCTCTCCGATTTTTCTTGCCCTTCGGTCGTGGACCCCTTCTTCGGTGGGGCTCCGAGTACCCTGGCCGGAGCTTTCCACCTTTTCTCCCCTTCATCTTCTTCTTCTCCCTTCTTTTTCTCGCCTTCCTCCTTTTCTGTTGCCGTGCTAGCCCACGTTTGGTTTGCGGTTTGTCGTGGGTGGCCTCTTTCGTCTGCCTGCTTCCTCTGAGTAGTACTGCGAGTGTATGTTAGCGCGCTTACCTTGTTCGAGGAGGGGGGGGGGGGTCCCCCCGCCGTGCCCTTCTCCTCCTCTCATTGATTCGTCACCTCAGCCCTGTTGCCGGGCCCCTCATCTGGGTTTTTCCCCCCCGGTTTCGTTGAAATTCTTCGTCTCCGGTTTTTCCCTCTCCCTCGTCTCTGTGCGCTCCAGCTGATTGCTCAGCCTCTTCTACCTCTGCGTCTGTTTCTTCTTCTCCTTCTGGACGGGTCCATGTGCATTTCTCTGGCCCTCTCGCCCTCCTCCTTTCGGTGTACCACCGTCTCGCAGAATTCCTGAAAAGCCTTCCACGCCTCCTCTTCGCTTGTGATTTTACTCACCACCGTTTGTAGCGAAAGATCGTCTCCGATCGCCGTCCTCAGTTTCTCCCTTTCCTCGCTGAACGCCGGGCATTCTTCCAGCGTGTGCTGCGCGTCCTCCTCCTCCTTCCCGCATTCGTGGCACGCGGGTCCCTCCTCGGCTCCTATTCTATGTAGGTAGCTCCCGAAGCATCCGTGTCCGGTTAGCATCTGCGTGATTCTATACGTGAGTCTTCCGTGTCCTCTGCTCATCCATGCCTCCCAGTTTGCCAGCATCGCGGCTAAGGTGCGATGGCTTTCGCCCTCTTCCGCGATCACCATCGCTTTCCATTCCTCCTGTACTTTCCTCCCTATTTCCGCTCGCAGTCTCTTCTTTTCCCCCTGCGGTACCGGGGAGTTTGCGGCCGTTCTGCTTCGCAGGATCTCCTTCATCACCGCCTCGCCCTTTGCCACCAGCTCGAAGGGAGGCGTTCGGGCGAGCACGGTGGCAACCTGATATGAGAGGGTACGGTATCCCCTGGCCATTCTGATGGCCATCCTCCTCTGCGCTTTCCTGATCTTCTCTCTGTTCTTCCTTCTGCCCGCCAGCTTGCCGGCCCATATCGGGGCGCCGTACATCGCGATCGATCTGATCACGTTTCCGTATAACTTCCTCGCCCCCTCTGACGGGCCGCCGAGGTTCGGCATGATCCTGGCGATCGAGGTGGTCGCTGCGTTCAGCTTCGTTGCTACCTTGTCGAAGTGCGCATCGAACGTCCCTCTGGAGTCTATCTGGATACCAAGATAGTTAATATTTTCACCCACCTTTATTCTCGTCCCTTCCACCGTTATCCAGGCGTCCGGGTATTTCCTCCCTCGGCTCTTCCCGAGCCATGTCGCCTCCGATTTGTTTGCCGCTATCCGAAGGCCCAGCGACTTGATCGTGTTCACGATCCTCTCCGTCGCTGCCTCCAGCTTCGCTGCCGTCCTCTCCGAGCTGTCTCCTCTCGCCAGCACCAGCGTGTCGTCCGCGTAGCATATGACTGCTGTGCCCGCAGGGGTGGACTCCCTTAGGGTGGCATCGTACGCTAAGTCCCACAGCAGCGGCCCAAGCACCGAGCCCTGTGGTACTCCTCTCGAAACTTTCCTCCTGTCTTCGGTCCCTCCCTCCACCGGGAAGGTTATCCATCTCTCGTCCAGGTAGCTATCTAAAATGCTTACCAGGTAGTCCGGGATTCTGAACTCCGCCAGCGCCGCTTTAATTCTGCTCCACGGGATGGAGTTGAACGCGTTCTTTATATCCAGGCTGATAGCGGCCGCTATCTCCCCTCTTGTTTGTGCGTCGTGGGTAAACACTTTTACCCTCTCCACCGCGTCCACCGTCGATCGACCTCTCCTGAAGCCAAATTGATCGTTGGCCAGATCTGGGCCGACGCCTCGCATGTGCTCGACGATCCTGTTCGCTAGCACTCTCTCCAGTAATTTTCCCGTTTCGTTCAGCAGGCAGATTGGCCTGTAGGCTGAGGGGTCGGCCGGGTCCTTGTCCTTTTTTCTCAGTAGCACCAGTCGTGCTGTTTTCCACGCGTCCGGGAACCTCTTCTCTGAAATGCAGGCGTTAAACAGGCTTACCGTTTGCTCTGGGCTGCCCTTCACCGCGGCCGCTAGAATCTTGTTCAGTATGCCGTCCGGCCCGGGTGCCGTGCTTTTCCCTGCCGCTTTCCTTGCGGCCTTTACCACCTCTTCCTCTGTGATCGGCCGGAAGTCGGTTGTGATCGCCGGGGCCTCCGCTTCCGTCGTTCCTCTTGCCTCGTCCTCATCGGCTTCCGCTCTCGCAAGGGGTCCTTGCTCGTCGTCCTCGTTGCTTGAAGACTCAGCCAGTGCGCCGGCCTCCTCTTCCCTCTCGCTCTCTCCTTCCTCGCTGTGCGCCGCCGGTCTTGTTTCTTCTTCTCGACCGCTCTCTCCGTCCCCGGGGTTGCTGCCCTCCTCTCCTTCAGGGCTCTCCTCCGGTGGGAATAGGGCTCCTAGAACCCTTTCCCGGATCCCCTCCTCCATCGTGGTTGTGATCGGTGGTTCCCACGTCCTCAGTTTCTTCGTGACGATCCTGTATGGCCTTCCCCACGGGTCGCTGTCCACCGTGTCTATCAGTTCCCTCCATGCGTTTTCCTTCGCTTTCGCGATGGCCTTGCGCAGTTTCTTCGTTGCCTCCTTGTAGGCTCGTTTATCCCGTCGCGCTTCCTCCGCGTTCGTCTCCTCTCTCCTGAGATTCCTTCGGGCTCGAAGGTATTTCCTGCGTAGGGTGTGACATACTTTCCTGAGCTCGGCGATCTCTTCCGACCACCAATAGCATTCCTTCTTTCTCGCGTGTTTCCCCGCCCTCGGCATGGCGACGTCGCTGATCCAGGTCATCGTTCTTCTGTGCCTGGTTGCCTCTTCCTCCGCGCGTGCCGGCCTCTCATTGGCTCTGCCTGCGCTTCCGCTTTCGTTCGCTCCTCCCCTTCCTTCCCCTGTTATGCGGGGGATTTCTAACCTGTTCGCGTTCGTTGGATCTCTTACCTCTCGTGCCGCTGTTTCTCCCTCTCGAGTCGTCTCCTCTCTTTCTCCCGGGGTTTCGTCTCTCCCTGATTGGCCCTCGCTCGTTTCCGCCGCGTTTTCGGGCGTGCACGCCTCCCCTGGTTGGACGCTCGTGTTGCGTTCAGCGACGGGCTCGCGCGTCTGCCTCCTCTTTTTCGCTTGCTCGTTCCATCTGTTGATCTCGATCGCCGCAATTAGCAGGTCCCCGTCCACTTTCTTGATTTTCCATCTCGGAGCCGCCGTCGATCCCGGCTGCTCCCTGTTTCCGCTCGTATCGCCGTTCCTCCTCTTTCGGCCCTCTCTCGTCTCGAGGGTGATGTATCGGTGGTCGCTGAGCGTTTCCACCTCGGTTTCCACTCTCCAGCTTTTTACCGAGCTCGCTCCTCCCTGTGTGATCCAGGTGAGATCGATTATCGACTTACCTTGTATCCTCACGCATGTGTTTATCCTTCCTCTGTTCAGCAGGCATAGATTCAGCTGCGCTGCCCAGTCCAGGGTGACTTCTCCTCTCGGGTCCGTCGCTCTCGAGCCCCATTCCCTCGCTTTCGCGTTGAAGTCTCCTCCGATTATTATCGTTTTGTCCAGCCGTTGCGCCTGTACCACCCCGCTCGCCTTTTCCAGCGTTCTTTGGAAGGTCTCCATGTTCCAGCTGGGAGGGGCGTAGATTCCTATTAAAATGTACCTACCCCATTCCGCCGCCACCAGGCCATCTCCTTCGTCGATCCTTCTCATTGGTGGGGAGCGATCTGTTTTCCCTCTCTTGATCGCGACCCTCCCGTCCGAGCCGCGAATCCAGTCCTGCTGCCTCGGTATCCAGTACGGGTCTGCTATTATCGCAGCATCCATACTCCATTCCTCCATGGTTTGGAGGAGCAGATCTTGCGCTCCTCCCGAGTGGTTCAGGTTCGCCTGAATAATTCGCATTCTATCTCGTTTTTATTTCTTTGCTTACCTTGTGGGATCCTTGGTCCTCGGATCCTGTCTGTTCGTCTCGCTTTTGTTTCTCTGTTGCTAGGCCTCCGCCTCTTTCCCTCCGCGTCCTTACGCACCCCCGTCCGAGTGCAGTCTCAGCCTCCCCAGCTTGAGCCCTTGCAGTTGCAGCGTCTCCTGCTGCCGTCGCGTTTCCTCCTCTGCTTTCTCCCTCTCCACGATGGTGAACCAGTCATCATCGTCGTCCGCTTCTTCCATCGCCCGGATCTCCTCTCTGGTCGGCGTGATTGCCTGTGGGCGTACGTCGGTACCGTGGTGTTCTACTGTACCAGTCGGGAGCACCTCCTCCTCCCCGTCCGAGTCGCTGATTATCTCGACCTCGATGTTATCGTCCTCGTCCCGCTCGCAGGGCGCCTGCGTTTGTGAGTTACGGTGTTCCGGTTTCACCGTATCCTCTCTGCAATCCGTTCGGGCCTCCTTGGCCCCTCTCGCAGCCGCAACCTCGTTCCTCTCCTGCGGGGCGCGCTCGTCGGCCTCCTTCCCGGTTTCCATTGCCTTGGCGTCGTTCTGCTTCGGCGCTTCCGTCCTCCTTCCTGCCCCTTTTTTGTGTGGCGGATGACAGCTCTTCCCCCCGAGCCTGTGGTTGCTCGGTTTTCCCGCCGCCTTGCAGAGCGGGCAGCTCACCTGTCCCCGACACTCGTTGGCACGGTGTCCTGCTTCGCCGCATACGTAACACAGGTCGGACCTGTCTACCTCTGCCTGGCACTGCTCCCTGGTGTGGCCGCTCTCCATGCACCTAAAGCACTGGAGCGGCCTGCTTGCTAGGGGGTCAACCTTAGCCGTTGACCAGCCCACCATTATCTTCCCGGCTTTCGCCACTTTCCTCCCGGCCGCAACGGGGCATTGCACCCAGACCGTGCCCAGCCCGGCCACGTCCTTGATTACGCCCGTTTTTACCTCGGAGACATCACAGCCTCCGAGGTCGGCGATTTTATTCGCCACCTCCTCGTTTGTTACCGAGACCTCCAGGCCTCGGATTCTTAGTTCGATCTTTTTGCACGGTCGCGAGACTCTCGCTCCCGTGCCTGCTAAGGCCGCCTCCATCCTTTTGGCGAGCTCGTTGGCCTTTTTCTCGCTCTCGGGTCCGGGGATCTGAAGAAGAAGCCCCCCCGTCGCCGTCCTCTTGGGTTTGATCTCTTCTATCCCGAGATCGGATAGATCGATTCCCTCTCGCGCTTTTTTCATTGCCTCCGCGTACGTGAGGCTCGCCGCGGAGGGTATCGTGAGCGCTACCGCCGCGTGTCTGGGAGGGCGGGGTATCCACTTACCTGGACGTTCCTTCCTGGAGCGGTCCGTGATTCCGCGCTCCCGTTTCCGGGCGGGTTCCTTCCTCCTCGGGCCGTTGTTGGTCGCTTGGTTGCGGCGGCGTGTGTTATCGCCTTCCCCGCGGGTCCCATCTCGTTTGTCGTTGGGCCGACTAGTTTCTCCCCGTGCTCCTTCGCGCGCATTTCTCGCGCGGAGCGCGTGGCGTTCCCACTTACCTCCCTTGTCCGCCTCCGTGAGGTCGCGCCTCGGCCTCGCCTCGGCTTCCTTCCCCTTGTCGCTGCGTCGCTGACTTCGTCCCTTGCCGTGATCCCGTCTATCCGAGTCCCGGCGAGGGTTGTTCGCCCTCCTCCCGTGCCGTTGTCCGGCCCCGCTGCTCGGGCTGGCACTGCTGCAACCACTGCTGCTACTTCTCGCCATCGTCCCGTGTGATCTCACGCTGTATGCTTTACTTCCTTTCGCGTGGCTTAGGTCCTCCCCCGTATCTCGTGCCTCGAGAGACTCGGTTGATACTCGTACAGAGTTCACTGTCGTCTGATTCAGCTCGCCGTCACTCGCGCACACTGTACTACGATTGCCTGTATTCAGGGTGCTCGTGGAGCTCGATATGACGCCTTTCGCTATTAACAACGAAATGACCGTCTCCAGGACCTCCTTGCTTTGTGCTGGGCCCTCTCTTCCTTCCGCCATTTTTTCCCCCACTCCTGGCTCCGTCGGTGGAGGGGGTGCTTGTTCCTCCATTCCTGCCGCGGCTGCCGCGCCGCGCTCGTTCCTCGCTTCCATTTCCCTGAGCCGCTCTATCTCTTTTCTGAGCGTTGCCGTTTCCTCCTGTAGCTTTCGATTCGCCCTGGTCAGCTCCTCGGTGTTATCACGCGGTTTGCGTTTGATCAGCTCCTCGACGGCCGCTTGCACCGTGACCGCCGCCGTTCTAAGGTCCTTGACGTATCCTCCCTTGAGGTTTTTCGACGTGCTCGCCACCTTTTCTACGAGCTTCGTCTTTTCCGCAATCTCGGCCGCGATTTCCTCCGACGACCTCCTTTTTAGTGAGTACGCAATCTCGCCCCTGAGGGATTCCCGCTTCTTTGCCAGTTTCCTGGCGTTGTGCAGCGCGTGCTTGCCTTTCCCGGCTACTTGTTCCTCGACTTCCTCTGTCCAGAGGCTGCCCCATGCCCTCTCGACCGGCCCTTCGCCTGGTGCTCGTGGGCTGCTCGTCCTCTCGTCATCGTCCACCGTCAGGTCTAACACCTCCCTTGGCTGTTGTTGTTGAGCCATTTTACCTAGAATTTTCCGCAAGTTTTTCTAGAGTTTTACCCTGCTCACCTTGTCTGATTCGTTCGGTTCGGCTATTCTCGGCCCGTGTCCTCCTTCGCGCTTTTCGATCTCCAGCTATGCTTAATTTCGCTGGACTTGTCTTTCCTCGCTCGCTTCTCGGCTAGTGCTCAGCTCGAGTCCTGCAGCTTTCTGGATTCTGCTGCGTGCTTCGCTCTGTGGCTTGCTGTTCGTCGCCCCTCCATCGGCGCCTCGCGTGATGTTTTGATTTTCTTTCTCGCGCCTGTTCCCCTCCGTTGCCCTGAAAAGCGAAACTTACCAGGATGCGTTCCTCTTATCTGGGCTCTCCTGTTTCCAGGTCTGTGTTCTCTCCGTTTCGGTGATCCTCGTTCCCCTAAACGCAGTTTTCCTTCGCGACTCCGCTGTTTCTTCAAGTGCGTCCGCCCCCTGTGGATCGGCTCTCGGCCGTGGTTCCTCGTGTCGCGAACGCTTCCCAGCGCTCTCTCTCTGTTTCTTCTCCCCTTGGCGACTTTATTTGCCGCGCATTTTGTTTTCCTTCTCCTCCTTGAATCGCCCTGGCTCGTCTTACATGCCCGGCTACGTTCCTCGGTGCTTGTTCCTGGTATTTTATCCGTCCTTGTCGCTTGGCCGTAAATTGTGCGATTACGTTCTTCCTTCTCTTGTATCTCCGCGTTCTGACTCGATTTTCCCCATTCTCGTTCCCCTATCACGTCTCTCGTCGGCCCTTGCTTCCTTCGGTTGGCTTGGGAATTTTTCCATAATGTTCCTTTCGACGGGCTTGCCTGCCTTTGTTCCTCACATCTGCGTACCAGTCGTTTTCCTCTTTTTACCCGCCTGAGGTGGTTGCTTCGTGCACACGGCCCCAGGATTTTTATTATCCTTTTGTCCCTTTGTTGGTGCCTCTTCCGCTGTCGATTCCTTTTGCTGGGCAATTTTGTCTTACCATTTCACCTTTCCCGCCCCGATTTTCGCGCCGGTTGCGTTTAATTTTGGCAGAGGTATTTCCGTGCCATAGTTCCTCGTTTTACCGCGTCTTTTCTGCTGTCCTCAGGTCTCTCGGCTCGAGAGGGGGGGGGGGTGTTTTCCAGCGCTTCCTTCTTTTGTCCTCCGTGCCCCTTTCCTGTGTTGCGTCCTAGGTTTTTTATTTCAGAGTCGCGGGTGCGATCTCTCCCTCTCTCCTCGCCTAGTTCTTCGATCGTGGCGATTTCGGCCAGCAGAGCCGAGATGCCTTCCCCAGATCTTTCCGGCTTCCTCGTGTCTATTTTCGATTAAGTTGCGTTATTTTATTTTTATTTTATTTTATACCTTACTGTTGCGATGTTTTATTGCCGCGCTTCCCCGGGTTTCCCTTGCTTTCCGTCCCTGGTTTTTCCCTCTCCGTGGGCATCGCTCCTCTTTGTTTCGTGGTGGATGGGTGGCCGTTGATGCACGGGGGGGGGGGGGGGGGGTGCTGGTCCTCCGTTCTCCCGCGTTCGAGTTTTCCCTTTCGGCGCGCATTCCCTCGTTTCCTCCCCTTTCTCTTGCGGTTCCTCTTTCCTCTCGCAGCCTCCTTCGTCGTTGTCCCGGCTCGCGGTCTCTTTCCCTTCTTCCTGCCGCTTCTGTTCCTTTTTCCTTCCTCTGTCCTTGTCGCCCCTGCCTGTTTCTTTGGCATAGAAAGAGACGAAGCGCGTGTTTGCACTTCGCCTCTGCTCGCGGCCCCCCTTCCCCCCTCTTCTTTTGTCGTTCGTCTTCCCGCGTTGTGTCCTTCGTCGTTGTTTGGGCCCGCGGTCGTTTCCTCCTTCTCCCCGGCTCCTATTCCTCTTCTTCTTCTCCCTCCCCGGTCCTCGTTTCGCCTGCTTGTTTCCTTTTGACAAGAGCAAATCGAGGCGCGTGTGCGCGCTCATCGGGGTTAATTAGTTAATGGTTGGTTGTCCTATTGTCTGCCTGTTTATTTATTGTCTCGAATTTTTTCGAGCTTTCCGTATTCTTCGTAGCGTTCCTGGCTGCTCCGTGGTCAACGGTCCTCCCTCCCTCGTGAGTTGTGGGTGGCTGTTGCTGCGCGCGGGGGGGGGGGGGGGCTGGCCTCTCAATTTCAGCATTTAGATACTTTACCTTGGCTCGCGGTTCCTTTTCCCCCTCCCCTCTCTCGCCGTTCTTTCTCCCTCGTCGTATCCTTCGTCGTTGTCCATGCTTGCGGTCGTCTCCTTTCCTCCTTCAGCTTCTGTTTCTCGCCCTGCTCTCCGTCCTTGTTTCCACACGTGGTCTGTTGAACAGAAATTCAGGGCCCGCGTATGCGCGCCTGGATGCATTAAATTGGATTGATTGTTTCTCTTCCGGTTTCCGATTTTCTCCTGTCCTCCGGTCTCTTCCGAGTATCTCCGACTCCTCGGTGGGTGTCGCTTCTTTCTCCCCGATGGGTGGAGGGGGGGGGGGTGTTCCTTTCCAGTTTTTTCGATTACATACTTACCTCGGCTGGCACCCCTCCATCCTCCCTCCCTTGCTTCCCGGCTCTTCTTCCTTCGCGGTTTCTTCCGTCGTCGTTCCGACTCGCGGTCGTTTTCCCTTCTCTCCCCGGCTGATTGCTCCTTTTCTCTTTTCCCGGTCCTTGCCTTTCTTGCCTGTTTCTATAACACATAAAAAACGTTCGAGCGCACGCGCGTGCGCCCGACAGCATTAACCGATCGTATCTTTATTGTTATTATTCCATTTCTCCTTCTGGTCTCTGCTGTCCCTCCAGCGGTGTTCCTGGGCCATCCGGCGTGCGGTGGTTCTCCCTCTCTGCAGCGGGGCGGTGGGTGACTGTTGCTGCGCGGGGGGGGGGGGGCGGGGGGCCGATTTCGATGTTCGTGAGCTTACCTCTGTTCGCGGCCGTTCTACCCCTCCCCCATTTTTCCAGCTGCTTTTTCCACGCCGCATCCTTCACCGTTGTCCTTGCTCGTGGTCGTTCTTCCCTCCTTCGCCCCGGGTACCTGTTTCTTCTCCCGCTCTTAGTCCTTGATTTTCGCGCCTAATCCTGTTGGCAGAAAGCAGAGCCCGCGCATGCGTGTGTTTAGGTTAGTTGTTCGATTTTAATTCTGAGTTTTCTTCGGGCTTCCCGTTTCTGCTCAGGGGGGGGGGGGGGGCTTTCGGATCCTTTGGTGGATGGGTGGTGATCCTCCCTCTCCGGAGGGTGTTGAGCTGGTTCGGTTGTTGTGATCTCTATCCTCGTTGTCCTGGTTGTTCTTCGCTTTTCTCTTCCTCTTTCCCGGTCCTTCGGTTCCTCCTTTCCAGTCGGTAACCTAGAACACGATTGAGCGAGGGAGTACGATTCCTTGATTGTTTTGAGCTTCTCATCCTTGCTGGTGTGGTTTTCTTCTGTCTTTTTGTTTCCTTCCGGTGTCCTCCCTGCCTCCTCTGTTCCTGGCTTTTTCCGTTTGCAGTGCCGCTGGGTGGTAGTGATGGCGGGGGGGGGGGGGCCCGCACTCGCGGGATCTTCGTTGTTTTCCTGTTTCCGGTCGGCTGTGTCTCTTCTTCCCTGCGTTTCCGCTTCTTCCCCCTGTCGGCAGTGTAGAGCGCGACCAGGCGGAGCCGCCCGGTCTGTCTGGATTAGCTTGATACTTATCTTATTTTTGTTGACAATCGTTTTCCCCTGCGGTCCCGTTGTTGCCGGGTTTCCCGTGCCTCCTCGTTTTCCGCTTGCTTCCTTCCTCCCTCTTCGTCTTGGTCGCTCGTCTGCGTTGCGGTGGGCCCCGTGATTGGTCTCGCGCTGGATGTCGTCGTGCTCTGCCTATTCTGCTCTTCCATTCTCTTACGGTATCGTGTATCATCGAGATGGCTTCTCCTGCGTCCTCGCATGCTCTCGCTGTTCCTGCTCGATCGGATGATTCCCTTCCGCCCCTTCCTGCTCCGTTGGGCGGTGGGTGGCTGTGCTGACTCGTACTGCCTCGCGTTTTTTGGGTTCTTCCCTTTCCCTCCGGCCGTCGGCTGCCTCTCTCCCTGCTCTGCTGCGCGATAGGGGCTTTTGTCGAAGCCGATTCCGATGTCGATTGTCCCTTCTGGTGTCTGCCTGTCCTCCTTTCCACGCTTCCGCTTCTATCCCTGTCGGTAATATAGAGACCGGCCGACCTGGGCGTTCGGCTTGGCGAATTATTACGCTTTAGCTTATTCGTTCAATTTATTTTAGTTCTGGTTTGGTTCTAGTTTTAAGCTTTAATTTTTTAATTTTTTAAATTCTAATTATGTTCTAAGTTTTAAGTTTTAAGTTTTAAGTTTTAAGTTTTAAGTTTTAAGTTATAAGTTATATTTGTTTGTTTTTATACGCATATATTTTCCCCTTTGTTCTTCGTTGTCTCCGGTTTCCCTTGTCTCTTCTGTTCGATCTCCTCCTTCCTCTTGTTCCCCCTGTTTTCCTCCTTCTTCCGTCGGTAACGTTGGAGTTCGGCCGCTCTTTTCGAGGTAGATTCTGCATCTCCTCCCCGGGTTGCCTTCCTTTCCTTTTCCTCCTTCTCTTTACCATGACGTCTTTGGCCTGTGATGGCTGGTGCGGCGATCCCTTTTACGGCGCTTGGGTTTCATCTTTTTGGCCTCTCATCTTCCGTCGTTCTCCGCGCCGATACTTTGTCCCTTACCACGACTATCCTCGCATTCTCCCTTCCCTCCCGCTGTTTCCCGTATCACGATTATTCTCTACATCCTATCCGCTTGCCCCTGCTCTCTGGACCGTACATTTTATATTTGAACTCGCCTGTCTTTTAGCCTACCCTTAGCCGCTTATTATTCTTAAACTCGGGTTGTTTAACCCGAGTCTTGAACTCGACCTCGCTGCTCCTTTTAATCTCTTCGTTCGATCTTCCTCGGCGCATCCCCCAGACTTTGCTCGCGATTTTAAAGCCTCTGTACCCCGGATTATTTCTCTCGCGAGTACGGTTCGAATTTCCCTTTTATTTTCCCCTTGAACTGTTGACTCCCTTTAGCTATTCCCTTGGAACGTTCCCAGACTCCATTTACTTTGATTTAGATACCCTTGTTTTGCTTATGGCCTATCTTCGATTTATGATTTGTCCTGCGCCCACCTTTTTAATACCGGAGCTTCCGTGACTGTTTTTCCTCGTAATTATCCTCCCTCCCTTTTGGTTTAATGTCCGTGCGGCGACGCGGCTACGAAATTTCCTATGATTCTCTTACCTTTTCCCGGCGCTCTTGTATTCCGTGTTGCCTGATCTGGTTCTCCGCGGTTCGCTTACCCTTTGTTTCCTTGTCCCTCCGTCCTTCTCTCTCGCTTACCGTTGCCGGGGGGGGGGGGGTGGTTGATTGCATCCGGGGCTCGTTGTCTTTCTCGCCGTCCTACGTGCCTATGCCGCGGGTGTGTATGGGTGGATGGATGAGTGTGATCGGGCGCGCAGAAGAATAAAAGAAAGGTGATGTATTTTTCGCATTTTATTGCGACACTCTTTTTATTTTTTATTCCCAGGGGGGGTTGCCCCCTCTCGTTTCGTGTAGTACAGAAACATTGTCAGCCTGCGGTTACACGGTGATGGTTCCTCTCCTCTGCCTCCAGTTCGCATCCGTTGGCTGACATTCCTCCGCGGGATTTTTCCTCCTGTTCGGGCCTTTGATCGGCTTCGTTCGCGGCATATTTGCCTTGTCCTCCCGTGCTGCGGTTGCCTAAGCGGTCGCAGACTTTTTTGTTGCCACTCATTCTTTCGCTTTCCGCGCGACTCGCGAGTCGCGCGGAAACCCAGAAGCACCACGTGGAGGTGAGATGAGTGGACTTGGCCGTTCCGGACCCGCCAACTTTGCCGAAGTTCTTCGCACCGGGCGCGCCCGGGTATAGATAGAACATCAGCTTCATCGGGGTTTTCGACCAAATTAATTAATTTGGAAGATCCGGTCCAGCCTCCCCCCGCAGGGGATTGCTTCCAACCTAACCTAACCTTTTTTTTTTTTTTTTTTTTTTTTTTCGAGTGAGGAAAATCCTGCATAGGACACCCAACGGCTCCGGGGGGAGTCGAAGGGTAGTGTCGGACTCTTACCGACTAAAAACCTCACCGTGTCCGAGTCGCGGCGCAATCCAATTCAGGTGCGAGGGGACGGGCACTCCCGGCGGAAATTCTTCCGTCGACCCTCGCTTGCGCTCGTTCCTTCTTGTTTCCAAGAAGGGTGCTCCCTCTCGGGAGAGCGGGCCCAAGGGAAGAGAGACTTCCCTTGTTGACGCTCTCCCAGCGTACTCTCTCGTCGGTACGCGTAGTGTGTGGTGGTTGCCCAGAGGGGAGGGGGTGGGGAGAGATTTGCTCCTCCACCGCTGCCTCTGAGCTCGCAGCTTCCGATCGGGACACCAGATCGGATGCTGCGACTTTCTGCTGTGAGCCGTGTTTACTGGTTTCCGGGACCCCCGTCCCTTCCACCCCGTCTCACATCAGAGTGCTCTTTGCTGCTCGACGACGCTGCAGATTTTTCGCTGCTGCTGCTAATGATGCTGCTGCTGCTGCTGCTCTTTCGGTCTGTCGGCTGCGTGCGTGGACTCTTTCTCTCTCTTTCTCGTGCCGGTTGTCGGTGGTGGTGGTGAGCTCCTCTCCTCGTTGCTTTGCGTTGTTTTTATTTTTTGAGCCACTAATTGTACTCAGTTAATTAGCTCTGCCCTCCTTGTTGTTGCTAGTTGCAACGATGTGGAGAGGTGACGTGACGTCTTGCTCGACTTTTAGTCACTCTTATTAATTATTATTATTACGTATAGCTCGGCGGCCTGTTTCTTCGAGAGAGAGAATACACGTGGGGCATTTAATTGCGCCAGTGGGAGTGAGGGGGGGGGGGGGGGGACAATGGTCCGACCTTCCCTTCCTATCTCTCTCTCCTTTCCCTCCTCTGTATGGCCGCTTGCGCTAAATCCTCTTTGTCTGTTCGCCTTCTTTGATGCTGCTGCTTCGCGTGATTCGCGGAGTTCGCGATCCAGGCTTACAATAATTTAGATTCTATCGCACGCGTGTCGGGCTGAGCGCGGTGGCCGGTGTGCGCGGTGGGGGGGGGGGGGGCCAGGGGCTGTTGGCCGTCTCGCCGGTGACCAGGCCGATAATGACGATGACAGAGAGAGATATAGCGACTCGCGGTCGCGGTTGAATCGAGCGGAGATAGAGTGCCTTTGGGTCGGCGAGCGTTTAGCATGCGTTGCCTGGAGAGAGATTGTTAAGAAGGCTGCTGGTATATGCCCGGGCTCGGGCGCGCGATTAGAGATCGTGCGGGTGGCGGGGTGGGGGGGGGGGAAGTTATTAAAGCACCTCGCGGGCGCGGTGTGGACGCTTATCCTGCTTGTGGCGGTCGCGAACGAAGAACTGGGAGGCTGCCGCGAGAGTGGGAGGGGAGGGGGAGGTTGGTGGGTGAGCAGCGACGACAGCATGGTCGCGGCGATGAACGAACACTTGTCAACTGCGCAAGGCGGCCAGCTACTATCTTCGGGGCGATGCTAATTGTTTTGTCCCCTCCTTCCGCGGGGACGTCGCGGGGGTGGGGCACCGCGGGGTAGCAACCGTGGGAGAGAGAGGCGCCGAAGAAGACACAAAGAGGGGGGGGGGGGGAGAAAGTATCTTGTCCAAATTGTAGACAGCTTTTTAACACAGGGATAGAGGGGGGGGGGGGTGTATCTCTAGCCTTACGAGCTGCTGGACCGGCTGGGCCTGCGTGGTTGTTGCGATCGAGAAAGGACGAGATCCGAGCGAGTAGAGAGAGCCTGCAGAAGGGGAGACACGAGCTAAGGCCAGGAGGTATCCACCTGTTGATGAATGTATCCTCCAAGATCGACTTAACGGGTTTATCCCCTGTCGGGGTGAGAAAACGGGGCCGCGAGAGAGGGGGGGGGGGAGAAAGCAGCTCACGTGTCGCGGCTGCATCAAGTATATATGAAGGCTTTTAGGTCGCGATTTGTGTACGACGGCGATGGGCTTTCTTTACAGGAGAGGGAGTGGGCCTGCGCGGGTGTGGGGTTGGGGAGGTGATCGCAATCGCGGGCGAGAAGAAAGACGGGTCGCGCGTCGCGGGGGGGGGGGGGGGAGAAGTGAATCCCGCGTCGCGGCTACCGCCGGGGGGTATCCACCTGTTGATGGATGTATCCTCCAAGATCAATTTAACGGGTTTAACTCCTGACGGGAGTGAGAAAACGGGGCTCGCGAGAGAGAGAGAGGGGTGGGGAGAAGGCAACTCACGTGTCGCGGCTGCATCAAGTATATGTAAAGGCTTTTAGATCGCGGTTTATGTACGACGGCGATGAACTTTCTTGCGTGGGAGGAAGTGGACCTGCGCGGGTGTAGAATTGAGGGAGGAGATCGCGGTCGCGAGCGAGAAGAAAGACGGGTCGCGCGTCGCGAAGAAGAGAGGTGGATTCCGCCTCGCGGCTACCGCCGGGAAGTATCCACCTGTTGATGGATGTATCCTCCAAGATCAATTTAACGGGTTTATCCCCTGACGGGGGTGAGAAAACGGAGCCCGCGAGAGAGGGAGGGGGGGGGGGGAAGGCAACTCACGTGTCGCGGCTGCATCAAGTATATGTAAAGGCTTTTAGATCGCGATTTGTGTACGGCGACGATGAACTTTCCTTGCGAGGGAGGAAGTGAGCCTGCGCGGGTGTAGAATTGAGGGAGGAGATCGCGATCGCGAGCGAGAAGAAAGACGGGTCGCGCGTCGCGAAGAAGAGAGGTGAGTCCCGCGTCGCGGCTACATCACGTATTGATAGTGACTTTTCGATCGTGGTTTTATGGGCGATAATGGTGTATTTTCCCGTCGGGCGTGAGGGCTAGCGCGGATGCGGGGTATGAGTGGGAGATCGCGAGCGTGAGAGTAGAGTCAAGAGGCGGACGACGCGTCGCGGGAGGGGAGAAGCGAATCACGCGTCGCAGCTGCAGCAAATCTGGTTAAGACCTCTCGGATGCAGTTTCGCATCGTGCTACTTTCCGAGATCCCTCTCGATTCTTCGTTTCGGAAGCATGAGAAGATATTTCTCGCGCCAGCATGAATATGCTAGTTGATAAGTATGTGCCCTGTTTTATATGCGTATATTTGTACGTACGTGGCCGGGACTCGCCTTCGTGCCCTTGATTGTGGAACGATGTTTCGCTCCTTCTTTTCGCTGCGCCGGCCGGAGAAGTTCTCTCCGTTGTCGGCCTGTTGTGGCAGCGTCGGTGTGGGTGCGAGCACCTTTTGTGTGTGCGCACACGCGTGAGCGGTGCGTCGCTGCGTCGTGTCGGCTATGCGGTCCATAGCCTTGATCTTCCTCTCCTTCCGGCTTTTGCCGCCTTTCGATTGTGGGGGCCGATGCTGTTGTTCTTGCCTCCACTGTGGTTGTTGCATCTCTCTTGTCGCTGCGTCGCGCTCCGGGCTCGCTTGATTCTCATGTGAGAATGTGCGAGCGCGCCCGTATGTGCGGTGCTTGCATGCACCTGATTCGATCCTGCCTTCCTATTGGTCGCCTCCCGCCCAATGACCTGTGGGGTCGGAGGGCGGGGGGGGGGGGATCACCCCTGTCGATTATTCATTTTAGTTCTCACCTCGGAGGTGTTCACCTCGTTCCCGGTCTCGTTTCCTCCGTGTCCCGTGGACGGTGATTCTGTTGCGGCGGCTGCTTTCGCGGGTCGTTGCCGACGCCGCTGCCGTCGTCGTTGTGCTGTGTCCTCCATTCCTCCTTCTCCTCCTTCTACGCTGTTCCTGCTTTCCGCTCGCCGTATCCTCGTCTGCGTTTTCTGCTTCCACTCCTCGCCTGCTCCTCCGAGGTGTTCACCTCGTTCCCATCCTCGTTTCCTCTCTGCGCCTCTCGGACGGTGCTTCTGTTGCGGCGGCTGTTTTCGCGGGGCGTTGTCGCCGCCGCTGCCGCCGTTGTGCTGCGCCCTTCGTTCCTCCTTCTCCTCCTTCTACGCTGGATCTGTTTTTCGCTCGCCGTATCCTCGTCTACGTTTCCGGCTTCTATTCATCGCCCGCTCCTGTAGGTAAGTGTTTTGATTATTTTTTCCCTTACCGCTACATTTCAGGCGTCGGGCGCTCTCTCCTCTGCTGCCGTTGTTCTCTCCGCGTTTTGCGTCGTGAGACTCGGCGTGGGGAGGGCGGTCTGGCGGACAACGGAATTAAAATTCGGATTCCCCACCTGACCTTTGTCCTGGCGGTTTCTCCGTGCTCTACGCGAGCTATGTGTGTGTGCTGGGGGGGAGGGTCCTCTCTGGCCGCGCGCATTTCGCGGGCTCCTCGCGAGATGCCTCCCCCGCTTTTGCGTCGACGGACCTTCGCCCGTGTCTCGCATATCCTCCCTTTCGTTGCCACCTTCCCGCCCTCTCCGATTTTTCTTGCCCTTCGGTCGTGGACCCCTTCTTCGGTGGGGCTCCGAGTACCCTGGCCGGAGCTTTCCACCTTTTCTCCCCTTCATCTTCTTCTTCTCCCTTCTTTTTCTCGCCTTCCTCCTTTTCTGTTGCCGTGCTAGCCCACGTTTGGTTTGCGGTTTGTCGTGGGTGGCCTCTTTCGTCTGCCTGCTTCCTCTGAGTAGTACTGCGAGTGTATGTTAGCGCGCTTACCTTGTTCGAGGAGGGGGGGGGGTCCCCCCGCCGTGCCCTTCTCCTCCTCTCATTGATTCGTCACCTCAGCCCTGTTGCCGGGCCCCTCATCTGGGTTTTTCCCCCCCGGTTTCGTTGAAATTCTTCGTCTCCGGTTTTT